>CM062230.1:24668054-24730469 GCA_031216235.1 Syzygium jambos | reverse complement strand
TCTCCCCCTCTTAAGGTCGGACCACCACCCTCGGCAAGGACAGCGAGATGCTCCAGGAACACCCCCAAATGAAAAGCCGGATTTCATCCACCGACGACGACGAAGGGGACGGGGACGACCATGCCGCCTACCTCTGGTGGCGGTCGGCGGCGGGGTACGAGGAGTGCGCGCGGCTCGCCGGACGGCCGGAGGCGGCGGCGAGCGTTGCGAGCGTCCTGAGCCCGAGGGTGAGGGTGCTGAGGGAGATGGAGAGGCTGGCGCTGGTGGCGCCGGAGGGGCTCGACGAGGTGAGGCAGAAGCTGTTCGCGTACCGGGCCGGCGACTTCTGGGTGCCGACCGGGGGGCTGAGCAAGGAGGAGATGGACATCCCGGCCACCAACACGGTGCTCCTGGCGGGCTTCGCCGGCTCCGGCAAGAGCTCGCTCGTCAATCTCATGTACAGCGTGTTGGGCCGGGCCGGCCTTATTCCGTTCGCCCAGACCTCGTCTGGTGAGGAAGCCTCAAACACCCTTCATTTATCTGTTCTTTTTGTTCTCATTCCTAGTTCTTCTTTTGCTAATCCACGAAGCAAGAGTAATGGTGTTAGAGAATCTTATTGAAAGGAAGGCAATTGCATGTCATAGCAGAGAAGTCACGTTTCTTATCGATCTGTAGTTGATACAAAGTTCAATTTTCCACTAAAAGAACGAGAAATTCTCAGTATAATGTTGATTAGTCAGAAAGGATTTGAAGCTAGAATGGTGACCAGCATAGTATATAGTTCAGTGGAAGTATCAGCATTGCTTTGTGTATAGTAGGAAGACTCTAAATCGCAACTTTTTGTTTTCATCAAGTTTATAGAAAGACCTACTACAAGACGCCTCTGACAGGTCAAGGAAAGGTGTTCAAATTGATAATTCACTGGAATTGCAGGTGTTGCAGTGTAGTATTATGTTTTCCACTTGAATGATGACGTTTTCAATAAGATTTCTCAGGGGAAGAAAATGTAATTATGCGTTTTTTCCATGTCTCTGCAGGGAAATCTTCCAGCTACACGACGATGTATCTCGAGGAGCACAACGTGGTGAGGTCGTTGCGGAGTGGCTTCTGCGTCTATGATTCGAGAGGCTTTGACTACGGCTGCGTTGATGAGGCCTTGGAGGAGCTGTCCAATTGGATGAGCCAAGGAGTCCACCACAACCAGCTCTGCTCGAGGCCAGGGGATCGAGCCTTCTCAGAGGATGAAGCCGAGTTCTGTCCGTCGAGATCTTCTTCCAAGTTCATGAAGAGGAGAGTGAATTGCGTCATGGTGGTCGTTAACATAGCCGAGGTCCACAAAGCAATGAAAGCTGGCAATTTGGAGCCGCTGGGAGCAACCAAAGAGCTGTTCTTAGCTCCTGCTTTGAGAAAATGCAGTGAGTCCTTAGCTTCAGTTGCATTGTTTTCTCAGATTGTTTTAGAACATTTGAAATTCATTGGTCAATCTGGTGGATGCCTCTTGTGGCTGCAGATGAGAGTCCCCTCTTGATCCTGACGCACGGCGATCTGTTAACGACAGAGGAGAGGGTCGAGGCCCGTCTCAAGATATGCGAATGCCTTGGCATACCAGAGGCGAGCGGAGTCTACGACATCGTGTGCCTCACAGAGTACGGCTTTCTTGCAGAAGAAGCAGACCCCGTCACGGCCTATTCTCTGGCCGAAGCCGTCTACCGGGCTTTGCTAATTTCTGACAGAGGTCACGTTCCCAAAAACGACCTCCGAGACTGGGCGTGCGTGGCATTCTCGTGCCTGATGTGGCTCTTCGGCGCCTTGTTCAGTTTCCTAGCCGTCATCTGCAATAAACTCGGGCAGCGACGAAAAGGGCTTAGGATTTGAAGCATCGGCATGAGCTTTGTTGATTCATTCTCAGGCTGCAGATGTAGGATTTACTTAGCTGTGCTGACACTTAACGGAGGTAGTTTGATGTACCTAGCTAATTGACTGATCTTCCTTCCTTCTTTTTTGTCTCCCTTGTGATTGTGATGGAGACGAGAATTGTAATAATGTCCCTGAAGAGACCTGAATTTTGCACAAAGGCGCTGGATCCAAACAAGGCACTTAGAAAAGTTGTTGAGTGAATCCAGGGCGCGCTTTCGATGTCACGATGGATCTTACACGCAAGTGGATTTCCATCATATGAAGTATGATTCGGATGAATTTCAATGTACTCATCTAATGTCGACAATCGATTAAGATTTGTGATGTTGCGACATGACCTTGGGCACTTGAATTTCAAGCTCCTTATCTATATCAGTTAACAATTCGAAGCGAGAATAGGTCTGACATGAAGTCAACGGCAATATATCTCAAAAAAAGCACCCGATAATAATCCTCGAAGAACAAAAAAACACATTCCGTTTTTTTCACAAAAAATAAATTATTTGAAAAATATTTTTCTAAAAATGTTTGATTATATTACTTATAAAACTGAACGAATGAAAAATATTTTCATTCTTTACGAAAATGAATATTTTTAATATTGACTAGTTGTTTTAAGCGATACTAATAATTATTTTTAGGGAAATTATTTTAAATTATTTATTTTTCGCGAAACAAGCGGAGCGATAAGTAAAATTTATGATGATAAAGCTGATTTTACCTGATGTCAAATAATTAAAGGGTGAAAAAACCGAAATTCGAATTACAGTTGTTTGGTTTCACTTCTGACCAAAGCCCGAGGTTGGTGCGCGCGAGGAGCCGGAGAAGGAAGAGAGAGCAGATGTCAACTCTGATCGACGTCGCGGAAGGAGCAGCGGACTCCGACCGCCAACGCCGTGCGCCTCTTCTCCGCCGTCCTCCTCCGCCTCCCCCTCCCCCTCCGCGGCGAGAGCCTCCCGATGAAGCCGAGCCGGAGATCGCGCCGTCGACGACGCCGCCCGGCGACGGGCGCGACGCTCGATCCTCGTCTTCCGATCAGCGGCGTCTCGCTTCTCTCGACGTCTTCCGCGGCCTCACCGTCGCCGTACGCTCCTCTAACCTGTCCGTCCTGTTTATGCGGAACGCGACCTTTCCCGTCGCTTCGACCGCTTCCCGATTTTGCTGATCGTAGCGTTCGAAGTGCTCGGTTAGGTTATGCTTGAGCGGTTTTCACTTTGCAGTCATGCTTCAGCTGAATTGGCGGTTTACAGCCTTCGCGATGCTGTTATCTAGTAGCATTATGTAGCTGATATATCGCCGGACTGAGTATTTTGGGAAGTTATTTCCATTTCCTTTAGCGGATGGAATGCGTGTGCTCATAATCGTGTGAGCGAATTGATTGGAGCGATGAATAGATGAAGATTAATCCAGGTAGTGGCTTGAGTTGAATTCATTTCATGATAGTGCTGGTCCTCCAGCCGTCGAGTTCACCGGTATCGTTTGCTCTTTCTAGCGTTTTAGCTCGAGGCGAGTATCTGATCGCGGCACTACTGTATTGGCGTTTGCAGTTTTAGGTTGGCAACATTGCTCATACTTTTTTGTTTTTTCTGATCTTAATCTTCCTTCATGTTTCTGTTTCTTGCAGTTGATGATATTAGTTGATGATGCTGGAGGGGCTTTCCCAGCAATCAATCACTCACCTTGGTTTGGTGTAACACTCGCAGATTTCGTGATGCCATTCTTCCTCTTTGGAGTGGGTGTCTCTGTTGGTCTAGTTTTTAAGGTACGGATGCTTTTCAAATATGAAAGCCCAAGAGGATGAGGATCCTAGTTACGGAGACATATTTCGATCATGCAGATCAGTTTTGCTGGATGATGAATATGAAGCATATTGAAATGCCTTTCAGCTATTTGAAATAATTTCATAAAATTTAAAAGGTTCTCTTAGTTGGGCAAACTAACATTGACTGAGTGTGTGATGAATCGATGCGATTTATTTTGGGACACTTAAAAAATGGATATGTAATTATATTCTAAGTAATTGACAACATGAAGCGTAGAATTCAGACTAATTATGAACAAGGACAATTTATGATGATATGATGTAGTCTAAACGGCATATTGAAATGGGGGAAGAGTTCTACAGCTTGTCTCTACGAAAAGAGATTACAATTGCTTCTTGAGTTGGACCCTTAAATTTTAGACGCCAACCCATAGCAAACTCCCAATTCTCAGGTTATGTAAGTTGCTTGGGCCACAAGAGTTATGTTAGGGGGCTACTTCCTTCTCCTAAAAATTTACTAATCACTTCTGGTTATTTGTGCCTCTTTGCAGAAAACATCTAGCAAATCATTGGCCACAAGGAAAGTCATAATAAGAACTCTTAAGCTCTTTCTTTTGGGTTTGTTACTTCAAGGTAAAAATTCCCTGGTCATGTGCCATTTTTTGTACTGCTCTTGCACATTATGCTTGCTGTGGTAACTCAACTGTTTGATGTTTCTGGTATGCTAGGTGGCTACTTCCATGGGCGCAATCAGTTGACATATGGAGTTGATGTGGGCAAGATTCGTTGGCTAGGAGTGTTGCAGGTAGCTCTTCTGACTTACGTTCAGTTGTTGCATGCCTTTATCTTCTCTGGTTAAATTTTTTTTCTGTGATGGGGGTTAAAATTCAAAGTTAAAGTGTGGTATCATGTTATTTGGAGATGATAGGGAGTTCTTTCATCACTGCAGTGAGCTCATTGAATGTGTTACCTTAAGAACATTTATTGCAACCTCGCTCTAATTTATTCCAGTTCCCACTTCAATCGTATCTTTTGAACGCATTAGCATGTTACCCCCATCTAATTACTGATTTTCGGTTGGTTATATCCGCAGTGGCAATAACATTGAATGGTTGACTCAAGTAACACTTTTATGTCCTGCCTGCCAGAGTTTCTGATTCAATTGTTAGGATTTTCACTTGGAATTTAGAAAGAGTGGTTCTAGCATCTGATCTATATTTGTAGCAATTTAGCTTTTTGAATCAATCTTTGAGCTGAATAATTTCTCCATCATGATTTTTGCATCTGCAGAGGATATCAATTGGTTACTTCTTGGCTTCAATCTCAGAGATTTGGCTTGTTAGTAACATCTCGGTCGACTCGACACTGGCCTTTGTAAGGAAATACTATATTCAGTGGTTAGTTCAGTCTTTTGGACCTTTACTATAGCTGTGGCTACCATTATTTCCCTTCAGTTGCTGCTTGTTCCTTTGAAGAAAAAAGGAAAAAGGGGGGCGGGGGATATGGAAACTGTCCATATTCTCTGTTTATGCAAGATTTCACCAAAGCATAGAAATTTGTGGTTCATAGATTTTTTACACTACACTTGTCAGACTGTAGGCAGGATGAGAGGTTCTTTCATTATGTAAATGTCTACAACATTAAAAATCTATTAACTATCAAGAGTTTGAGAAAATGTCATAGTGGGTACCTAGAAGAGAAGGGTGGATTGGAGCAAAATAGGGAGTTTGGAATATGCATCTCTAGTTTTTCCTTAATGTACAGGAGTGGGAAGTGCAATACATATAGTTAGTGATTTTTTTTTCTGGCTGAAATAGTTAGTGAGTTTGGGTATCTCTGGTTTTTATGATGCATCTTCTCTCTTTCTAAGATATAGGAGACAATCCCTCTTCATATGTCATGGAGCTTTTTATCTTCTATGGAAATTGGTTTCTGAATCCAGGTGGAGACTATCTCCATTTCTCCTCTTGGAATGTACCATTAATGTAGCTACTTGCAGCCTTAATCACCGAGCCTTCAAATTGCTCATCACAGAGGATGACTTTGTCTTTCTTTTCTATTGATTTATCATATGTAAGAAGTATGAAAAGCTTGTCAGCTAAGCATGCCACAACCTTAAAGCACTTTCTTTGATGGGAAGTTTGCCTCTCGTGCTTCATATTGATAGTGTTGCATACATTCATGCTATAGGTGGTGTTGATGCTTATCTAGGCTCCCCCCCCCCCTAAAAATGCGCATGCTTACTCTTTTAAAGTTATTTTTACCTTGTGGGAACAACCTTGTGTGTGGATAATTATTTAGTCTCGGGTACACAAAGAACAACCCAGTTTTTGATTTATTATTCGATTTACTGAGTCGACATAAAGATTTCCGCAAAAGAAAGTAAGGAAAGCATGAGAATTGGAATAAAAAAAGAAAAGAAATAGGGAATGAAGTCAAGAGCTTTGAGTACACTGATCGGAATTCATCCCTGCTGTTACTGAGCTCTTGATATGTTGTGAAGGATAATGGCTGTTTTGCTATGTGCACTTTACATGTGCATGGTTTATGGGCTTTATGTTCCAGATTGGGAGTATCAGGCTGTCAAAATGAGCTTCTCTAGCAATCAATCCAGCCTTCAAAATGTGAGTTCTCATGACTATAATTGTCGGTATTTCCTGATTGAAGTTGTTCATCTGTTTGCTATTCCATCCTTTACCTGCTTTGTAGCCCATTCCTTATTGCATCATGTGTTGGTTTTGGAAGTGGATAGCAGAAGTACTTGCCTCGACATGTTTTGCGCAGCCACGTCTCTTCGCTTAAGTTATATATTGGTAAATTAGAATAGTCGACAATGTATTTAATATGGAGTATGTCTAGGGGAACTAGATCATATGCAGCGACTTAATCTGCTGTGAGAAAATACTGAATGGGAGTGTGGACTTTTTCATGTTTCTCAAGTACAACCATTCACTGTGTCCGAGCTTCCTCATAATGCTCCACTAAGGAAGCAGTTTTTATCCGAATTGACCATGATTCTGCTAATAATTTTAGAAATGAGCCCAAAAAGTAGTTTTTTTTCCCCTCATTTCTTGCTTCCTTTTCTTATTCTAGGATGTTGGTTTATGCCCTAAAAGCACAAATGAGTGATCATGTAGCTCTGGGCCTTTGTGCCTAGTTTATCACTTTTAAACAAAAGGCTGAGTGATTGTTGGACAAAGTTCGTTATTTCGGTATGTAGCCTAATTCAGCTCGGAAGGTAGTTCTCTCTATAAAGTGAAGTTTGCTTGATGATTATATGAGGATCAGATCATGGATTAACTTGGATTATAGTTAAGATATTAACTAAATCAAAATGTAGTTTCTGTTTTTACGTGATTGTGTCTAGATCTTTGATTGGAGTATGTGCCTGGTTATAGTTCCATGTCGAATTATTGCAAGATGACATTATACCACCATTTACTATCTGACAGGTTTACTGCAAGACTAGGGGCAGTCTTGAACCTCCATGCAATGCTGTGGGTTTTGTTGATCGATATCTTCTTGGAGAGAGTCATCTTTATCAGCATCCTGTCTACAGAAGATCAAAGGTTTCAGCTAGCTCTAATAAATTGTCATAACTTGCATAATGCTTCCTAATTACCTTCCCGGACTTTGTCTTATATGCAATGTCTCTTGTTATCGACAGGAATGTAGTGTCAATTCTCCCAACTATGGGCCCTTACCACCAAATTCACCTGGTTGGTGCCTTGCTCCATTTGACCCAGAGGGTGTTTTAAGGTTCGATTGTCATGATCTACAAACTCATGTTGGGATAACTAAGATTTAGTTTCTTATACATTCAATAGCCTCATGGTCCTAATAAGTGGATCTCCAGCTCCTTGATGGCTGCTGTTACATGTTTCGTGGGTTTGCAGTATGGACACGTTCTTGTTCATGTCAAGGTATGATGTTTCTTTCTATTGTTTGATAATTATACTGTAACGTATCCTTCCATTACCACCTACCTCTTTTGGTTTTGGAACTTGTTCAGCTAGTATATGTTTTGGTTGAATGGTGACTATTGTATATTATGGCTTTGCTACAGAGCCATGGACAGAGGATGCTTTTCTGGTCCATGTTTTCCTTACCCCTACTGATGTCAGGATATGTTTTGGAGATCCTAGGTATATTTTTTAACTCAGTTTATATTAGAAAATCCTCATTTCGTCTAAGCTGTGGCTTTTTGCTATAACAGGTATTCCTCTTTGTAAACCGCTATATACGCTTAGCTATATGTGCATCACAGCTGGAGTATCTGGCTTGCTGTTAACCTTAATTTTTTACCTGGTGAGCTACTCTTTCTATGGATTCTTCATTGGTCCTGTTCAAGTGACTTCCTTCATCCCACTTCTTCCTCTCTCCCTCTTCTTTCCGGACACAGGGATATCTCCCTCCCCTTCTGTTCTATTGTCCTCCATGGATGGTGGAAAATTTGCACAGAAGGGCAGAAGCATAGTGCTTAATGTTTACACCATGAACATGATCTTTAATGCATGAATTGATCTTGAAGTAGGAGTATCCTATTAAGGCAATATGAAGCATGAGTTAAATGCAAGTCAATCACCACCTCCGATTTGGCTAAATCTGATGTGTTCTCATGTGTCCACATAATAGCATGGGTCCTAAGGTTGAAGAATTCTTTCTCATGAATTGGTTGTTAAATACTCGGTGCAGGTGGACGTGAAGCACTGGAGAATGCCAACAGTGTTTCTTCAGTGGATGGGAATGAATGCTCTCATCATTTTCGCTTTGGCAGCTTGTGAGCTTTTCCCTGCAGCCATGCAAGGTTTCTACTGGCGCTCCCCTGAAAACAACTTGGTAGGTTTTCTTCTTTATCTGCTCTTACAATTTTGTTGTTCTTGCCTATTTTTCCAGCTACAGAAGAAATTGGGAGTGGATTGTTAACAGTTTATGGAATTTCAAGATTAACACAGACAGGGAAGAACTTGGTTCGGAATTAATGCCTAAAGCCAAAACTGAAAGAGTAAAAGGAAGGCTTCCATCTATACATTAATATCTCATGGCTAGCTCAAGTTATGAGAAGTTATATGGGATGTGACATTGTCTGTCTGCATAAAGAGTTAGCTAGCTGAACACTCTAACAACAATAGTCAGTCAAACAAGATGGCTGGAGTTTGGCATTCAACTAAATCCCATCTTGCATCTACTGAATGCTGAATGATATGGTTGATCGTGTGGGAAGATTCCTTAGTGATGAATAACGTGAAGCTGTGTATATATTGCAGGTGGATATCGCCCAGAGATTACTGCAGGGTGCATTTCATTTGAAGAAGTGGGGTACTTTGGTGTTTGTAATGCTTGAGATTTTGTTTTGGGGTTGCGTTGCTGGTTTCCTCCATATGAAACGCTTATATGTCAGACTATAGTGTAAACAAGCTCGAGTTTAACTGTCATTGAGAAAGGTTTTGTTGGGCATATAGTGTAAATATCATTTGAAGTCAAGAATCTCATTTTGCGATGTATGGTAATATTGCACCACAAATAACCCAGAAAATCAGCTAACCTTGTATGTTATTTCACCAAACAGCTCGCCTCATGTTTAAACATGCCGAATATAGTCATGGATGTTGAAATGCTAATTGTTTGGTCATATGGTCCAGGTATTAAACTTCCTATTCTTTAGGTTATGTAGTTTCATCCCAAGGTTAGATGCTTTTCGATGTAATTCACTACCCACATTTAAAATGGAAAATCAACTTTGGCATCTTCGTTCTGTTTGTTGCCGGTCGGGAGAGTACAGGAAATACCCTACTGGTTTGGCTACTCCCAATAAAGTAAAGATTTCTACTCCACAGTTCAAAGAGCTTTGTTTTTGTGCTAATCAATATCGCCGCATTGAAATAGGCTCGTCGCCCTTCCTTGCATGGGCCGAATCTCGTCATGAATTAGGGATTCGCTGTGCATTGCATATCAGCACTTCGGTAGTGTCAGAGCTGAAGCAGGAGACACCGGATTATCGCCTGTATACTCAAACCTATCAATTTCTGCTACTTCCTGCTAGGGGACACCGAGGCAGACTTGGCTTTAAAAGTAACGAACATGTGGAAATCTGTGCGCACCAGATTGTAGCCTGTATATTCAAACATACCATTTTCTCCTCCACTTTCATCACCAGGAGACTTGAGCTTCTTTGGAGAAAGTGACGAGTCCATGTTTGTTCGGCAAAGGTAAATACGGGAAGCAGTAGGAGATTGAAGAAAAGACCTGTATATAATTTGATTCTACAAATCACTTTCTGTTATGTGATCAGTTCATTCCGTACATATACTACAAGTTAAAACATAATCAGACTAAAAGCATCATCTACCGACCAAAAAATGCTTCTTTGTGCCGATCATCTATTGAGTAACTCGATAAACAAGTAAGAGAGTCGACCGAGAGAAATGTCCCTGCAAAGTTCATGATTTGACCTCCGGACAAGAGTAGGTCTGTGCTTACAAAATTTGAATCGCCGCAAAAGAGTAGTCCATGGTGTCTCTGTTAGCTATAGGAAGCCAAGCCCATCTCCATTCAAATCATCACCCTGCATCATTGGGCACTAGGCTGTATCATGTCCCGACTGCCCACAGCAAGGCATGAAACATCTCCTTTTCTTATAGAGATCCACACCACCTCTTATTTGTCTCTCTTTCATTTTTCCAGTGGCGAAAGACTCGAGAGGGTCCCGACTGCAAAACAGTGAACTATACTATCAGACTCTTCGATTTCTCCGTTAGCTATAGAAAGCCAAGCCCATCTCCATTCAAATCATCACCCTGCATCATTGGGCACTCGGCTGTATCGTGTCCCAACTGCCCACAGCAAGGCACGGAACAACGTCTCCTTCTCCTATAGAGATCCACACCATCTCTTGTTCTTCTCTCTTTTATTTTTCCAGTGGTAATAGACTCATGAGGGTTCCCAACTGCAAAACCATGAACTATACTATCAGACTCTTCGACCTCCGGAAGAATCAATGACTCCGGCGGACTATTGTAGCCAATTTCATCAGTTTCGTGTGGATGCCTAGAAATTTCTTTTATTCGAGAAAGTGCTGCGCCTATTTGGTCACAGGCAACGTCTAAGCACTCTTCTGACTCGACAGATTCTGAAATTAGTGATACCATAGACTGCAATAGCTGCACTTTCCCAGCATACTCCCCAGATGTCCTTGCACTACTTTTTGTACCACACCAACGGAGAGGCAAATAACGGTCGGGAATGTGAAAACAGTTGCTGTTTGATAGAACCCGTAGAATGTGACGACAAAGGATACCTGAAAATTCAAACTGGTGGCAGCTGCAGCTGATGAATTCATCTTGAGGGATCCAGAGTACTTTGTATCCTCCATCCATCTGTGTGTGGTGTCTCACGATGAAATAATTTTCATCTACCATTAGAGAGGCATATTGCGGTGCCATTACAATTTCCTCTTGTAGTTTGGTAAATGCATACGGTGTTAGAACAGAAGCAGCATGAGATTCAATCGGAGATCCAGTTTTGAGGGTGACTTTGCGGATTTTTCGTTGCAACTTTTGCTTTGCTCCTGCTTCGTCCTTTAGTTCAACTATAGCAGCGACCTGCAATGAGAGATATAATATCAGGATGCAGATAGAATTAACTGTAAGTTCTTCTATAATATGGAGAATGTAAAGAGGCTAATACAACTCACCTGCTCCACTAAATTATCAAGATCTGATTGAGCACTTAAAATCCTCTGGATATAAGCAGTGACTACCTCAGATTGGATAGCGCAAGTCATTCCCGCACAAAAGCAAGATCTCAAATATGGAAGGGCCCAAAACATACGCAATGCATACAAGCTATTGATATGCTTATTTCCATGTAGCCCATACATGCTGACCATCTCCCTCCATCCTTCTTCAAAATCTTCCACGCTATGCAAATCGTAGAGATGATGAAAGTCTGCCTTCCATTTGTCATACCGTGGCCCAAGAAGCACTGAAAACCAATCAGAGAACTTCGCAACAATATGCCAGATGCAAAAAGCATGTTTTGTCCTTGGCATCTGATCTGCAACTGCTTCTTTCAGCCACATGTTCTGGTCAGTCAAAATGGTTCCTGGAGCCTTTCCATTCATGAAACCCAAGAATGTCTGTTGCATTTAAGGTGTCAAGCTAAAAATGAGATAACCATGAAAACTAGAAAAAAAGATATTGCACGTATTAGAGTCAGAAAACAGTTACGTCTCATATCAAGATGCTAGGAACATGGCTAAAACATGAGAGCATTGGTTGGGAGAATAGAACTGCCGAGTCTTTTGTCATCTAGAAGCAATATCATTTAGGTTGTTATAACTCTTTAGGCTAAGTTTCACCAGCTACAAGAACAGCAAGAGTTATTCTTCAGCAAGAATTTAGAAAATGCAGAGAGAGAGAGAGAGAGATGTTGAACTCCCAATTAAGGAAAAAATGTACTCTTATTCGCGTGCAGCGCCCGCACCCCCCCCCCACCCCCCACCCCCACCCTCCAGGTCCTTTAGATCCCCAACCCAAACATGTGACTCACACTCAGATATGATTGCTTGAGCCAAATGGCAATACTTACTTGCATGTTAAGAAGATATGAAGTGTGCCTCCAATTTCAGTTGTCAACATGAAAAGCAATTCAACTAGCCTAAGTTCAGCCATTTGGCCAGACCGAAATCTTAATGTACAGCAACAGCAAAAAAAAAAGATATCAGATTCTAGCATATATTCAATAAAACAATGACAAAAATTGTCCATAATGGTATAGGTCTTCTAGAAATGAGATAAGTACCTACCTTCAGTGCCCATGAAAAAGACTGCAGATTCTCATCCCGAAGAAGTACACAACCAAAGAAACAATTCATTCCATGATTATCAACTCCGACCCAAATTCCTAATATCATATCATAAGCTTCCAAACGGTGGGTAGTATCAAATACTGCTGCATCTCCAAAAGCCTCATAGGATCTAATGGAAGAAGCATAAGACCATGCAATATATTCCAATCTGTTATTTGCATCTAGCTGGAAGCTGTATTTGAAGTTGGGATCTTTATCCTTCTTATCCTTGCACATTTTGAGAAGGTCTATAGCATCATTATCACGATCCACGCGTCTAAAAGATTGTAACAAGTTCCTGACATCTATTTCCGTGAAAGGCAAACAACCAAGCTTGACACCCTTCTCCAGCTCCATTAATCTTAACATTTGTCGCACTGACATCCCAGCTTTTGCATACATGCAAATCCGGCTCTTGTCATCCGCAGACATGGTGCAGTAAGCAGGAAGCAGGTGCATGTCATTTGATTTAAAAAGTTCGTGATTGTGGATGTTACTAAAACCGGTAATGCGCCATTCAGGTACATCAAAATCAGCCCTTTTAACAATTCGCATGAATGCTTGACATCCACAACGAGATGACTTTCGATTTCTTTGCAGCTTTCCATCATCAGAAGGCTTTATCTGCGGATAGCCACCACGGTGACAGGTGAAATCCCTTCTGGTAATCCCCCTCCCCACCCCATCTTTCCCTCGAGTTCGATGCCGTCTAATTGAAAAGCCACACTGCTTTGCAAAGCTGCAATAAAACTCATATGCAGCATCTTGTGAAACAAATCTCTGGCCAATGAATGGGACGAGATTAATTGAAGTTTGTCGAGACAATATGGTTTCCTCAGGCAATTCCTCTATGGAACCAAAATCATTTGGGGATGAAACAGTATTATTTTCAGAAGTTTCCTTCATCACGCTTGTTAATTCAGACATCATTGCACCATCTATAAATCAGTGCTGGAGCACACCTGCAAGAAAACCTTTGAAGATGGTGATACTAGGAACATGACATGGACATAAACCACTAATATGAAACAGAAGATGTTAACAGCAGTGACTCGTGACATTAACACACCTGTTACCATGATACATTCTTTGCAGGAAATCTTCTAAGAGTGCATACAAGCCCCGAAAACAAATGGAGGAAAACTCCGGATGACTTGCATTTGGCTTTTAACATGACTTTAGTCATTTCATGATGAAACTCAAGGAACGAATTTTACTAAGGCACGTTCTGCCTCCGCCCTCTCCACACAGCATTAACTGCAGTTACCTCCTATCACCTCTTTCCCCACAAACACATTGCTGATTGTATTAAGACTGAAGCTACTGTACAGAATATCTCACAGTATTCTCAGGATCAATCCGGGTTAATGCTCATGCTGACATCACACAACCCCGGTCTGAACAGAAAAAACAAAGTGCCACAACACCTACATACGTAATTTTGCAGCGAAATTTCACGCCTGAAGTAAACAAGCCTGTCCAGAACATAACCACCATATTCTCATCTCACTGCAAACACTCTAAAATGGAATAAAAGAAAATCTTGACTTACCCAAATAGATTTTCCCCATAAACGAGTATCCTGCCTGCATGACTCGTATCTGAACTACATTCCAATCGATAAATCAACTATAATCAAACGCACAATCTGGTCAAACGTGCCCCCCAACGCGAGTCCAGCTACACAACGTCGCTTCGGCATCAATGCCATCTCAAAACCCAACTTCCACTTCCAGCGCAAATTCGAATCTTCCCACGAGACTGTTCAACAAAGAGGCACCGATCATATCCTAATCGATTCCAGCGAAGCTAAGCCCGCAGCTCCGACAGCCCAGAATCCAACCAAAATCAACACAATGCGCGAAATTCAATCAAACCATAGCCCCAGGACACATCGGCAAGCACTTCTCTAATGCACAATCAAAAAACCGGCTCATCATCACTCGGGATCACTCGATCGATATTGGAACGAAATCAGCGCACGGAGTCCGCTGAGGAATCGGAACGAAGCTACTCACCTGCCGCGCGAAGGAAGAGCGGCTCAGCAGGAGAAGACGCGAGCTTGCAGGATCTCGAAACGCTTCATCTTTCGCGGCAGGGAAAAAATTTTGCGGCGAGCGGCGAAGAACGAGCACGGCGGGGGGAATGATGATGGGCGGGTGGGGGTGCAGAGCGCATCCGTGGAGGAGGATAGCATTCGAATAGGGGGAAATGCTATCTTGCGCCGAGCGGGAGGGTGGTGCGGGGCGTTTTGATCGTCGATTGATCACAGGTTTTTTCGGCCGTGGTGGTCAATGCCCGGCCCGGCCCGGCCATTAGAATAATACATAACACATAGCAAAATTAATCAAATAAATTTTTTTTTGGTCATTTTACTTTTTTAGGCTGAAAATCCCGCCACGATGTCAATAAATCTGTTATTCTATGCAAAGTAAGTATCTGTATGAAGCTCTTTTATTTGACGGAAATCAGATAATTTTAACTTTCGACTCGTGCTTTAAGAAATAGATAGAAAATTACGGTAAGGTATCATGTCATTTCATCACAAAGCTCATTGGAGGATTAAATTTCGTGGATTTCACAAAATCTTACTAGATATTCGATATCACTAATAATGGACCAAGAGGCTACCCCCTTAAATTAAAATAACATTTACAAAATCTTGGTTTTCCATCGAATTTGATCCATTTATATATCCGTCCAGACGCAGCCCTCCTACAGTATTTAGTTTACTAATTCTTTAGACCCGACATTACTTAAAATTGATATGTAAGCAAGTTAAAAGCCTTCACAATTATAATTAATCCAGAAAATGTTTTCATCCCAAGCCTTTACCAATGGAAGTAAACGACGAGAAGCTGCAGCCATTTCATTTGCAAGTCCCGACAACTTAAACTTTCGGGTTCAAATTTTTATCGGCAATCGCCTCCTCCATTTCGTTTGGAACTTCTTTGTATCAACGCTATGATTTGCTTGGGAAAAATCAGCTCCTCCACAAACAACGTGTTATAACCAGAATCGCAATCTTTCCAAAATAGACGCTCCCCTTTTTTTTTTGAACCCGCTGAAATATTACAAGTTTCGATTCCATAATGAAACAAAGTTTTACCCTCCATAAGCAAAATGAACATCTTCCAGCTTTAAATTTTCTTTATTTTTTCTATAATCTAAGGACATTGACGTAAAGATTATATACTCTGATTACTAGAATATGGTGGGTGTCGACGATGAATAACTAAAAGTGCAATGCAAAAAGTACAAACATTTATAGAAGAAGTAGAAAATAGACGACGTCGACTCTTCCCCGACTCTTGACAATTTTCATGTGCTTCTTCCTTAATTTAATGTCCTAACATTGCAAAAGAATAAACCAACCACCAAATGTAACAATAAAAATGAAAATACATAAGGTATAAATAGACACCATCATTTTCTCTTTTTAATCCAATCTCCTCAACCTCACACGACGTCCGTCGGCCTATGCAAGTTTCATTTCTTTTTTTTTTTTTTGGACAATAACATATGCAAACGAAGATCATCGTTTATTTTCGAAAACCCTAGTTATTACGTGCATGCATGGCAACATATACGTCGTCTGTACCGACAGATTGTTAATGAGCATGACGCTTGCTGCGCCGACGGATCATCTCGTTGTAATTCTGCGCCCTCATCTGCTGGTAAAACTGCGCGATGAACTCCTCGGCCTTGGCATCGATCATGTCGTCCCCACCGTTCGCATCGTAGGCACTGCCCTCGTCGTCCTCGTCGTCATCGGAGTCCCCCTCGGCGAGCTCCTGCAAATTGACCGCGGAGGCGTAACGGCTCGTGCTCCCCCCAGAGGTGGACGAATGAGAAGGCGAGTATGGCCTAGCCAGCGTCGACACGGGGGACGCTGGGAGAAAGTCCACAAAGTGCTCGCCTGGGGAGGGCAGCGTGAGCACCGGCGCAAGGGCAGCGACCTCGCGCAGCGGGGACTGGTGGCCCTGCATGTGCAGGGGACGCATCGAGCCCACGACCTTGTTCAGCACGCCGCTCGCGGCCACCTCGATTTGGACGGCCGGCTTCGACTTTTTGCCCGATCCACGGCGTATCATGAACAACGCGGTCCTCAGGAGGTGCATCGCCCCGCGCTTCTTCTTGGGCATCGCCTGTGGCAGTTTCTTCTCGTCTCTGATGACGACGATGGCATTGGCCGGGACGGCGGCGGCGGCGACGGTGGTGTTCGGTTTGCTTTCCATATGGGAAAGTTTAGGGGAAAGCAAGGAGAGGATGATGGATCGATGGCTGGCTTATGTTGCCCTGCAAAAATGCAGGGCGAGCTGGGAGAGAACTTCGAGAGATGGTGTTCAAGCAATCGCCTCATATATATATTGAAGGTCTCCAGTTTCATTTGCTAAGTTGGCATTTGTGCGCGTAAAAGAAGGTAGCCAAACTGTAGTCCCATATAGAATATTCCGAAGGGTTCAGTTTAGCAGTACCGTTGACAAATTGACGAAATTGGACATCTCAGTTTGATCATACTTAAATTGGCTTCTATACATTATAATCCTTTAGAAAGAGAGAATAAGAATTTGTGGAGTACTTATTTCTCTCCCTCTTAATATTAGGATCTTGCTAGGGACACTTATTAACTTTGCATGCATAAAAAACAAAAAGAAATTTGCCGAAAGCGAGCGAATGTAAAATTTGGTTCTTTCACGACAATGAGATGTTCGGATTCATCTCTACCGGATGTTACGATAGACAGGCCGGAGTAATTACATGAGCATAGGGTTCGTGCCGAGAGAGGCACCCAGAGAGTGATAATTAGGATACAAAATCCATCTTCTCTAGTTCTTTTTCCTTCATTTTCAAGACACGGCCTACAGACTATTTAATAACTATGTTTAGGGTGCTCTTAATGCACTTCCTTTGGCAGTTGTTATGACACGAGGAGAAACCAAGTAGCAGCACCAAATAATCAGAAATTGCAGAGGGTAAAAATGGCCATGAGAATTTGTCCAAATTTTATTTTTGGTTGGTCAGACTATTTGTCCAAATTCATTGTAAAAAAAAAATTGCACATAGAGAGAGAGAGAGAGAGAGAGAGAGGTGTTTGTGTCGGAAACAAGAGGTGGTTAATCGTTTCCTGGGCAGTGCCGGTTCTTGCGCCTGTGACCCCGCTCGTTGTTTCTTGCCTTCCTTAACTGCCTTCTCTCTCTCTTCATTATTAGCCATTGTTATTGGCAACAGCTTTGCATGCATAAGCAAAACTTACATACCAAATTCCCTCTTTCCACAAACCATGCACACACAACGTGCATACTCCTTTCATGTGTATCGTCGAGCCCAATGAATATATCTTTATGTTTCAAACATTCGGTCGAGTCATTCACGTGCCTCTCGTTTGGTCACATGTTTCGTTCGCCCGAGATTTACCCATTTAATTAAAGTGGGCAACCTTTTTATCATTCAAAAGATGTGTGTATTTCTTTAAATATTTCAATATAAATAAGATATGATCCATGGCTGCAGCTTTGTCAATCTCGATCTCAGGGTTTGCGTCGTAAATCGAGGCGCTTAAAGGGATTCCTAACTCAGGAACCGAAGATTACCTGTTCAAATGTCACAAATTGCGTGCAAACTGCTTTAGGTCATATCAATCGGATACGTAACAAGTATAGTCATTAATAGTTTGTAAGGCTCATAGGGTGTTTCACGGCCTTTTAGGCGTACGGGTCTTTGTGCCCATTCCAAAATTATAGAAAGTGCGAAATGTTGGAAGATTTGACGAACTTTCTGGTTCAATACAGTGAAACTCTAATTGGATTCCTCCACCGGTTTTTTTCGTTGCAGTGCTAGGCATGGGCTTGAAAAGACGCACGCAAATCTATTCCTGCTGAAGTCATTGTAGCTCCCCCCACTTGATCGCGTGGGAATATTATTATATGTTACATTTAATATAACATATTATAGGAAACATTACTATAGCAATTTGATCTACCATTATATAACCATGTTAGGGTCGATTCATTCATAGTCGTCATTTTGCACCTATCAAGTAGTTCGTGCAAGTTCATGCGAGATTAACTCTAATAGTTATAGCATGAACTGACCTTGAAAGATGTCGGTATTTAAAACTCTCAAATCGACGGTGATTTAGAACATTTGTGCAAAAAAGTTCCCTAATATTTTGACAATATATGGTACAATTTTTCGGCTCTCAATTTTCGGGATACTATTATATAAAGGGAAAATTCCAATTTGGATCCAAAGTGGGGCCATTTTCTCAAAATGGAGTCCCAAGTGGACTTAGTGTCAAATTGGTACCCAAAGTCTCCAAAAAGTGTCAAATAAGGGTCTGGATCGCAGGCCGGCCAAAATACCCACCGGCTGGCGATCCCGCAACTGTTCCGGCAAACGGAACAATGTTTTTATTTTTATTTTTATTTTTATTTTTATTTCTTTATTTCTTTATTTTTTTATTTTCCTTTTCCTCTTTTTTTTTCTCCTTTCCCTCTGCCGACCATTGCCGAGGCCGACAGTGGTCGCTGGCCTCAAGCAGAGGCGGCACTAGCCGGCGAGGGCGACCCAAGGCCAGGCGAGGGTCGCCCTTGCCGGCGTCGGGCGAGGGCCGCCCTCGCCTGGGCTGGGCGGGCGAGGGCGACCCTCGCCAGATCCGGCTAGGGATCGCTCTCGCCGGATCTGGCGAGGGTCGCCCTCGCCAGTCCAGGCGAGGGCGACCCTCGCCCAGCCCTGGGTCGCCCTCGCCGGCCAGGGCCGCCTTCACCTAAGGCCAGCGACCTTTACCGGCCCCGGTAATGGCCTACGGAGGGAAAGGAGAAAAAAAAAAGAGGAAAAGGAAAAGAAAAAAATAAAAACACTGTTCTGTTCGCCGGAACAGTCGCGGGATTGCCGGCCGGCAACCCAGACCCTTATTTGACACTTTTTGGGGACTTTGGGTATCAATTTGGTACTAAGTCCACTTAGGACCCTATTTTGAGAAAATGGCCACATTTTGGACCCCAAATTGGAATTTTCCCTTATATAAATGATATTCGATGGCTCCTTTCGTTGACTTTGAGAACCAATGCTTTACTACAGTGGCTGTCTTTTTAACCTCTAATTATTGGTGAAAAGTGAAGCTGATTGATCGAATCAAAATGAAATGAATAAAAAGGGCAAAAGAACACTATTAGTATCATAACTTATATACGGAGATTACTTCGATGTCATAACTTTTTTTTTTAATCACTTTGATGCCAACCTTTTTTAAAAACGATCATTTTAATGCCAATGCTGACATGGCTTGCTGGAAATCCTACGTGACGTTGACATGGCTCGCCGGAAAGATCCAGTCAGCATTAAAAACAAAAAACGACGCCGTTTAGTTCGCTGACGTGTATTTTTTTAGAAAAATAAAATTTATATTATATTTATTTATATTTAAAAAAAAAACATCAAACATTGCAGTAGCGGTGAGGGCTCCCTCGCCGCTGCTGCTGCCACCCCACCATCGCTAGGAAGGGCCGGCGGCAGCCAGCAAGGCGAGGCCGACTGCTCCGTCACCTCGACCCAGGCAACACGCCAGTGGGGCGAGCTTCACCAGATCTTGCGAGGCCAACCTCGCCGTCGCTTGCGTCAAGGCGACGGCGAGGTCGGCCTCGCCTTTGCCGGGCGAGGGGAGACCTCGCCGTCCCGACCTAGGCAACGGCGAGGTCAGCCTCGCCTTTGCTGGGTGAGGCAACCTCGCCTAGCCAGGGGTCGGCGAGGTCAGCCTCGCCTTTGCTGGGTGAGGCAACCTCGCCTAGCCAGGGGTCGGCGAGGCTTGCCCTCGCCGGTGGCCGGTGGGGCAAGCTTCGCCAGAGGTCAGCCTCGTCGGCCCTCCCCTCTGGCCGGTCGCCGGTTCGACAAACAGGAAAAAGTTAGGAAAAAAAAGAGTAAAAAATGCGAGAAAAAAATCACATAATTTTCATGTGTACAAGTCAGACCATTTTTTAAAAATATAAATGCTACATCAACTTTTTGGCCGAAGTTACTAAAGTGATCTAGTTTCCTCCGATTTGACACCAAAGTGATCCGAAAAAAAATTATGGCACCAAAGTGATCTCTGTACACAACTTATGACACTTATGGTGTCTTTTTGCTGAATAAAAAGGGAAAATATTTTCATAGACTCATGTGATGATCCAACTAAAAATTGATTAATTGGATTAGAAAGAGGACCAGACGTTTACTTGGAAAAATGTCATGTTAGAAAGATGGCAAAAGCTCTCTAGTTGTGTCTATCGAGGGGTCATCTAATGATCCAGTTAATTTATTTTCTTAGTGTCATAAGCATTCAAAAACTAAAACTATGCCCTTATTTAAACTAACTCGGAATTTAAGATAAACATTGGCAATGACATAATGATAAAATTATATACTTAAAAAAGATCTCGGATACTTACTATCCATGTTCCCTTAGACACACTAACGGTGGCTAACGTGGTAGATTGTATCGTATTTCTCAAATCATATGAACTTAGGGAACGTGTTAAGCATACTTAATAAGGAAATATTCAATTTTCAATGCATGCAATGTATGTATATCACTAGAACAATCGATTGGCGTATTACAAATTAATGGAGCGCTTCTTGGCAGAACTCTTTTTCAGCAATGCTCGCTATGTCAACGACATTTAAGATACTCTCTGTCTTAAAAGAAGAGTTAGATGGCAAGTCACTTTTAAATGTGTATTACAAATTGTTCCCTACTTTTAACAAAACCAGAAGACAGAATACACGCCCTAAGCTTACATTGCTTCAAAAATCAGAACACGGAAAACACAAAGCGAGTCCGAATTTCCTGGTATTGAAAGCTTG
This sequence comes from Syzygium jambos, assembly GCA_031216235.1. Lineage (NCBI taxonomy): Eukaryota > Viridiplantae > Streptophyta > Magnoliopsida > Myrtales > Myrtaceae > Syzygium > Syzygium jambos. The sequence continues at coordinate 24,709,119 of CM062230.1, read as the reverse complement.
GAGCACGTTTTGCCGCGTTCCAGTGGGAACACTAAGGCAACAACATAAAGCGACGTGCCAAAGTCAAACAAACGGAGCTGTACGAAAGCTTGACCTAGAGGTTGACTTCTGTATGTGTATAAGTTCAATCAAGCGATGGTACCGTACAGGCGTCGTCGTCCGGGGTATGCGCTCGGACTTCGAATGATGTCGATACGGATGGATCCACAAGTGCCATGCGCATATCCAGCGTACGGGACAGGCACGACCCGTCGCACCAACCGTAATATTCAAATGACCCCGATCACGATGTGGGTGTTCTTAACCTGTTGCCCGACGCAGCAGGCCGGAGTACTCTCAACGCGCATCGCGCGGCGGGGATGTAACATAACAGTAACACAAGTATCTCCTGAAAACCAGGCGAAGCCTCGCACGATTTCACAGCTAATGATATGAGAAGGCTCGAGGTAAGTCTAGGGATGGATGGGGTCCACGCTGAAGGAAAAAAGTGGATGCCAGTGAAGTAAAACTCCAGCTTGTTAATCCGCGTAAGGCCGTGTTCGCTTCCTCTTCAGTCTTCACAGACATTATATAACAACAGCATCGCACACCTGACAATTCCAAAGTAAAGATCAAGAAGCTTATACTGGTCTTTCGTCTCGCTTCCTCTTCACCTTCTCTTTCTATCTCCCATTTGCTTATTTACACCACAAAGAAAGCATCTTCTCCGCTGTTGGGCTTGCGCTCGTTTGCCATTCGTCGTCCTTGCCGTCCTTGTAACACGCCCTGCGTACGGAAATGGCGAGCAGGGACTCCGGCAGTGCCCGCAGAGCTTGGGACATGCTCCGCCTCGCGCTGCTGTGGCCGACGAGAGGCGGCGTGTTCAGGCGGCTCCTTGCAGTCAAGTTCCGGCTCGCAGTGACTAGGTTCGTCGAGAGCATCGGCAGTGACCACCGCAGCTCGATGCCTCGAGATCGAATCCACTATGGGGAGCACGAGTTCTCGTTTGACGAGACTCCGATCTTCCGCATCAAGATGCACCGTCCCAGAGGATCCATGATGTCCCACTTCCGCCTCCCTCGCATCCCCTGCATCAGCCCAGATGTCGATTTCGACCGTGGCTTCTTTGACCACGACAAAGACGGTGACTGGGAGAGGAAGAGCTTGGTTGGCGATCGAGACGGAGGAGAATGCATGTGCGATGGAAAGGCGTCGGAATCGTGCGAAGGAGAAGGGATTGACGTGAGAGCAGAGGAGTTCATAGCCAAGTTCCATGAGCAGATGAAGCTGCAGAGGCAGATTTCTTACTTACAGTACACGGAGATGCTCAACAGAGCCACCAGCTGAATCATAAGTCCACGGTACCCGTCTGTTTCTGCGTTTTTTTGCCAAGCGTGCGACATGTTTGTACAAACTGGAGCTTTAATTAACATGTCTGAGAATGAGTTTCATTGTTCACCATCTTCCTTTTCCTCGTTCACTTCAGCGGATTTCATTTCTTATATAGTTATATTCATATTCATCATTTTTTGTAATACTATTTAATTATATATTCAGTGCCCAGAACAAACATCATACATCTGTTACGTATAATGCTGATGTGATATCCACAAAACAACCATACCTATCCGTGATTTGGAATTCAGAAACTTTGCGGCGATCATGTCAATGAAATGAACGGCTCTATCGGCTTCGGTGCAATACCTCTTCAACGCAACACGTGGTACTTGCATAGATGAAACACTCTCAAGATGCATACGCCGTCGCCGAATGCACTAAGAAATCCCTCTGGGCTTCCGTACATTTTTGACGAACTGCGTAAATTTTTTCTGCCACGAGTAATGAGACTTCCCCTAGATATCAACTTCACTCTACCCAAAGAATTTCACTTCAACAATCACGTAGAAAGCATCATGAGGAATTTGGTACTGAAAAGGATCGGAGGCGTACCCAGTGTGTCGGATTGTAGATCAGAAGTTCAAAACTCAGGCAATGATCTGATATGTATGTATGTAAGAACAGAGAATAGAAATCTTACACATGGAATCAATGCCTGACAAGAAACCGGAAAAATGCATAAAAAACACGGAATTTGCCAAGAAAAGAAGTTGGGGCTGACATGGAATGCATACACAGCAATGCCTCTGTGATGTTCATACGCTATTTGATGGGTCCTAAAAACAAGCGTCACCCGGCATTGCTCCAACAAAATCCACATTCTACCGAAGTTTCGACCGTTACTTCTCTTACATTCCCAAAAATTATGCAGAAAGTGCTGAAGCACGGTTCATAACGTCAGGGGAAAGACAGTTCGAAGAACGAAATCACAGCATTTTAGCATCCACTGAATTTCAAAATGTCTAATCTCCTTACCAGTACAAAAGAAAGAGGGGAAAAGGGGAAAAAACAGTTCTCCATATTTAATAGTTATATCTGGGCCGAGAACCCAATTGAGGCAACTATGGAGCACTTCGATGTTCACATAGTCAAATAGGTTTCCGCCAGCTTGAGCTACAAAATTGTGGGTTGCATATCTCCTTGATGTTTGGCGCTACATCATCAAGAAAGAAAAATGTCTGGTCTAAGAACCATTGAAGCCGAAATCTACCATGAGCTATTGTCTTTGACATCCCCTATCAAGGACAAGACGAAGGTTTAGAATTTCTAAATGAAAATGACATGCAACATTAGTAAAGAACAACTATTTTTGGGCAAACGAACACAGCAAGCAGAGCATGCTAAAGACTTCAGTTCCGCGCATACTTTATGAAATTTTAGGATTTAAATCAAGCCAAAATCTGTCCAATGTCAATGTGCAGTCAAGTTCTAAATAACGACAATTTACTAAGGAATATTTAAGGTGAATGAAAATACCACAACACCTGTTTAAGTGTTAGAGAGGCATTCTCATAGCACCCAAAAGATGCGCTCATTCAAGCCAGTGTTACTACAAGAAGCAATTAAGCAGATGCAAATAGTGTGAGGATCAGCAACGAATTGCATGACCAAACAAAATCCTAACCTTAACTAAAGAGATGCATGCAGGACTACAAAGCCAATTCTTCAACTGGACAAAGCTACAGTTATCTTCTATATGGTGAATACCTTAACCATTTTTCCATTTTACTAATTGCCTACCTCACAAAAAACTTTTTGAGTATTTAGGCATGGGAACCAACAGATGGATCAATTCCCATTTTGATGTCGGCTAAGATATGCTTTCAACTGCCCACTTGCCGCCAAGATAAATCCTGAATCAGAGTAACACAAGTAAAGATGTGATGCCCCAGTAACGCATTAGGAATATGCATAAATTATTAATCAATTCAAACCCTGAAGACAAAATTACACCTTTCAACAAATCCAAAAATATACTTGAGGCACTATTCACGTTGTTCTCCCCATTTTGCTCTACCAACAACAAATCCACAGACATTGCATTGTAACCTATACAACTTCCTGAAAGCCGGAGATAAGGTGTTGATAAAAATTCGACTTAAAAACTACTACAGCACCACACTACTCAAATCCCAAACTCTTGGCTATAACTGCATACATGCAGTATCTGCATGAATTACTATAAACTTATATCCTCTCATTCAATTAACTCTTACTAATAACGAAGTCTATAGTCAACTTCTTTTATCACTTTCCTTGATGAGAAGTCCCTTAAAAAGAATAGGAAATGTAGCTAATTTTTATTTGAACTAAATATATAAAAATAAATAACTGCATGACGAGATAAATTAATACAAAAGTAAAGAATACATTAAACCAAATTAAAGCCAAGTCAATCTTTTCAATAAAAATTAAGCCAAACAAGAAATACAGACCAAAAGATAGGAAACGTACATTAAGTTGCTAAGAAATTCAATTATCGCTGATGAATTCATAAAATTTTCATTTCTTTTAGAAATATTATGAATCACAAGCCCATGCGTAGCATGGTATGCTGCTAGTGAAACAGATGAACCTTGAACCTTTCCGCACAAAAAGCAAGTCTTAGGATGCATGTAAGTAGAGCACAGCCACAGGTCCTGATTCTTCATTGTTGTTCAGTAGATAACAACAATGCAACTGAAAACTTATATACTCGTATAGTTCTCAATGAGAACAAAAGATATTTTGGATTAACAGGCTTGCTCGTTCAAGATACCTAGAAATAGAGCTGAGGGCCTCCCAGGTCGTGACTTAAATTCAGGGTGGAACTGGACACCTACATAAAATTGATGAGTTGGAAGCTCCAAAATCTGCATGCAAAAACCAAGTAATTCAGTTCATTTTATAGTTTCCAGGCCAAGTTCTGACCAATCCCACTCATACAAGAGGACTTAAGAAAATAAATTGAGATTCTTTACATGTCAAAAGAATCCTAGCTCCAACAAAAAGGAAATTCATACGTAATTAAAAAGCCAGATAACTAAAATATCACTTGGCAGAAAACCTACCTCCATTCTCCGACCCGTTTCGTCCCTTCCAACAAATTTTAATCCAGCTTCTTCTAGATTTCCAATCACATCAGGGTTTACCTGCATCATCCCATGATCATCACAAAAGTAACTTTATGATCTTCATGACACTTCATGTATAGCAAAATCAACACTAGCTTCCAGCTAACCTCATATCTATGCCGGTGTCGTTCATCAACATATAATGAGTTGCAATACCTATAAATAAGCAAGCAAAATTGAGAAAACAAGAGAATGTATTATTCCATTTATAATCTCATAACACTTCTAATAACACAGTTACCTTACAGATATTTCTTGCAAATCACTGAGAAAGCCAAATACTAATAATTACCCAGTATTTCGATATAGACCATCATATTTAGCAAAAATTGTGTTTTTTGTATCAATCCCAATACCTCAGCTTCTAGAAACTCAACATCAATGTCTAAGCCTCAATTCAAGCGACCCAAAGAAATTTTCTGCGGATGTTTACTAGACAGAATGGTTAATCTTTTCTTTTCTAGGACTTCACAGTCCCCAACTGCACCAATTTCAAGATGCAAAATAGCTCTTTTTCCACTTAAAGGGCACATGGACAAATAGCACCACAGACAAAATCGAAGTGGAAAATGTATCACCTACAGTTTTGAAGTGATGCAATCTGGTGTCTGGAATAATGTTCTACGGGAACCCAGTCTCATGGTACTTCCCATGTGCGTTCTTGATCCCTGCACGCACATAACTGCATATTAGGACCTTAGACCAAATAGCATACTTGCACATACAATCTTTGTTAAGTTTTAAAACAAACAATAAAGCCACACCTCAGGCATGAACATTACAACAGGATTGGGCGTCTCAGCATCAAACTCTGTGCTGTTTGCTGTATCCAAGCCCAAAACCTAAATCAGAGACAAACATTAGTATATATCTATATGCACACAAGAAGGGATGATCAAGGCTAAGTTAATGTACTTACAGATCTGGCAAACTCAATGACAGAAATTTGCATGCCTAAACAAATCCCAAGATAAGGGACATTATTTTCTCTTGCATACTTAGCAGCCAATATCATTCCTGTCACACCACGATCTCCAAATCCACCTGGAACTATGACACATGATGCATTCTGCACATTTATGCAAAAAAGGACATACAGCTATTATTTATTCAAACAACGGGAAAAAATGCTCCTCACCTTAACAAAACATCAATCGCGTTCGATCGACTTAAAAGTCACACGATAATAAAATGACAGGTTCTTGAATAAAGTCACAAGCATTTTGCTCAAAGACTTTAAACTACCAGATCTAATAAGCCATATCAAAAAAGAAAGAGAAAAATGACCAAAAAAAAAGTTGGCAACTGAAAATTGTGGTGATATCAACATTAGCACCGCAGAAAAAGCCAGAAAGTTTCTACGCAACAAAGCGTTTTTTCTGTTATTTCAGCTGCAATGCAAGCACAACAAATGCTAGTTGTTATAGAATACCATGTGCCTCTGTCATGAGAGCACACACTAAAAGTTGAAAGGAAAAAAAAAACATTAGTTCTTAATCCATTGGAATGGCAATAATGTTCATGTGATGCTAGCGAAAAATTCCACAAAGGTCATAGACAGAGAGAACAAGTTTGACAAAAATTAGTGAATAATACCTTCAGAGTTTCCCATGCTGCTGCATGCGCTTGCGGTGTCTGCATCAAGCAAAAGCATATAAGGAAGACAAATATGATAGAGAAACATTTGGAGAGACCCTTCATCATTGTAATTTTGAATGGAGATATGTAGTACAAACCGATTTTGCACTATCCTCTTCAAGGTCAGAAGCTGCAATCCAATCAATCGCTGGCTTCAAAGAACAAGCAATGCAAGCATGCAACAGGGCCTGTAACAAATTAGTATGGAAGATTGATCAAATCCCAGATGTTATTAGGACTCCAAATTGGTAGCTGTTATAGTTTTAAATGCTTGAACCAAAAAATAAGAAGTCGAATAGATAGATTCTGCTTAGGGATTAACCTCCTTCCAACTTGTTTTATGTTCAAAATGAAACCATGACCGTCATTATTAAACTCATAACTGTTTATGAGGATTAAACATGCATACCTAAAAGATTCTAAATTGAACAATCAGGCCACAGTAATGTGGGATTTTTTTATACATGTCAAAAGGAATCCAAATTAATTAAGATTCAGTTCCAGATATTATCATCTCAGTGAACCAAATAAGTCAGAAATTGAAATCACACCTTGACTACAGAAAGATATGAATCTGTCAGGCCAACATATTTTCCAACTAACGCAATCCTCACCTGCACATATCAGTATTTTTTAATATAAGAATCTCCCAAATAGAAATATCAAACAGATCTGAGAATCTAGCTCTAACCACTAATTAGTCAAATTAACTAGCATGACTGACAGCATAAAATTCAAACAGAAATTCCAGAAAGAAACCATAATACTAACTGAATTAGTGAGATTATCAAAATTCTCAGCTCTCCTGGTCCAATCTTGCAAATTCGGAGGGCTAGCAATGCTGAAGGCACAGTTCAAAAAAGCTGTTAATAAATCGATAAACCTGGATAAGATTTCTATGGCTACCAATGATAATAGAATTTACACCTGAAGAATAAAACAGGAAAGACAGACCAATGAGTTCAGACTATGAAAATCTAGCATTTATGCGTGTATCAATGGGGAAAAAGAAGAAAAGAAAGGAGACCAAGATGGATAATTAATCCAGGGGTCTAAAGAAAACACAAATGAAAAATGAGTACGTTCCAATAAGACAAATCTTTTGCCTGGCACCAGAAATAATCAAGAGCAATAGACTCATCATGTTACAGTTTCACCTTTCTATAGAGACAGCATCTCTATCCATCCAAAACTAAACAGTAGCCCCTATTATTGAGAAGACAACACACATCTGGTATTATTAAAATGGCAGAGAAGAAGATTCTCCAGCTCAGACAATTTCATAATAAAAACATTTCTAGCATTCCTAAGCGCCTCCAAACAAAAAAAATTGCATAAACCAAAATAAACTTAGTTGGCTTAAAAATACATAAACAAGCAGCCTTCACACACACGCAAGTCTTAAGCCGATTTACAGTAATTATTGCTCTATGCCAAACATCCTGCTTATCAGGTTGAATATTTCGAAACGAACTCACCTAACCAAGCCTAGCTGATTCAGGATTGAGATATGAGCATTTTGGTTCTACAAACAAAACAGAGATGTTAAGGAGACTTCAAAAGATATTTGCTAAAACTCAGAAAAATGAATTGTCAGCATCTTAACCCACCCTAAGTAAAAGAGGAACGTGCCAGATGTTAGGAACATCATGGATGTTAAGAATATTACCAATCTGAAAAAGATCAAAATGCACGTAAAAGCTATGGTATCAATAGAGGTGCTGAAGTAGGCAAATTGAGAAAACACAAAAAAAAAAAAAAAGAATGAACCAATTACCGGAACATGGCAAAACTGTGAAAGCTTCTCCTTCGTATTTTCCAATAAGGGCTGCAATATAAAGGTGAGACATGATTCAAAATTGGCTTAAATTAAGCAAATCACAAATCATTGCTCGTGTATATGCTAGAAAAGCTATGAGACGGGCACAAAATCTCTTTGAATTATCAACATTGGTGGCGTTAATATACAAATGTTCCAAGAAGCACAACATTCAACCAGTCTAAAGTGGGGTCCGCTGTATGAATCCTAATAAATCATAGCACTCAATCATGTACTAAAGTCCCATTAAGTTATAAATGACCCGTATCTTTCCATATTGTCTTCTTCCACGTCCTTTTAGGTCTTCCCGTGCCCCTTCTAACCAAGGTTTCCATCCCTTGCTCAAATCTCCTCACTAGGCGTCCAAAGGTCTTTGTCCACATGACTAAGCTATCTCAAACGACCTTCGCTCACCTTGTGCTCAATAGGGGCAAAGCCTACATTTTCTGGATAGATTGATTTCTAATCGTGTTGTTTCCCGTGTGTCCATGCATCCAAAAAGCATTCTCATCTACACCACTCTCAAAAACTCTGGCTCAAAATGGCTAGGAAAGGATATTAAAGCCAAGTGATTGCCCCATCAAAACAAAATTCACCAGAGACGTTCATGCGACCTCGGTACCACACCAAAATCATGAAATGGAGCAGTGAGTCCAACAAAAGAGAAAATGACAAAAAAGAGAATCTGCCTGCAGTCTCTAGGCCCTAGACCCAGAAGAAATGAATCTTGGACCAAATTATTTCATTGAGATTAAGTTGATAGTGTTTTGCATGTGGAAATCTTATACCTGAGCAGAGCGGCAAGCTAGAAGATGAGGAGTCAAGCCTAGTGCCCTCAATTCTCTGACACTATGTTGTGTTGGCTTTGTTTTCTGAGAGAAAGAGAGAGAGAGAGAGGATATCATACACCGAGTTCAACATAAAAATATAAAGAAGTTGAAATTCTTTAGATCCTTTGTGATTGAAATTAAGTGAAAGAAGTGTGTACTTGCTCTCCCACAACACCTAGTACTGGTATCAGGCTCACGTGGATAAGGCAGAAGTTATCTGGGCCTGAAGAAATTGAAGATTAACATCAGAAAGCTCTCCACGTTTCAGAAAAATGAAAAAAGAAACACATAAAAGCATCACGGCACAGGCAATGACACATTAGAAGCAGCTTGTCTAACCTGGGAATATAATGACACTAGTTAAGTTATGTAATGCACAAATGTCTTAATTTCAACATTTTATGGGCATCATATGCACATGCTTCCACGAGTGATACAGCGACCCACTAAGTAAAATCCAGATACCATATCATAAAAATGCTCGGTATTCAACCATATAAAAGAGGACGGCTGTCTGTAAGATCACAGCATGGATAATATATGGTCCATACTGTGTAGAATTAAGTACAACGAAACAACTAAAACAAATTAATATTAGCCAAAAAAAAAAAAAAGGCAAAAGAAATGCCATGAACAGATAGGGAAAAAATATCGTCCTAGTTCCTTAAAGCAGATTGAGAAGTCAAAGAGCATACCGACTGAAAATGATAATTGTCGCAGAGCCTCAATAAATGGCATGGATTCAATGTCACCTGGACAAAGCACATCTATCAGCTCTACCCCGGGAAGGGAAAATGGTAATGTATAATAAACAAGGTCTTTTTGGGGAAACAGAACTTTATCCTCTTTTAACTCTTACCTACAGTCCCTCCTAGCTCTATAACACAAACATCGGCAGGGCCTTCTTTTCCATCCACGGGAATAGCAGAGACGGATTGAATCCAATCCTTAATCGCATCCGTCACATGTGGAACCACCTAGAAAAGTGCAGACACGGGAAGAGCCTAACTCTGAGTCCGTAATCGGAGGTCAGAAAGCAGACAAGTCAGTTAGAGCACAGGGATTACCTGGACCGTCTTTCCAAGGTAATCACCTCTCCTTTCCTTCTCAAGGACAGACTGATAAAAAGTGGGGATGTATCAATATATCATGAGCATAATATAATTTCACATGTACGTGAACCAAAATACATGGAGAAGCAGTACTGTAGTAAATTAGAGCACCTGGTATATTTTTCCTGTGGTGATGTTGTTGTCCTTGGTGAGAGTTATATCTAGGAATCTCTCATAGTTTCCCAAATCCAGATCAACCTAAGAAAAGAAGGCGAGTTGCAAAGGCATAAAATGGCATATTGAGAAAACAGTCAGTCTCGGACACCGATCTTTTGCCAAAGAAAATTGAAGTGCAGAGAAAACGACATTAGCAGGAAATGAACATTCATGCAACCTCTCCGCCGTCATCGAGGACAAAAACCTCCCCATGCTCAAAGGGAGACATTGTACCAGCATCCGCGTTCAAATATGGATCTGCAAGTCATGAAATTGTCGAAAACAACTGAGACTTAAAAAGTATTAAAAGGGGATCAAAACAAACAATAACAACACCCAGTAAAGCCAAGAAATCCTTCAGAAGGTGCTGTCCGCATCAGTATGTCGGCATACTCCTTTTAACCCGAAATAAGTAAAATAAACCAAGAAAAAGAAAAGCCGCCTCTTTCGTAACTAGGCTCTTTAGAACTCGAAGAACTTCATTGCCACTCGTGAACGGCAAATAGCCACTCAGCCAAAGCGCTAGCTTTCCTTCTTCCTGCGGTTTTGGCTTTTGAGAACTCACCCTCTCTCCCTCTCTCTGTCTCTCTCGCTCGCTCGCTAAAACCATTTCGTCGCCACAAACCAAAGGAGACACAGCACAGCCAAAACATCGGCGGTCACCCAAACCAAACACCTAACCAACCAAAGAAACATCCCCCAAAAGAACACAAAACTTGCTCGTGAAAGACGGTGCTCGGCAAGCATCGTCGCGCGTTTCGCGAACCTATTTTGATGGAGGTAACGCGGAGGCCACAGGCTTTGAGCACGACCCCGATGCTGCTCGCCGTCACGCCCTTGCCGAGGCCGCTGACGACTCCCCCGGTCACGAGCACGTACTTCATCCTCCCCGCCTCCCTCGCCGCTCCTCCGCCCCGCTCGCCCTGGACCGAAGCGAGACCGATCGGCGCCGGCCGCCGCTCGTGCCGCGCGCAAGAAGCTCGACGAAATGCGGGAGCGGGAAATGGGAGGCGGAGAGGGACGACCGAGGCGCGACGCGACTTGGGGAGCGAGGCGGCAGTGACGCCACGCAGGGGAGGTGGTGGGGGTCCGGGGAGGAGCGAGGAAGCCCTCGAAATTGAGAGAAATTTCAACCGTGCCATTTACTAATCTCTCTCCACGGAGGATCGTTCCGTGGACATGTCAAAAGGTCGCGTGCTTTTTATTTAGTTAAAAGGGCGGTCGCGTCTCTTCAGATGCGTCTTGTCGTCTTTCATTTTATATTGAGTTAAGCATCCCAAGGAAATATTCTTCTTCTTCTTTTTTCTTTTTGTTTTTTTTTTTTGGGGGGGGGCGCGGGGGGTTGGGGTTCAAAACGGGATGGACATATTTAGAACTTAACATGTGATGATGCCTGACACCAGCGATTGACACGTGTGATTATATGTCGACACGTGCATACGACGTGCATTAGCTTTATAACGCCCGGCGTGGGAAAGATTCTCCCGAAAGATTCTTGGAAACGAATGGTGAAGGCATATGCTCTAGTGCTTGTTTGTTTAGAATTAACATTGAGTTAATATTACCAAAAATTCTAAATTGATACTTTCATACATGTCATAAAAAATCTCAAACCGGTATATTATTATACCCCAAACAGGTACATATGTGCCACATGTACCCTAAACTGATATACCCGTGCCACTTTTATCCAAAAATCGTGGTAAATTTGAAATTTTTTTTTAAGGTAAATGTGGCATAGGAACACCGATTTTAGGTAAATGTGGCACTGGTTTATTAGTTAGAGATTTTTTGTGACATAAAAATTTAATTCTGAGTAAATGTGGCGCAAGGGCACGGGATTTGGGTGAACGTGATACAAATGTACTAGTTTGTGAGTTTTTGTTACACGAAAATTAATTTGAGATAAATGTGGCATATTTATACTAATTTGGGATTTTTTATGATACTAACCCACTAAAATTAAGTAAAGAAGAGCATATTTTTTCGCTTTCCCTCGAATTTGATACATTATCTAAATTTGAAAAATTATGAAAAATGGATGCCAATGTTTGTGTCCATATTTGTACGTTGTCAAATGTTTTGACCGCTTCGTTTGTTTCTCTATTGCGAAAAAGGTTTCAAGTGTTTGGGATGCCAAGATGCCTGCGCCGCAATGTTTTTGGAGGCAGCAAAGGTACGAGGAGAGACAACTTTTTGCCACCACGAGCAATCCTTCGATGCATGTGACAGAACTCCGAACACGAAGATCTGCGATAAAAAGTCTTGGGCAATAAAGATCACAAACACTTCGCTCGAGCTTGAGCCGATGTGTCTGTTGACGCCGGCAGAGGGAGTGCGATAAAGAATGTTTTACCGCTAGGAGCTGTCCGTAGATGTATATGGTTAAAAAACTCAAAATCTAACTCTTGAGTAATGAGATTTCTCGACACCGCCGACACTCTACTCCGGCTTTTCGGGTTCGGTTTTTATCAGCTTCAATAGACTCGTATGCTTCGATTAGTCGGATTTGAAGCAGTCAAACGAATTGGATTGGCTTCTCCTTTTGCCCGAAAACCCGGTTAGTCAATGTGAGGAAACGCGAGAAATAAGTACGTTGCCGAAGCATTTAAGGAGAGTTGAATGTAACAGTTAGACTTTCACGAAAAAAAAAATTTGAGAATGATAAGTTAGCTCAGTGCATAGAAATGTTTGGAATAAGGCATGAATTCCCGCTTGCATGCTGAAACAATACGTTGGCCAGTTGACACTGGACACATGTCATTTGACTAAAGAATTCTACGTGACTAAAGCTCGCCTCAATCGACTTTGACAGAGATTAGCTTAAAATGCTTCTTTCGGCAAGCGGGGGGCGAATTAGCCATTGAAAAATTCAAGGTCGTCGAGGACATGCTATAACGCGTCGCATTAACACCATTTCAGCACTCCAGTTTGAAGCCTTTCGAGCGACGTGGTCCTTATAGTTGGCGGTGAGTGGTGTTTAGGTTTTCAATGAATTTGCAAATTCGTGTTTTAAAAGTGACAGGACTTCGATATATTATGAAATATGAAAGGCGTATTTGTTTTACAAAGTCGAATTGAGCATTTAGTAATTTTGATTGTTTGTGAACGGTGAGAACATTTTAGGAAAAGAATTGCGAAATATCATGCATACCGATTTATAAACCTAGTTTATAAATGAATTTTGAAATAAATTGGAAAATGTCTTATGAAATATATTAAAATTAATTAATTAATTTACCAAAGGTCATTTGTTTTGGTTTGTAGAATTGATTTATGCTGCGGATGTTGAATAGGCTGTATGGATAATTGGACAATGACTCGGTGCTTTGATGCTTATTGTCGCTACGAATCAATTGAGGGCTTTATGGGTATGCATTTTATTTTTGTGATATTCTTATAGACCGAGTCACCGACAATATAGGTCGAGACCTAGCAAAAGATATCTTAATTGCCCTTGTCATGAGGCATTTTTTTTGGGGGGTCAAACTTGTCAAGAGGTGTTAAGCATAGCAATGGTTGGATATTGTGTACTAGATTGATCAATAGAATTAACTTTTGACATGTGATTTGATAGAGAATGAAGAATGGAATTTTGATTAATATTGTTGATTGAATGGGCAAGTTTGCTATGTATATAGTTATGTTAAAGTGATATAACGCCTTTTGATAGTGCACATATATTATATATAGGATTTCAGGTAAAAGAATTCTAAAATTATTTTGTAGACGTTCAATATGCTTAGATGAGATGTATATTACTCATTGGGTTACGATTGCTTATACCATCTATCTTATATGTCTTTCGAGTTCTTCATTTAGCGGCAACTGGGACGAGAGTGCATGAATTTTTTTATAATTATATTTCGTGTATAAATTTAGGTAGTTGGATATATATCTAAGACAATAGTTATTGGATTTAGCTAGTTATTGTTGATTATGTTTGAGACGGTGTCATTCGAGAAGGATAGCGAGTCGTTTTTTTCTATACTCATAGAAATTGGGGTGTGACGTTTAGGAGTGATCGGTTTCAGGGTGGATCAATCCGAAACCGAGAGCTGGACCAGATGGGGTTGGTTCCCATTTTATGGAATTGGAACTGACCCTGTCCACCGGGGAATTTATTGTGCCCAGCACAAGTAACTATATTGACAAGGCATTGAATCGACTAGAGCTCAAACCTTTAACTCATTCTTATCCGTAATTCAAGGTCGCTCGATTCTCAATTCATACAATGAAAACGAACACGTTGTAACCATCAGAAGGAGTTGCCCGCCATCTTGTGGATTTGGATAAGGACTCGTCAGGATTTTTACTCGGTTAATACAAGAAATTAAAGTCGATGATGACTGGCTCTAAATGAGAGGTGAAGTTCTAACTTCTTTCTCAAGAACTTTATCAGGAACTGAGAACTTGAGCGGTTCCCTGAAAACCATCCAGAACCGCCCGGTCCGAGCCCCGCGCCAGATCAAGACCCATGCGTTACCCTCAACGACATTTGCTGAAGTTAAGAAACGTTACGAAAATTAATGTAAATTTAAACTAACCGCGAGTCGCGAGTTTTTGTCCCGGGGAAGCCAGCCCATGTTCGCCGCGTGTCGGCTCACCGCCGCGAGTACGGAATCGGGATTTGAACGGCGTAGTCGACCTCAGAACGTCTCTTCACAGCCGCATCTGGTTCCGTCTCCGATCGCGGCGTCCCGGCACCAAGAAATCGGACGAGGCGCAGCAGCATTCCCATCGTCTTCGCTCGAACAAAGCCAGATTCCACTTGTTCGTCCGTGAGCGAGACTCGCTATAAGCTTCCAGAAAAGAAACCATGGCTTCGAATTCGAATAATGCGAACTCGGCTTCTCCATCGACCTCGACCTCGACGCCGCCGACGCCGCCGGCGACGGCGTCGTCGAGCGGGAAACGCAGCAGGGACCCCGACGACGAGGTTTACCTCGACAATTTGTACTCTCACAAGCGCTATCTCAGCGAGGTTTTTGGCTCTCGCCCCCCCCATTTCGTTTTCCTTTGTTCCCTCGTTTTTTGGTGAAAAGGGTTTTGCGATAGTTGCGGAATCAATTCCACTTCGAGCAAAATGCCTGAGTTCATTGTGGATGTCCCCGTACTCAATTTTGCGAGTGTTATCTAGAGATACGGAGTTCTTCTTTAGGGCGAATTTCTTGCGGTGGAAATTGCAAAATTTTCTCTTGGTTGTCTTTTACTGTAGTGATTTGATGTAGTTTCAAGAAATGGAAGTGAGAAGGAATCATGGTGTCTGGCTCGTTGACTTTTACTTCTTCCATAAATTCCATTTTCTGATGTGTTTAGTAGGCTTTACAGGAAGCTTGGAACTGGTTGTTGAGATGTTTTGATTTGTGATGCAGATGATGGCTTCCAGCTTAAATGGATTGACCGTCGGGGACACCCTCGGCGAAAACTATATGGATTCTCCTGCTAGATCTGATAGCATGTTTTATTTTAGGTAAATCCATTGGATTTTTTTACTCAATTTGAATTTCGGGGTTCATGCACCCTCATCAAGTAACCATAAAAAGGGCAGCCTGGTGCAGGAAGCTCCCACGATAAGTGGGTTTAGGGGAACGGTCGGATCACTTCGGGTCTAAGGTACGCAGGCTTACCTTGCAATCATTGCAAGAGGCTGTTTCCACGACTCAAACCTGTAACCTCCTGGCAACACAGTGACAACTTTACTGTTGCACCCTCATCAAGTGACCATAATTCAGCTAAATCATTCTTATTTAGGCTAATAACTGAGATGATGAGCATCACGGTGTTTTCGGAGATCCAAATCATTCTTTCATTGCGGAGGGTTTTGGGATTCAAATCAATCTTATCTTGCTGAGTCTTCCTAGCATGATTAGTGGGTATGTTTTTATAGTGCTGTCTGCGGTTGGAAGAATTGACTGATGGTAGCAGTCAATCTTATCTTGTTGCCAGTTGCCAGGCAGTTGTTGGGACTGCAGTATAGGAGGCAGGTGCTGGAGGTTGCGATTGCGGTGGAGGCGAACGCATTTTGTGTTGGATGCCTGCAGGAGGTGGAGTGATAAGTTACACAAAGTTTGGAAAACAGTTTCCGGTGTTAAAGTATAGGGAAAGGAACTTTTGGAATCTAAGTATGCATTTTGCATTAACCAACAGAACATACCAGTCGACAACCACTGCACAATGCGCATGAAAAATACTTATGGCATACTTCTCTTAGGTGCTCAAAAGACTTTCATGAATAGGTGTCTCTAACACCTCTCTCGTTCTTTCAGAGTGATATTCATCATCTTGTATTTGATGGAGAGGATTAGAATGTCACTCCTTTATTTGTTTGAGATTATGATTATGTGGATGGTGGCTTCATCCTGAGGTCATGTAATTGTGGGATGTCTCCCTGCATCAGTTTACTGGATTACAATATTAGATTTAACGTATCATCCTAGAACGCTCTTTGCACAATAAGTTCATCAAATTTACGCATTGATTTTGGCTCCCACCCCCCCCCCAAAACACCTTTCTTCCTATGTTATTTTGGTTAATATTTGTTGTGTGACAAACATTTGTTTTCAGGGATGACATGTCCTCACAGTATTCACCAATGTCAGAAGATTCTGATGACTCCCGATTCTGTGAAATCCCGATAAATGCTTGTTCATCCCAGTCTGACAGCCTCCCAACTAGTCCAGTTTCTCCTTATAGATGTCAGAGACCATTTGGTGGCCCATCATCTGCTACTCCCATAGCTTCATCCCCTTCATATAGTCACAACCTTGTGGCACCCACATCGTCGCAGACCCGCCAGCGAGGCTCAGATTCTGAGGGCCGATTCCCCTCGTCTCCCAGCGACATATGCCACTCAGCTGATTTGAGAAGAGCTGCACTCCTCCGCTCCGTGCAGATGAGAACACAACCTGCTCCCATCTGTCCATATGAATCACCTTTTGCTTCGGGGCAGGAGGCTGTGCCCAATATGGAATCTGAAGATGTGAAGTCTCTATCCGATGAAAAGGACTATCATATAGAGGAGTGTCCTTCAAGTGGTGCCTCTTCTTCTGATTTCATTGAAGAAAAAACATGCGGAACACCAAATTCAATTACTGGAAAGGGTTGAATCTGGGATGTAGAAGCTTGAGCATGAGTTAGAGAGGCAGAGTCAATGTTTGTTTTGGAGATCCATCTGGACAAATAATTCGAACATGGCGAGGGTAAGGGGTGTAACGGCTATCCCCAAGAGATATATGATTAGTCTTGCGGCACACTTCAAGTGTTTTTAGCTATCTAAGTTCGATACTGATTTTTGAGGAGCCGACTTTCTGGTGGGTTTCCTGGTATGACTTGCCTTTCTAATGTGATTTCTGAGGACAGGAATCATTAGGCAAAAGTTTATTATCATGATATCTGGGTTGATAGGTGATCTCGGCAGCAAGATAGGTAGTGAGTTGGCAAGATTCCTTCGATTGAGAGCATGGTCCATCCATGCGTCTTTGAATCTGTTTGGTTTGCTGAGAAAAGTCAAAAGGCAACTTTTGATCAGGTTCTCTTGCTTGTCATGACCTTTTGTACTTTTCAAATAGATCTTCAGATGAATGTCACATGATCATCTCTTATTATTGAGTGCGTTATCTCTATGGTAAAACAGACGCCAGTGTGAAGAAAGAGAATCTCCTTTGCATTTTGCTGTGGCAAGAACCATTGCCATGTTTGTTTTTCTATTGTTAAGTTGTTGCTTTTATCATAATATGTCACTCTAGCTTATGACTTTTTGCCTCTTCAGAGAAGTAGCTAATGCTTTATTGGCATCTACAGATACAAACTGGGAATGGAGGTGAGCCTGTAAGCTGTAAGCTACTGTTATTTGGTTCTTTGATCTAACTTACATTCTCTTGATTTTTAACGAAAACATCTGCAGTTGTATGTATTAGGAACAGGATTAGTTGTTTTGGCATAGAACAGGACTTAAGGTTTGTTTGACACCATCTACCACTAATCTTGCGGCAGACAGTTGCACTGGTCCTTAAGTTGAATATTTGTTGTTATGAATACGGGTGTCTGGCGGAAAGTCTAAGGATATTTTTCTCTATTGCAAGTTACTGAAGTGATAATGAAGACATCATAAGAGCTTAATCGAGAAATTTCAATGCGACAATGGACGAGGGGGTAAATCCTGTAACCAAGTGTTATAATTAAAGAAGAAAGTACAATTACGTACAAGTGTGCATCTTCAATGTTTTGTTGAAGAGTGTCCTTTAATCGTGTATTAAGTAATTAAATGGGGGAAGATGATAATTTTCAATACACCGAAATTTCTCGGAAATAGAATATTTCCTTATTAAGCATGCTTAACCAATGTCTCCACGAACACGACTTTCAGTGTGTTTGTAGACCTTTGGGAAAATATTTCCAGTTCTCACGGCGTCAATAAATGTGGCCCAAAACCATATTTTCTGGCAGATGGACATCCTTTCTAGTTTTCTTGCAATTTGGGGCTTACCATCCGGAGAGGATTTGAAGGTTTTGCTCAGGAGAGAAGATGACTTCAGGTTCATGATTCGCTTAGCCGTTCATTCAAGATTGTTTGAGATTAGCGCAAATAGTCACTGGTGTCTGGTAAAACTTCTTACTGCCCATAATAGACCAACTAGATCCTCGAAAAGTGAAAGAGCGACATCGATGGATGATCCCACGTTCGGACAGAGATTTGACTTAAATCTCTTTTCCATCGTTTCTTCGTAAAAGAGTGCGCTTACGCAACCTTTTTTCGAACGCTTTCTGATGGAATTCTCATCATTTACCTATTCCGTATTCTCTTTATCCATGGAAACGCAGATGACTCCAACAACGTGTAGAAAAAAGACAGTTGTGCTCTCTCCACGGTGTGCGTAATTTCCATATCAAAAGAGCACGAATGAACGAAATTACGTCTAATAATCAATATAGAAGCTAAGAGCAAATTCAAAAAGGCAATAAAAAAAAAAACACCGTATGTACATTCTTGAGCTTCAAATGGATCCTTAAAGAAAAGGGTTAATACCACGAAAAACCCTGAACTGGTACACTTGTGACAGATTTACCCCAAACTATTTTTTTGACCATAAAAAACCCCAAACTGGTACATCTGTGACAATTTTACCCCGAACTATTTTTTTGACCACCAAAAACCCCAAACTGGTACACCTGTGACAATTTTACCCCGAACTAATTTTTTAATATTAATTTTTTTATTTTTCGATTTTTTTAGTTTTTCTTTTCTTTTCTTTTTCCTTTCCTTTTCTTTTTTTTTTCCTTCATCTTCATGGGGCCAATAATGGACTTTTATATTGTAATTGATACCATAATAACGTGACACGTAACATAAATGCTACATTTTGACCCAAAAAAAAGACATAAACGCTAAATGAAAGACTTTCTTTTATATGCATGAATTTTCATGCCAACCACTTTTTTCTACGTTTAAATGTCTCGCGAAAAAAGCATTATATTGTTGTCGTGTCTTTCTTATTTTTGGGTGCAAGTGGATAGGCAAACTGATGGGGTCCAACGCATGCTTGTTACCTAAGCTTGGAGTACAGCTAATCAACAATTTCTATACGTCCTGCTTGCCAATTTAATTTAACAGATTAATTTACAAAATTAGTATATTTTATATATAAGATGAGAGATATTATATGTGCATGGCGATTCATAAATCAATATGCTCACTTGAAATATATAATAAATAAAACGCAAGAAGAATTTTTTGTACTATTTCTAATTGATATAGTAAGAAATTATAAAGAAAAAAAATTATAGATACAAACTTACGAATTTAATATCAATTTAATATGCCTTACCAAATTCACATTTCCTGAATTTTTTTTTGTTTGAGGTTAAAGATGAAGGGAAAAAAAAAGAAAAGGAAAGGAAAAAGAAAAGAAAAGAAAAACTAAAAAAAATCGAAAAATAAAAAAAAATAATATTAAAAAATTAGTTCGGGGTAAAATTGTCACAGATGTACCAGTTTGGGGTTTTTGGTGGTCAAAAAAATAGTTCGGGGTAAAATTGTCACAGATGTACCAGTTTGGGGTTTTTTATGGTCAAAAAAATAGTTTGGGGTAAATCTGTCACAAGTGTACCAGTTCAGGGTTTTTCGTGGTATTAACCCTAAAGAAAAATAAAGGAACCTATGTAAAAATTGTAGCGAAGGAGCATGAGACGACTATGGATGTGGTTTGTACAATCTATTTGTCAATGTTATTTTCAAATAGTTTTGGCTAAGTTAAGCTAAACTCAAGATAGTATCCTTACAAAGATAATATCCTTTTATCAAAAAATTTTCATTTCGTTCACGCGGCAAAACAGTGCCAAGTGTCGTGCCACGTGACAAGCATAGACTTAAAGAGAAGTATCACCTGGCGAGCACAGAAGCGGCTCCAGCTTTAACAATGTATAAATAGATCATTGTACATCCAGCTAGGGCTTGACCTATGTGAAAGGACCGTATCATTCAAACTAGTATAGATTTTAAATCTTTCTACGAACGATCTAGACCTTGGCCCAATATCTACCCCATACAAAACAGTATCTTTTGATGAGCACTTCAAATGAGGACAACAAGCGGATTTGAAACGCCAATCGAAATGGAAAGCATATTCAGAATAATGATATAGAGCTGCTCATCAACTATTAATAGCTGTGTAAGATAAAACTAGAAGCCCTGTCAATAATTCTGTTACAGAAAAACCGAAGCCTCTTCCGACAAAAATTGACATTATTACCAAGTTAAGGGTTTGAAGGGAGTTTCCTCACTAACCAAGAAAGTACTCGACTAACACGAGGCCTACGCTCAGTATCAGAGCATATCAAATCAAACAGGAGTGGTGAGGCGGGGCCAAATCGTTGCAGACAGTCAAATGCTGCAATCCTTTCATGAGTTTTGTGACTCCTTCAAGCTCAAGCATATGATGACAGTATATTCTTCTTGAGGGTGAACTCGTCCGCCTTGGCAGCGCTGATCGACTGCAAAAGAAAAGGAAAGAAGGTGGTTAAACAGTTGAGTGTGGATGGGAGTGAGAAATGGTAATGTCAGTAGTTCTCTTGACTGTGAATTGCAGAAAACTAGAGTTTGTCTTATTGTAAAAACGACTTCCTTGAGAAAACAATACCCTTCTTAAGATACTGAATAGCCATAAAATCTGGGGCAAACTGTAAGACATTGGGAACTCGATAATGAAAATTTATGCAAAATACCTTCTCAAGCATTCGCTGGAGCCGCTCAATTTCTTTTGTGGCATAATCAGCACCCTTATCCATACAGTTTTTAGCAGCCTTCAGATAGATTTTCCCGTATCTGTGTCAAAGGTAAAGATACATATTAAAGCCAAACGTTTCAGAGGTTTAATCTAGCAACATAAGTTTCTGAGACTTAACAGACTACAGGCAACAGTAGTTAATTTCAGGAATGTATTCACTTTACCATTGATAGAGAGGTGAGAAGAAAAAGAAGAAGAAAGAGTTACTAGGGAATTAGGTCAAGATGACTACCTTACGCTAGAGCCCTCAAGCTTCCCGACCTCCTCTTCAATCTTGGAAAAGACTGCTTTCTTCTCCTCACCAGTAGCAGCCACAAACTCCTTCACCAAAGTATCAAGACTGGTGACTATCCCAGCCTGTCAAAAAGAATTATTAATCGACTAAGTCTTCAAACAAGAAAGAAAGATCGAGGAAACCGATTTCATATCAAATCATCAATATCTAAGAAAATTAACTAACTTTTGAAGTAAGCTGTCCCTTCGCATCCCTACTGGTTCCACATTTTTCATTGATGAAGTTCACAAAATCATCCAAATCCCTTCCACCGTCATATTCTTCACCATCTTTGTTGTTCTTTGGGAAGAACTTCAATGTAGGAAAACCACTCACACCATACCTGCAACATACCAAGAGCATTCAACACTGATTCCCCGAGTTTTGACATGAGCACGTTTAACATTATGAATCTATATAGACTTGATTACCAGATTATTATGCACTTACTTTTCACCTAGATCTTTGTACTTGTCAGCATCCAAATTCGCAATAACTACATCTTCTTCTGATTTGAATGCTGCGGCTACTTTTTCATAAGTCTGCAAGAAACCAGAAATTTGGATTACTCAAGCAAATGCTAAAAACTCATGCTAATACTATACTGTTTATGAAGCATTCTTACTTACAGGAGCAAGAGCTTTACAGTGGCCACACCTGAATGAAGGTATAGACACTTAATTAGCTCCACTTAACAAAAAATTGCTAGAATGAATACACACTCTTTGGTAGGGAATCTATCAAGACATAATGCCCATGCCAAGGAGATTTTAACAGCACGAACACAAAGTCATGCTTACCATGGTGCATAGAATTCGACCAAAACATCTTTCGTTTTGTCCAAGACAATCTCATTGAAGTTGTCCGATGTTAGCACGGCTACACTGGATGGTACTGCAGATATCTTAACATTGGTCCCTGCACGCAATTATTTTTTAGGGGGATTCAAGCTGAAATTTCATGAGGGAAAATCACACGGCACAAGTTCACAGTAATTCTGACTGCAAACAAATAATATCAACTTCCCTTATCGACTCTTTCCAGAGAAAGTTCTATAGTAGCACCATAAGAGAACACCCCATACCGTGCGTCGGGTACATACGCGAGTTTTCGTTAAGAGAAACGATCACGAATGGTGGTTACAAATATTGTCTCCAGAATCCGGATATTAATTGTAAAGCCAGTGAAAAGGGTCAATGGAAGTTATCTATGTCCAGTAAACACAAAAACACTGCACATTCTTGCATTTCTATCGAGTGGTATGAGACAAATTATACAAAGAAGATGCACACCTCCTTCATTATTCACAAACTCAGCTAGTGCCTCCACAGTCCGCGGTCCTTCATACCTGCAAGGTTTGAGAAACCAAATGTTGTAAGCATTTTGAAAGTCATCCATCATTGGAGGTGCACAAAGGTAAAAACTTTTGTAACCGAGATAACAAATGTCTCACTTTTTGGGCTCCAAGGAACCTTTCGGGAACCACTGAATCGTCGGGTATCCAGAAACACCATATTTGCTGCATAAACTCTTGTGTTCATCGCAGTCCACCTATGCAAAATCAACTTTCAGTTTGTCAGCTAAGTATTTCGTAGGAAAATACTCTTAGTATGTTTTTTCCATATGATCATAAACTATCAAATAGAGAAAAGAACCTTCACCAGATTAGAATTCCACAGTTTCAGTCGAAGAAGAAAAAAATGGAAGTTCTATATTCCCCATAATCTAGAAATGGAGCACTTTGAGCCCTAAACCCAGCAGGAGCCATGTATCCCCAATCAACCCCCCCCCCCCCTCCACTTCTTTCTTCTTTTCTACTTTCTGGGTGTTAAGTCCAACATAAACATAAAGTTCAGGTTTGGGGTTCAAAGTGCTCCATCTAAAAAGACCGAAGGAGGTAAAGTGAAATTCAAAATCCCATCTCCCCCCACCCCAAAACCAAAACCAAAACCAGAAAAGAAACAAACGAGCGAGTTCAATTAACGCAGAAACCTGCTAGTGCCACTAGGAAGAAACGAATATGCAGCTTGAAGCGGTTATTGATTATAAGACACACGGGAAAGTACAATTTTGAAGCTTACCTTTCCTATCAAGACAGACTTCGCTTTCCTAAAGCTAGATCCCAATTTCTCGTACTCTGGAGCAAGCTTCTTACAGTGACCACACCTGTAAAAGCAATACAACCGATGAGTCAAAGCAGAAATCGTCATCAAAGACTGTTCGGTCCAAAGAATCTGATCTCGAGCCAGAAAGAAGTATCTCATTCGCATGCTAGACATAACGCGAACACGAAGCAGGTGATCCTAAAATAGATCTAGCAACCGATCAAATGGCGACCCGTGCGCTCACCGGAAGCCAATCGCTTCATCAGACAAATTCACACAGCCGAACCAACGCGGCTCGAAAGGCAAACAAAAGCCGCGAAAAAACCAGCAGATTACAGGAGACAGATTTCGACGGTACCAAGGGGCGTAGAATTCGACGAGGGCTGCTCTATCTTGGCCGACTTCCTTGTCGAAGTTCTCCTCCGTCAACACGAGGACGTCGTCGGCGAGAGCCGAGACCAACAGCAACGCCGCAGCGGCGGCTCCGATCCAGATCTGAGAACTCGCCATTGTCATTGACCTCGCCTGGGTTTTGCTCTGCGATTTCCCCCTTTGTCCAAGCTTGAAGACGACCGAGAGAGAGAGAGAGAGAGCTTATAAACAATCCAGTGTGTTTGGGTCCTTTTTTAGATTGTTTTAATTTATTGGGTGGCGCAATTGCGTACGCCGATTCGATGGGGTACGACTTTTAGACGTTCGCTCTCTGACCCGTCCGATCTCGCCCTGGTAATCATCGTGCTCGCGGTGATCATCGGGCTCCCGCGATCTAACGGTGGATGCTTCGGAAATAATCAGGTGGAGTCGATCGGTGACGCGGAACTTATGACGTGGCGGTCTGTGAGAGGATGGAACTGGAGTTTCTGGAAGACGGGGACGGAAATAGGGTCCGCGTTTAGCAATCCCGTTCTTACCTTCCCTTCCGGGACGGAAAGAAGCAATCGGCAAAATTGCCACTCTTGACCTTTATAAGTGTCCCGGAGTATCGCGTTAGATTTGAATCATAACTATTCGTAATTAAATTATTAAGTGTTTTGTTCGCTTGTTGATATACGAGCCCATTAGATTTGAATCACGTTTATGTAACAAATGTTTAATACACAAATCAGCTAAAAATTCACTGATGAATAGGTTCGAGCTTGTGATCTCGTGAAATCTAGAATGGCTCATTCGTTATTAGGTTTATCGTGTTTGATTGACCCGTCCATACTTTCCTCGTCTGTAATAGGAAGATGGCGAGTGAGTGACTCGGCACTCTTTGTACCTTTTATTTCAATTTGTTTGTCATGACTTGCATTAATATTGTCGCTAATCTCTGGATGGGTGGATATACAATAGAATTAATCCGCAATCAAGTCATCTCGTAATTTTTCAAACTAAATAGATCTTTTCTTTTGAAAGAAAGAGTCAATGGGATAAAACAAACAAAGTCAACTAGTATAGACGAACTATGTGGAGCAACCCATATTTTTTGAAGCGCGATATTATTTCTGTCTAGATCGAATGTAAAAATACACTGTTGAAAAATAAAAAAATTTTAAAATATATTTTTAAAATGATCGTTTGTATCTAATTTAAAAATTGGCCAATGAAAAATATTTTAATCATCAAAGAAAATGTTTAAGTACAAGTTGTTAATAACGAGATTATTTTTCATTGAATTAATTCTTTTAAACGATACAGATAACCATTTTTAGATTAATATTTTTTAACTCATTAATTACTGATTTTCCATTAAACCAAATCATCCGTCTGCCAAAAACTTCTTCGTGGGGCCGGGTGCGACCGTGCCGGGGACGGAGGACTCCCCCTCTGGTGACTCCGCAACAAATTGCGAAGCAAAGCGTGGCGCTACCCACGTGGCGATCTCCCATTGGCAGAGACACCCAAAGCCGTGCTCCCATTGGTCAGTTTCCTCGCTAACACGTAGCGAAAGCATAAAATGGGTCGCACCTCCACCTCGTCAAAAAGTTCGCCGGTCAAGTCGCCTCGTCGATACGGGGGCCCGGGGGTCGTTTTTAACCGTCTTCCACACGAGCTCCATTCGACCGCTTCATCCCCGAGCCTTCCCTGAGCACGAAGGAGACGCACGCGCATTGTCGCTCGTGTCCGCTCTCCGAGAACCCTAGCTCCTCGAGGATCATTTTGCACGTCGAAGCGAATCGCGCGGGATCCGGACGGGCGGTGGGGACTCGAGGCGATCCGTCACCGGAGAGATCTCCGGGCTCTCTCCATGGCGATGCCGAGGAATAAGCTCCTGCTCCTGCTCTGCGCTCTGTGCAGCGCCTCGATCGCCATTGCAGGGTACGCATCTCGACCGTTCGCGATTTTGAGCTTCCGGCCGCTCATGCTTTGCGGAGGTCATCACTGAGGTGTTGGGGCGTGTTTGCAGGCAGAGTTACTACGACATATTGCAAGTGCCGAAGGGCGCTTCGGACGAGCAGATCAAGAGAGCGTATCGGAAGCTGGCGTTGAAGTACCATCCCGACAAGAACCAAGGCAACGAGGAGGCTAATAAGAAATTCGCTGACATCAACAATGGTAAAAGCCTTTAGGTCGCGATGGCTTATTTATTTATTTTTTATTTTTTATTGCGCGAGTTCGATTGTGGATGTGAGGAGGTTGTCTTTTGAGTGCGTTTGGCTTCGTTTGTTGCTGACTTTCTGGTTCGATGGATCAGCGTATGAGGTGTTGTCGGACGGCGAGAAGAGGGGCATTTATGATAGGTATGGAGAAGAGGGCCTTAAGCAGCATGCGGCTAGCGGCGGCAGAGGCGGAGGAATGGGAATGAACATACAAGACATATTCGAATCGTAAGTTGTGTCCGTTCATGTTGAATCGAATAGGAAAGTGGTGAAGAAGAAAAAGAGGCACGGAGGACCTCCATTGAGGTCTTTGAGATACTGCAGAGGTGGAATTTTATTGAACCTGTTAGGTTTTCCCGGGAAAATGATTGAGCTTCCTGCTTTTTGGTTTCATTAGGACTCTAGGATGGATAGGCACGAAGCTTTTGTTCGGCGTTTCATTCGTCAGCCAAGAAAACTTCTATGAGCCATAGTTATTAGCATGGTTGTTATGATATTGTGTGTATCGATCAGTATAAGTTGGGAGCTTCTTTTAAGTTTGAAACTTCTCTGTAACACCCTTGCATTAACTCCGATATTGTCCGCGTCGCCCGACCCAGCAGTTGTGTCCTTACATCGGTCGGAAGCTGTTGAGTTTTCAGTCAACACCCATCAAATGGTCAACACCTCGTGTAGATACTTCGAATACTCCCTTTTGGGGGCTTGGCCCAAGTGGACTAGGTCCGGTCATTGCATTGTCTTTAATTTATTTCAGATCATACGTAGGGTTGTATTGTGAGGAAGTC
The DNA here is from genome assembly GCA_031216235.1 of Syzygium jambos. Lineage (NCBI taxonomy): Eukaryota > Viridiplantae > Streptophyta > Magnoliopsida > Myrtales > Myrtaceae > Syzygium > Syzygium jambos. Next base: position 24,682,043 of record CM062230.1, on the reverse strand, counting down.
TTTAATAGTTAGTAATGCCTCCTTTACCATAGCTTAAAACATGGTCAGTAGGTTCATTTTTCTAGGATTTCTTACTAGTGTATGATACCCCAGAATGTTCGGTGGCGGAGGGCGGATGGAAGAGGAAGAGCAAATTCCAAAAGGTGATGACGTGATTGTTGAGTTGGATGCAACACTTGAAGATTTGTACATGGGAGGTTCATTAAAGGTACTAAGTATGTCTGCAATGTGGGATTTGTCAAATTATATTTGGAGTTAATGACCTTCTGTGTATGTATAGTTAGTGTGCAACTGTGCATAGTGCTTCAATTCAATCATTGGCCCAACTTATGAATATGATCTTTGGAGCAAGGATGCTTATGTTGCATGGACTCAATCTCTTGTATTCCATCTCTGTATATTTTACTCTATTTGCAGTAGAAAGAAAATACATAATTAAGCTACTATTCTTCAGTTATATTCTTCTTTTACATGCACTTTTATAATTTTATCTAATGTAAATGAGGCAGAACTGATTTGTGTTTATACAATGATTGTCAATAAAGTGGTCAAGGTGTCTTCACACGATATAACGTTTCTTCCACAAAAAAAAGAAAAAAAGCAAACAAACAAACAAAATTTTCAAGTGTTCTCATAACCAATCTTCTATTTTGTTTCTTTCTTCTCTTTCCAAACTGGGCCAATACATGCGTTGATTACTATTCTTCTTTTTCCATTTCCAACTTATCGTTTTCCTGATCGTTGCGTTGACTATATACGTATTCTTCTGAACGAAATCTGATGTTAATCAGGATAAAAATTAATTTGCATGAGTGTCCTTCTAGAAAATCTCTTTAAATGTTAAATAACCTGAACATTTGTGAAGTGAAATGGATTATCTTTTACCCGCTAGTTCAGGCCTTCACTTTTTCCCCTCTCTTTCTTTGTTGCAGTGAGTCATGAACTAATTTAGTCTTTAGGCAGTTTTTTGGTTAAACATATGCTTTACTTATGCTTTGTTCTGGTGATTATCACCAGGTTTGGAGAGAGAAAAACGTTATAAAGCCAGCTCCAGGAAAGAGACGATGTAACTGTAGGAATGAGGTTTATCACAGGCAAATAGGTCCAGGGATGTTCCAGCAGATGACAGAGCAGGTATATTGTTGCTCTGATAATTTTGTGGAAAATAAGACATATTGATAGTATGTCAAGTGGAAGCTCTGCCAAAAAATGTGACTCTCTTGGTTCCTTTTTAATACAAATTATATGTGTGCATCAGCAGCAGCATGTTCCTTTCTTTATTTTTAAGCTTTGCTCTCATTGCTCATGGAACTATAGAATTACCTCATTTAGCATTAGACATTTGAGGACGCTAATTATGATAATCTCTGTTTTCTTTCAGGTATGCGAGCAATGCCAAAATATTAAGTATGAACGAGAAGGATATTTTCTCACCGTTGATATCGAGAAGGGGATGCAAGATGGACAAGTAAGCTTTAACTAGTTCCTTTTGGCTTTCTTGTTGCTACGAAAGTTGCCATCCTTGGTGGCTTCCATGCCAAAGACCACTCGCTACATGTTCATGGAAATTTTGTCGGAGAAACGGAAATTGTTAGCTATAATAGGCGCTATGGTGCTGCTCAGTGATCTTCTTGATGTTGCACATCCACATGAAAAGATTGGTGCTGCTATAGGGTTATTTGGAATAATAATATCTTATGAAACTCACATGCAGCAAGTATATTTGATGGGACCTTTTCTTTGCACACTTACTGGGGTTGGGAACGTTTTATTGATGTGCATTTTTTCATGCATTTTGTGGCATTGATACTTCTCTGGCACTTGATAGATTTTTGTCTGTTAGTACTCCTACTGACTATCTGCGTAGGTTTTCTAGATGCCTCTACGTACCATAAGTAATATTAGCTATCACACTTTTTTTCCTCACACTGGGAATTAACATGCTTTTCTGATCACTTGCGTTTTGAGCCAAAAGACATAGATTATGATTGTAATTCTATCGTTTTCCCTTTTCTTATACTGTTTCGCGTCGGTAGGTTTTTAAATTTTCTTTTGGATGCTTTTTGATAGGAAGTGAATTTTTTTGAAGACGGGGAACCTAAACTTGATGGAGAAGCTGGAGATTTGAAGGTGAGTCTTTAGCTTGAGTTGTAAGTATCAGGCAGTTGTTTACTATAACATAAGCTAACCGCCTGTCTCTGCCAGTTCCGCATACGAACAGCTCCGCATGACCATTTCAGAAGGGAGGGCAATGACTTGCACATAACAGTCACGATAACACTGGTAAATATTGCTCAGTTTCTGGATTTTTTTTTTGGTTGATGGTTGGCTTCTCAGCTGTTATGTTCCGCAGGTTCAAGCTCTTGTTGGTTTCGAGAAAACCATTAAGCACCTGGATGAACATTTGGTTGACATTGGCTCAAAGGTAAGCAAGGGGGTGAAGCTGCTATTTCCATCATTCGCCAAAGTTCTTTTGTTTTTCATCATCAATTGTGGCTGAAGTAATAATTGGAATGCATAACTTCTGTTTTAAAATTTTGCAACATCAGGGGATTACTAAGCCCAAGGAAGTGCGGAAGTTCAAAGGGGAAGGAATGCCATTGTACTTTAGCATGAAAAAAGGAGATCTATATGTCACTTTTGAGGTTCTATTTCCCACTTCTCTAACAGAAGACCAGAAATCAAAGATCAAGGCTGTTTTAGGCTAGGGTACAGAGTTCTCAGGGCTCTAAGGCGTTTTTTACTGTAATTTGACGGAGATTATTGAAAGTTGAGGAAACACAGAAATTTTCCCCCTCACTCTCTTTCACCTCTTTTATTAGCTTTGTAGGACTAGCAATTAGATAGTTTATGTCAAAAGATGTCTCCACTGTAATTCAACTGGAGTACTGCAAGTTGGGCTCTCTGCACTTTTGAGCGCTGTCATATGCCCGGTGAAGTTATAGAATTTGTCTCTCTTTTGATTGTTATGACTAAATTTGAGATGACCGAATGACTAATTAGAAGCATCGCTATGATGGATGTTTGCTCTGATATTACCTGGATGGATGGATACTGTGATATTACCTGAAAGGTCAGTATGTACAAGTTTCGGTATCTGAGTGCACAACACACAATCCTTGCGTACTTGGAGTCGATCATGTTGATGGTGTTTTGATTTCAAACAATATAGACGAGTTCAATTGTCATATGAAGCTTGACCAAGTGACGATGTGGCTTTTCATACACCTGAGATGTGCTCGCTTAAGTGCCTATTTGTCCACGGGGATGCCTGGCCGTTAGGCGTGCACCTTGCTCGTTCCTGGCATGATTATGATCATCAGCCTAAAGAGTAATTGTGCTGTTCAGATCTTCTTCTCATATTCCGTGAACCATTTCTCAAGTACATACTCTCCAGGAAATGTGAAGAGTAGTCCTCCCATCTATATAAGCATAAGGTTCAGTCTTTTATAAGCAAAGACGGGCTCCTTAAATAAACTAGCATATGACAGTTGACAAAGAAGAGAAGAATGCTCGTTTCCACACAGACTCATTTCATTTGTAGGGCAATGAGCTTTTTATCTCGATCAGTGAGAAACCCGGCTACTTAATGAACTTGCTAGCAGATGAAACTTTTTCAGGATCCTCGAGTTCATCAGCGAGAGACTTTCATCTCTGAAAACAGCCTGCTCTTGACCCACGCGCCACTGGCACTAACACGTAGGGATACGCAAAACGAAAGAGCCGTCGTTTTGCACTACATAAGGATATTCGAGAGTCAAACTTATTGCAGTATTAACTGCTCCGAGGCAGCACTACTAGCCATGTCATGATGTCGCAGAATTGAAGTCATGGCGTTCATACTAATTACAAGACCCAAGGAGGGGCTTTTAAGGATCTATTCAATTGATATAACAATTTACGAACTCAATGCAAGAGCAAATCCCTATAATGTCACACAGCCAAAAAAACACATGTCCAATTTCTTTTCTGTAAAATAGTAAACATATGTTCAATTGCAAGACATTATCTTCCCACAACAAGGCAACATAGCACCAAGAAACAGAACTTGTTAAGTCATCTTTCCAATGACGATTTACTACAGAAAGGTATCATGAAAAACCCTTGCTGCAGTATATCTTGCACAAGCTTATATGCATAACAACAAAGCCAGAAGTCAACTTACTATTTGCAAAGGGAAAACTCAGCCACAGCTGAGGCAGTATGTGAGCTTTATTCAAGCGACAATATGTCCCACTTTGCAGAACTCAATATTACATTCAGGTAACTATCAGGACATCCTTCCCTAGAGAAAGCAACAACGATAACTTGCTCTTACAATAATATGACCAGAACAGACATTTCGCAGAGAGGGATATACTTTGCTTCACAAATTCATCTTACTAGCCAAGTACCATGAGTGAATGGCAAGGCTACCAAAGCCCATTATATTAGCAAGAGAAGACAAGCCGTGAATCATCCCAAACTTCTTGTTCATGGCAGCCAATTTTGGATTGACATTTGCAACTTCTTTGTTCTTGGTCCATCCAATCTCATCCCCAATGTTCTCTTCTTTCTCCACTTTGTGTCTTTGTTTCATCATCTAATCCACAGTTACACAGCGAAATGAAATCACAGAAAAGATCAGCATCACTGATAAAACGAAATATAGAACAAAAACACCAATTACCCCCTGCACATGAGAGGGAATACATTTATCAAGTCCCTATTAACTTCATAGTTGGCACCTCTATTTGTAGTATTTTTTTCTATAAAGTCTTTGGCATTCAATATTGTTGCGAAAATAACAAGACGCCTTAATAAATGTTCTTTTATTATTATAAGGTAAGGTGTTTGACTGAAGAGGGCGGGCAAATCATGTTGAAAAACCTGTTAACTTTCTAGAAGGAGGAAGACCCCTCAAATAAATGCAGGCAGGTACACAAAATATTCAACTTTTTAAGCTGCACAGATAGCTGCTAAATGCAGCTAACTTCATATCCTTCCCAAGAAAATGGCAATTAGAGCAAACTTTAATCCATGAATTGTGAACTTTGCAAAAGACTTACAGCAGAACCAAAAATTAGCTACTTCAGTTTTCAATTTCAGGAGCTGAATGATCCTTGAACATGAGATTTCAAATGAATATCACACATTCATCTCAGAATTTCTCAGCAACTAAGTGAACAGCAGGAAAGAATGAAATCAAGGTCAGTGAAAATCTTGTCCATAGAAGCTCTACTTCTTTTACAGAGAGTTACAGATAGCTACATTTCAACAGTAAAAGGTAAATGGGGATCTGCCAGTTACCCACCTCAATGGTCATGGGGGTGAAGACAAACAAATTTGTGAGGTTGAAAGCAAAGGCAGAGAGCAGAAACCCTAGCTGGTACTTCTCTGTTGTGGTTGATGACTTCCATGGATGTAGATATCCGAATGAAGCCACTGAAATGGCACAGCACACTGCAACCATCGTGAAATATGCAGGAAACATCTTGCTTTGCAAATTACCAAACTGGTGTCTTGGAAGATTCCTGCTTTCACAGAAACATATCAGCGAACGCATCTTGAAAATTTTGCTTTTTCCAGTTGATGTTGCATGCTTCACGATGTTTCTCAAGAAAATTCACGTGCAGAAATGCAAAGTATGAACTGAATAACAAAAAACCTTTACAGTCATTGCAGGAATTCTTCCATCTACTAATCTCTCGAGAAGGTTGGAGGGGACCACGCTGCCAGTGCCCTCCCATAAGCAGTTCAACTTAATTTATATGTCGATTTTGTTGCTGTACCATGTTAACTGGAAAGCTTTGTGATACTACAGAGTTTCCTGTCTCCCATCCCCCATAAAACCAAATCCAAGGACCACTATTGCCTATCACTGTGATCATAAGACTGACAATTGAAACAGATGAGACGCGAGTTCCGTTCCCGAAAATGATGATGCTAAAAAAAAGAACCACGGAAGTGCCTGAAGCAAAAAACTTTTTCATCCACACGGCTGCTCGGGCATCATATGCATACAGAGAAGTCATTCTCGAGCTAATGATTCTATCAATTTCAACGACTCGAGAACACACGAGTCTGTGACTACTCAGTTTCCCTCTGTCCTTATCTTCAGAATCAGAAGGACTCGATCATGAAAAGTTCAGAATTCAACGAGCCATTAACATATTGCTTCAATCTGTAGTCTGTACGTATCGCCAGACAAAAAACTAGCATGCCGGTGATGAAACCCCAGCCCGCACGACACAATCCCACAAATTAATTCTAATTACGCCCACATTTCCCGTCGCGAAGGCCAAAGGAAAGCCCAAGCGCGTCTCGATTTGAGCTCGCTCAGTTCCCTGTCACTCTTCTCGTGTGACTACCCGGAACACACCGAAGTTCCCGACGAGCAGAAGCACGCGAAACAACGACCACAGCTTACTTGAACATGATGATGCCGCCGATGAAGGTGACCCAGAGCGCGGCGCCCCAGGCGGTGGCGAAGCCGAGGAGATGGGCCAGCTTCAAGACCGTCGCCGCCGTCGGGGACTGGGGGCCGTCGGGGCCCGACCCGAAGATCTCCGGCGAGAAGATGACCCCGACGGCCAAGAAAGCCACCGCCGCTAGGAATCGCGTCAGCCACCCCATCTCAGCGATAAGATCGACGAGTCTGTGTGATACTTTTCTTCGTCTCGCTTTGTTCCATAGGAGGTGGTGCAGTACCCTACCTACCTTCGCGCCCGGTATGATCGCACGAGTTACCTTCGTCGTGGTTCGGACTGCGACCTTTTTTGACTTTGATTGCGTGAATTTAGTCAATTTGTCGAATTTTTTCGCGTTTAAAATAAAAGGAATTATTATTTATTGATTCATTTACTACCGTGAACATTGATTATTGCTTTTTTATGTTTTTTTGTTTGTCCCGGCGAAAATGACTCTCCACACCTAAGTAAGTCTTTAAAGCGTTTCATCCCTAGTCTTGGTCGGACCACGCAAAAAGAGGATATTCCCTCCTTCTAGGGAAGAGGAAAGATTTGCGGGAAATCGAAGGCGGGGAGGCGTTCGGACACCAATGCTTTATGATAAGGAACGCATTTGTGGAGCCTATCGCTCCTATGTATCAGATAGATTGGCCGTGGAAGCCCCCGTGGGAGCTTCGGCTCCTTTTATATGGTAAGGTTACTCTTAACTGAATATCAAAGATTAACGGGAAATCCCTGGTTACGAGGCCAGAAGCAACTTTCCGCCTCGACCCAATGCTTGCCGATCATGAAAGTTCGAGGCGACACTTGACAACTTTTGACACGCTATCGAAATGGTCTCGAGAAGTATTTTATGAATAGTCATTTAATTCCAATTGCGGTTGTATCATTTGCTGATACTCGATAATAGATGATCCAAAACTCCATCAATTTATATCCCGTGGACTGAGGCTCTTAAAATGGGTCATAAACTCATATTTTAACCCACATTTATTAAATTAAATGGGTTACCTCAAATTTTAATATGGGTCATAATAGGTTTAAGGTTAAAGGTCCAAAACAAGTGGATTTTGTTATTCGTATTATAACCCACTTTCATCCCATTTAATAAATAGGTCGGGCTTAGCACGCTTTGCTGTTCTTTTTCGCTAGTCTCTTCTCGCGGGTAACGATGGAGCCGAGAAAGCCGGGATCTAAAGGGCGATTGCTATGGTGGCGGACGTGATTCATGGAGCAACTCATTTTTCAAAAGAAACAATTTAAGGAGAAAAGCTACTAAAAACAGATTTAGGGTCGAGTCAACTATATGTTGGGTCAATTATGGATCGCTAAATTTGAATTCAATATAAAATGAGTCAAAACATGTTAAATAAGTCAATTCGGATTAGACCACTTTCGACTCGACCTACCCGATTAATAATTTACCGTATACCCAAGCTTTATGAACTGACGTGATTACGTGTTAGAAGAAAAAGATACTCGTAATTGAATATGGATAAACTGTTGGTAGGGATTTGCATGAAATTATATGTTGACGTGATGAAGGTATATTTGAAAATTCCAAGTTTGGATCTCTTGCGAGAATGGTTTGGCAGATCCTATACCAAAAACAGACGAGGGGCGTCCACGACCGAGTTCTTGCGTAAGATGACGACATGGCGACGGTAGCATGACAATATTTGGTGACTGACTTGTGGAGAAAGCAAGGAACGTCTCGTAGTCCTTTCATTTCAATAGTTACGTTGACCGCAGCAAACCTATGGGCCGTCCGTCGACATACCAACTTAAATACGTCTTGAACGAACAACGTCATGTATACGTCTAACTCCTTGAAAAAAAAAATTCTAAACTTTAGGTCCAATTTTAATTTTGTTCTCGAACTTTTTTTTATCTAAAAAAAATCCATAACTCTCACTCTAATATCAAATCTGCCCACTCACGATATTAGTTTCAAGGTTCATTATCAGAAACTGCATTTTCATCGATATCCTTACCTTCGTATGGAACAACGGTAGTCTCCTGATATTAATAATATTGAAAACCAGCGATAATTTTTGGACATGTGAGAAGATTTAAAATCGAGCAAAAGTTTGAGATTTCTTTTTAAACAAAGAAAAGTTTGGGGCATAATTAGGATTGGATTTAAAGTAGCTCGTCATATATGTAATGTGTGGTAATTAATCGTCCAATTTAACCACTAGAGTTTGCCTCAGTGACCACCCTTCCTACTTAGGAAGGAGGAGATGAGGAGTTACCTTCTCAGAGATTAGGGTGGAAATATTTAGTTTCAGATATGGGTTTCGACCCTTACACTTTTCTAAGTAATTAGACAAAAATCTGAAAGTGAATTGAGAGCTAGAATACGACAGAAAAGAAAAATCGTCCAATCAATGTTTATCTCTTCCACCGGAGATATATTGACCAGGACCTTTTTTTCTGCTAGAAATATTGACCAAGGCCTTGGCAGTTGGCAATTCCACGTCCTAAAACCGCCGGCGCAAGCCAAGCGCGACCAAAAACAGAGGGTAAGATGGAAATTCAAGTTCATACGATAAAAAATAGAAATTCAAGCCATTACTAGCATCAACAACAACTTGCTTTTACAATACTCTATGACCAGAGCAGACATTTTGCTGAGAAGGGTATACTTTTGCCTCACAAATTCATCTTACCAGCCAAATACCGCGAGTGCATGGCAAGGCTACTAAAAGCCAGTACTAGAGATGACAAGCCGCGAAACATCCCAAACTTCCAGTTCGCAGCAGCCAATTTCGGATTGACCTCCGCGGCTTTTCTGTTCTCGGACCGTCCGATCTCATCTTCTTCCTCCACTTTGTGTCTTTGTTTCATCATCTAATCTGCAGTTATAAAGCCAAATGAGATCACAGAAATGACCAACGTCATTGACAAAACGAAATATAAAACGAGAACATCGGTGAGCCCCTGCACGCGAGAGGAGATGTGTTTGTCAAGTGCAAATTCACTTCACAGAACTTGAAGGAACAGGAGATATTAAACTTTTAATGCTGCATATATAGCAGCCGAATGCAGTTAACTTGATTTCCTTTCCAAGAAAATGCCGATCAGACCAACGATTTGGGAACTGACCCTGACCTTACAAAAGACTCGCAGCGGAATTTTCTCATAAACCAAAAATAGCTACTTCAGTTTTTCAATTTCAGGAGCCGAATGATCCTTGAACATGAGATTCAAACTCAGAATTTCTCAGCAAATAAGTGAACAGCAGGAAATCATGAAATCAAGGTCGGTGAAAATCTGGCTCACAGAAGGTCCACTCTTGTACAGAAAGTTAAAACTGATGGATACATTTGGACAGTAAAAGCTAAATGGGGATCTCTCAAGTTACCCACCTCAATGGTCAAGGGGGTGAACACACAGATTTGTGAGGTTGAAAGCACAGGCAGAGAGCAGAAACCCGAGCTGGTACTTCTCTGTTGTGGATGATGACTTCCATGGATGTAGATATCAGAATGAAGCCACTGAAATGGCACAGCACACTGCAAGCATCATGAAATATGCAGGAAACATCTTGCCTTGCAAATTACCGAACTGGTGTCTCGGAAGATTCCTGCTTTTCAAGAAAGATATCAGCTAATGCATCTTGAGCATTATGCCTTTTCCAGTTGATGTCACATGCTCCGTGATATTTCTCGAGAAAAATCAAGAAATTCGAAGTACGAACTGAATAACAAAAAACCTTTGCAGTCATCGCACGAACTCTTCCGTAATCAGTTCAACTTAATTTAAATATTTCTCTAGAAGGCTGGAGGGGCTCATGCTGCCGCTGCCCTCCCATAAGCAGTTAAACTTAATTTAAATGTTGATTTTGCTGTTGTACCAAGTTAATAACAATACAAAGTTGCCTATCTCGCATCCCCTAGAAAACCAAATCCGAGGACCACCATTGCTTGGCAATATGATCGTAAGACTGACACTAGAAACAGATGAGATGCAAGTTCAATTCCTAGAGATGATGATGCTAAAATAAAGAATCACAGAAATGCCTAAAGAAAATGATTGTTTATCCACTCAGCTACTCAGGCATCTTACGCGAACGAAGAAGACATTCTCGATACAACGATTCTACCAAGTATCAGCGACTCAAGAACACACTAGTCTGTAACTGCTGTAGTTTCTATCTGTTCTTACCTTCAGAATCAGGAGGACTCAATCATGCAACGAACCATTCATTACATCACTCTCCATATATTACCATATAAAAAGGTAGCATGACGATGTTAAAACCTCAGCGATCTCGGAACACATCAACGTTTCCGACGAGTAGAAGCTCGAAACAACATCTTACGTGAACATGATGATGACGCTGATGAAGGTGACCCAGAGAGCGGCACCCCAGGCGGTGGCGAAGCCGAGGAGATGGCCAGCTTCTCATGGGAGGTGCACCTGCCCCGGAGAAAAGAATTGATCCGAAGAGGACAAGTCCTAGGCTCCCTAGCACCGTTACATCGGTAACGAGTAATTGTTCTTTCTCTTGTATGAAGCTCGCAAGGACAAGAATTGGGTTGTGTCGAACAAAAGCAGCCTCTGATTACGACAGTTTCAAAAGAAGGTGATCCCGACCGCCATGAAAATTTCTCTGGAGGGACCGTCTTCGTTAAGCGTGCACGATCACACCTTCGCAGACCTCTCTCGGTGGCAACTCCTATGAGCCCAGATAGAGAAATTGATGGAATGAAGGGGTCGAGTGGCAGTAAAAGGGCCATAGGCGGTGAAGCAATGAGGCAGAAAAGACGGGGTCCATTTACGAGTCATGTGAAATTCAATTTTGAGGGGACACTTGAAATATCCAAGCAGAAAAAGGGTTGTTAAAAAGAAAAAAAAGTACAAACCATCCCAATTCAATCCAGGAACTTGGACTCAGATCGATGGTCCGATCTAGATTTCAGAGTGAGAGCCGACCCATCCTAAAATCAATCATTCATAAGGAACATATCATCATAAGTGAAAAAAAGGGGCGGCACAACATTTGAATGAGCTACACAAGTAGCCATAGTTATCTGTGGCAAATGCGGTCACCTGTGAGGATTCAGAAGTAAAAAGAAATTAGCAATCGCGAAGAGAGATCGATAATGAACTAAAAAACAGGACAAAAGTGCTCGATTATCTTTCAATTCCCAAACAAAGTCGCGGATGACTAAAAAATTTCACGCGGAGTCTTCAAAGAATCTTTAATACCAAAGTAATTTATTCTAATCCATGTTTAGATTATTTCCTTTTTAACTCGCGATCTTTATAGATTATGGAATGTCCAAGCTCTATCTTTTTTTCAATACGAGTTTTTTTCTTTTGGCCAGAAATACACGAGATATTTGAGAATTCGAGTAATGAGACGACTGCATATAATATTTTTTTTATATCTCCGAAATATAAAATATCTTTGGCTCATTTTTTTATACCAGAGAGTAAGTGACGACAGCCGTAAGTAATTAACGGAGAGATTAAAGACGTTTAAGCGTATGCAATCGCAATCCATGTCCACCGATCTTCGCCTCGCGCGCGCCCCCCGACCGAGCGCACGTGGCGTCCGCACGTGCGGAGGCGCAAATTTTTCTGCCTCTCGCTCGCTCCCGCCACGACAGTAAAATCAAACGAAAAATGGAAAAGCCCAAAAAAACTTTTCCCTCCCTCCCCTCTCTCTCTCTCTCTACAATTGACACTGACTGCCCTCTTCTTCTTCTTCTTCTTCTTCGCTGTTGCTCTCTTTCTCTGCAAGCTTCCTCTCGCCGCCATCCTCCTCGCTCATTACAAGAACCCTCATTTCCTCCATTTCCTCTGCAAACGCTTCTCCATCTCCATCTCTCTCTTCGTTCCAAATCGGCGCAGATCGCTGTCTCGTCTGGACCCGAGTGCCCCCGTGGCGGGAGGTTCCGTTCGAGAGGACGATGCTCGGAAGCGCGTCTCCCTCGAAGCCGTTCCAGGGCGTCCGCTTCGTTCTTTTCGGCTTCGACCAGGACGACAGACGAGATGTACTAGAATTTGTTGTTTTTTTTTTTTGTGTTTTCCTTTGCTAGTGAGATTGCTCGTTTGTCATTTTCTGCGATCTGAGCCTGACTCGTTGTTTGATGTATCTTCCTTCGATTGGTTCTGAGCGTGTAGGCTTTGTCGAAGCTTGTCGACGGCGGTGGGGTTGATGCCGGTGGATACGGTCCCAATTGCAGTCATGTGATCGTTGATAGAATTGTTTACGTGAGTTTCGTCCCTGCGCCTCCTAAGTGGGACTTCATTATTCGTATGCGGGAGCAATTTTCACCTTTTACTTATCTAAACCCTGAGTCTCGTCTTGGATTCGCATGATCGGCATTTTGTTCTGATACTTTCATATTCAAACTTATATGCCCACCAATAGGACGATCCTGTGTGTGTCGCTGCTCGGGGAGATGGCAAGGTAGTCGTCACCGGCTTGTGGGTCGATCACGGCTACGACATTGGAATGCCTGTCGATGCTTCATCGGTGCGGTTCAGTATTCTATTGTTTTCTTTTGGCATCTTCTATTCTTGCACAGTTGATGGAAAGATGTAAATCGTTTGCCTTGATTGATTATATATTTCCATAATCGCAATTAGGATTATGTTTGGCTTGGATCACATCGATGCTAGTAGGTAGTAGCATCTACTTCGCTTTCAGCTCATTCATGACTCAGAGCAGACTTGTCTTAACAAATCCTCTAATGTCTAGTGAAATTTCCTTTTGGCCATTCAACCTCGTGAAATAGGCAAAATGTAAAGTATATCAAATGATCCTAGATATACTAGCTGTTTTACACATTTCGGTGACCATGACCATTAGCCAGGTGTCATCTTGCTAAGCTGGATAAGTTTGATGTCGGGGATGTTAGTCAGATGTTGATTTGACAATCCTTTTGAGTAGAGTGCAGTATGCAGTTTCTCTGGAGACCAAATTGTTCTGTAGTGCTAAAATGTCCTTTTTGGCAGGATTTGTATGAATTCCTAGGTGCTATGTCCGGAGATAGTTAAGGTTATTTTTTCCTTCATGTATTATTCTTATTTTCTTTTATGAAGATGAGTATTAGTGGCTTGGACAGCAATTAAGGTTCAATGGTCTTGGTTTGATCTTTATATGGTTGTATAGGAGCATGCCGCTACCAATGATATCGGCAAATGTGAAAGTGTCGCTCAATCTTTTACTAGCAAACTTTTCTTTATTTCCTTGTACGTTGAATCAAATGTGAGGGTAATCATTCAACTCCCAAATCATTCTCTCATTACAACTAAATATAAAGATAATGGCCATTAATTGTCAGTTTTATTTCATCCTTGGACTCATAATTTTTTTGATATTTAGACATTGGTCATACCAAATGTAACTGGAACCCTTTTTTAGAAGAAACCCTTCAAACTTCTTTCCATTATGAAACCTACAATCATAGTGGCTAATCTCGTTGCGTTAGTCTGCCCATCATGCGTTTTATACTATGAAGTTGTCTTACTCATCTTCTCAATGCTTGTTATTCAACTTGCTCCCAAACAGATTATGTAC
>CM062230.1:24603472-24667854 GCA_031216235.1 Syzygium jambos | reverse complement strand
CAGATTATGTACAGACCTCTGAAAGATTTGAACGGAATTCCTGGCGCTGAAAGTCTAATCATGTGCTTGACGGGTTATCAGCGGCAAGATCGAGATGACATAATGGTAAAGGTCTTTCTTGGTGATTTAATTACCAAGTGGGTTTTTATCGTACACATTTATTTCTCTGCGGTATTATAAAGATGTGCTATAAAGGTGGTTTGGTTCTCATTAAAGTGCTTCATTTTATGATTTTTGCCATCTTTCCAGACAATGGTGGGGTTAATGGGAGCACAATTTTCTAAACCCCTGGTGGCAAACAAAGTCACTCACCTTATCTGCTACAAGTTTGAGGGTATGCTTTCTTTTCTATCGAAGGAGATTTCACTTAACCTACTTCTGTGTGCTACATTTATTTGTCTCTATAATGTTCAACAACAATTTGGATTGTTGTGCAATTTAAGTTTTTTGTTCCACGTTTTGTTTTATGAACTTTTGTTTTATTATATCTGAACTGTGTATATGGGTTTGGAGGATGAGATGGAAGGAGTACTGCTCAATCAGAATGCTCTTTGTAGTAATGGTTCTCTATTGATTATTAGATGAGCCAGCAATGGCCAAACACCTCCCTGACAGTCACACTTCTAGCAGGGAGTAATTCACATGAACACTAGAGATGGTTATTGTCAGCACATCTACAAATGCCGTCAGTCCCGGAATTCTCGCAAATGGAGTTGTGGCTTCTTAGAATGATTGATGAACACTAATAGCATTGTACTTGCACAAGAAAGTTGCTTTTGAAGTTGGCCGCATCTTATGTTCACAGGGAAAATAATGGTTATACATGGATCTCACTATGGCTCATTGGATCTTTCTTATATTGCATTCAAAGCTTCTCTATCTTATGCACCGGATAATCCAGTCGTCTCTTTCATACAGGGGAGAAGTATGAGCTTGCCAAGAAACTAAAGACAATAAAGCTTGTTAATCATCGGTGGTTAGAGGATTGGTATGTTAAAATTTGAATTCTGCTAAAATCCCATGGCATGACATATCATTGGTTTAACTTTTAATGAGCACATACCAGGAAAAGTGTTAGACTACCATTTGATCAAACCTAGTCCACTCTCTAATTCCCTCCTTTTGCAGTTTAAGGGACTGGGAAATTCTTCCGGAAGCTAGGTATAGCAAGAGGTGAGATACTCCTTTCTTGTGGAAAACCGAGTTTAACCAATGATGTCCCATGTTTATACATGAGAATAAATCTTATCTGGATATGCTTTTTGAGGGAAGCTTGCATTGGTTGGATAATATCTAGATACTATCTTGTAAAAGCATTGTATAATTTTTTGTTCGTTTTGTCGTTCTTTTTTTTCCTTTCAATTTTCTGTTGCCACTTACTCTATCATGCGAGCAAAGGAGTACGCTTTTTTGGAGTTCCGTTTGCTAGTGACAAAATGTATAATAAGTACACGATCCATGTTTTTCCCGCTAAAAATTTATTTTTCCTTTTTTTCCCTGGGGGAAGGGGGTTGGGTCACCAATGAGTCAGTTGTGGTCAAAAGAGTATTAGATGCGCCCCTCCTTTCGGGTTGGACTATTGGCGAACTTGACTTGTTATGAAGAAACACTGCTATGCACATGCATCAGTTGACTTCAATTTGGGAAAAATGCATAGGAGTAATTAAGAAACTCTGGTTCAATGATTGAATCTAATGTCTTCGTTAAAAAAACAACCAAGAGAAGAGAAATAAAGAAGGAATCAGTGGACTAAGTTACCGGTTCGGGAGAATGAGACTTGTTTGTATGGCTGGTGCATTTTCTCTCTTTTTCCTTAACTTTCCACATACTGTTGCATTATTAGGATGGCAATGCCTTTTATTTTACTGTTTTTTTTTCCTCATTTTGGCTTTCAATCCAAAAATTTCCACTCTTTTGTCTATAAGTATTTTTAACTTGCCTGGGCTGTGTCTAACTTTAAATTTCTTATGTGCACATACAAGAGACAAATAACTGTGCACATCCTTTACTTTCGTGTTCTATGAACTATGCAAGTGAGTCTGGCGTATACATATTCAACATTCTAAGATCAGTTATTATTTCTTTTTCTAAAGATCAATTGTTCCGCTGTTACAGTGGCTATGAGTTGGAAATGGAGGCAGAAGCTAAAGATTCTGAAGAAGAGGCTGAAGAAAAGCAACCTAGGGAAAATGCTGAATATAGAAGTCCTTTTAATTTGAAAGTTGGGATCTCTGGCTCCTCTCTGCCTTTGTCTGCAGCTAAATCATCAAAAGCACCCCTAGGTTTAAATGAAATGGAAGGTCAATCAAGGGCTTCTAGTGCTAAGTACTCGTCATGTGCTCCAACTAAGGCGGCAGAAAGCCCATCAGCCATGAACGACCTTAATCGTCTTCCGATATCCATTTCTCATGATATCAGTCCTTTACAAACTGCAACTTCTGGTAGTCTAACTGAAGTGAAACAGAAAACTCCCATGTCGAACAGGAGCAAGGAACCATGTGCTTCCGGAAGTGTTGAGTCATCTGAGTTTGATGCTAAGCATATTGCTTTGAGTTACTCAAGGAAAGCTCCAAGGAGAACCTCATTTTCTCCACATGCTGTAGAGGGATCAGCTGATGCAAATTCTTCTCTCAGAATACATCCATGCGAATTATTTGGTGATATTGAAAACTCATCCTTCAAAGCCAAAGCCAGGGATGACGTTGGTTCTGCTTGTATCCAAACTCCTTCACAAAATCTGGAGGCACACTGCGAAGAGTCAAAAGGTACATTTACCCAAAAGAGTCCTGAAGTTTCCCGGTCCCAAACGAGTTATTATGAAAAGCCGTGCATCTCAGGGAGCCCTTTAACAGGTGGTAAAACTGAAGGATCCGAGGCAAGAGGATTGATTGATCATCATGGCGGAGCTCACGATCTTTTATATCCAAGAAATGGTGCCCGTTGTACAAATGAAACTGCTGATGTTAATTTTGCGGAGAATAAACCTACATACATTTCAACAAACAAGTCCAACGGGTCTAATGAAGAAGCAGCGGCATGTCAGTTGCCTTTTGCAAATATTGTCAACTTTGATACAGAGAGAGACAAGACTGATGGTGAGAAGATAGCTCAGACATCTTCTGGTGGACCAGGAAAACTTGCCTCAGTTAGCCCGACCGCCATTGGACAAACTAATGTTGAAGAGCCTAGACATCAAACAGGGGAAATTGGCAAGCAACCTTGGCAACCGCCTGCTAAGATTTCAACCCACACACACCAGGCAATGGATGTTGAAGAGCCCTCTAAACCTACAAAATCTGATTTCCTCGAGAGGAATGGTGATAAAATTTCTAAAATCCAGTTGGGGAAGAAGGTGGCTGAAAGGAAGACTTTGGGTTCTAAGACTAAGGTCAGTAAATATGCCAACACGAAAGGCTCAGTATACCCAAGGAAGACTGCTTCCTCAACTGATGCAATGAACTCTTCAAATGTCAGGGACCATACTGTTATTTCTGACAAATCTCCTGACAATCATGTTGATGTAGCCCACGCACAAAATGGTATTGCATCGTTGGAGGGGGTGAAGGATATTATGCAAGCTGAGGATGGCATTAAGGATATTATGGATGAGGATACCGAAGCCCCTGGGGACAAGGATGATCGTGCTTTGGTGGGAGCAATCAATGAAGGAAATCCTGACGGATATCAGTCAATACAAAAGGAAGATGTGCATATGGAGGAGACTTCGAATTGTTTGGCAAAGGAAACAAATATCTGTGGTGATCACATGCCTGATGATGCTACTAAATCTAAAGAAGGTTCAAACAAAGAAAAATCAAAACGGGCCTATGGCAAATCTTATGGGCTAAAAAAGTCAAATTCGAGGACAGCAATAGAAGGCAAATTTATTAAAGGAACTAAAAGTTCTTCTGGTAAGAAGCTGAAGACGGTCCCTGATGCTAATGGGAAAACGGGATGCAATGTTGGCTTGGATGGGGGAGCATCATCTCTTCTGCACGCTGACCAAAGTGTGGAAGAACACAATGGAATCTTATGTTCTTCAGGAAGTGGTAGCAGCTGCATGGCGAAATCAAACAAAGTCGAGAGCTCCATTGAAGTGGAGAAGGAGAACCAACCAGTTCTGAATGCAGATCATGGTATAAGTAAAGGCAAATTACAAAATCGGAAATCCTCTATTAAATCCAGCAGAATGAATTGGCAAAATGATGAAGAGGCTCGAAAAATTTGTGGAAACTCAGTTGCAGCAGAAACTCTCAACAGAAGAGGAACTGAACCTGCATGGTTTATACTGAGTGGACATAAGCAACAGAGGAAAGAATTTCAGCAAGTTGTTCGACGTCTTAGAGGGAGATTATGCGCAAATTCACATAAATGGTCATACCAGGCAACACACTTCATATCTCCAGATCCTGTACGCAGGACTGAGAAGTTTTTTGCGGCTGCTGCTTCTGGAAGGTGTTACTCTCTGCATGGCCTGCTCGTTGCATTTTTCCTTGCGATGTTAATGAATGCTTCGGTATCACTATCTTAACAATATCACTAAGAAAATGAATGATTATGGAAAATATTGATTACACACATTACGAGAAAGTCAGTACGTTATAGATTGTTACCATTTTTTATTTAATTGCAAATAAGTAATTTTGGGGCACTTTTTTAATTGAATTCCTTTTCTTCTTTACGACCTGTTTAGAAGTTCACTTAACAAAGAAGAACCTTTCCTTTAATGGACAAGGATTAATCTCTCTAAGTACATGTGCATGTTATCTCTGGACTCTGGCTACTCCTCTATCTTGCTGAGGAAGTGATTTCTGCAACATGCTCTTCATGATTGAAAAGTCTATTATCTTATTTTCTTTATCTTTTGGGTGCAGGTGGATTCTGAAGCCTGAATATCTGACTGCTAGTAGTGAGGCAGGAAAGTTTCTGGCTGAGGAACCTTATGAATGGCACAAAAATGGCCTTAGTCAAGATGGTGCAATTAACTTAGAGGCTCCGAGAAAATGGCGGCTTTTAAGGGAGAGGACAGGACATGGTGCCTTCTATGAGATGCGTATAATAATTTATGGTGAATGTATCACACCACCTCTGGTATGTTTCCTCCTATATTAATGAGAACATCACATCACTTACTGGTCTATACAATTCTGACTTCTGGCACATAATTGCTGTTAATAGAAAGCCTTATATCGTAGTTATCCACGATGTTTTATATAGTGAGACTTTTGAAACTTCTTTTTTCATATAGTGATACTCTTGAATCTTACTGACCAGGACACACTGAAGCGTGTTGTGAAGGCTGGAGATGGGGCTATATTAGCAACTTCTCCACCTTATGATCGGTTCCTTAACACCAGAGTTGACTTCGCCGTCATCAGTCCCGGGATGCCACGAGTGGATGTGTGGGTCCAGGAATTCCTGAAGCATGAGATACCGTGCATTGCGGCAGATTACCTAGTTGAGTACGTGTGCAAACCAGGATACTCACTCGAGAAGCATGTGTTGTACGGCACACATGCCTGTGCAGAGAAGTCGTTTTCCCGTCTGCAGTCGAAGGCAGAAGAGGTGGTGAACTTGACACCACCAGATGATG
The DNA here is from genome assembly GCA_031216235.1 of Syzygium jambos. Taxonomy (NCBI): domain Eukaryota; kingdom Viridiplantae; phylum Streptophyta; class Magnoliopsida; order Myrtales; family Myrtaceae; genus Syzygium; species Syzygium jambos. The sequence goes on along the minus strand of CM062230.1, from coordinate 24,662,261 downwards.
GTGGAAGTGATACATGTTGCCAAGTTTGTGGTTCTTATGATAGAGGGGAGGTGATGCTCATCTGTGGTGATGAGAATGGTTCAGTTGGTTGTGGGACAGGCACTCATATCGATTGCTGTGATCCTCCACTCAAAGCTGTTCCAGAAGAGGATTGGCTTTGTCCAAGGTGTATCCAAAGTGCAAAGAAAACCACAAAATCTGCTCCAAAAAGGAAACGTGGGACTGCATCATCAAGGTACAAGTGATTAATTTATGCTATGCAAGACTCCGATCGTGTCAAGGTGGAACATTTGTAAATTTTTTGGGGGTACAGGATAGAGGTAGTAATGCCGGGCATAACATATTACTCCTAATAAGTGTCATGCTCTCGACACAACTCGGCATAAGGATACTTACAGGTGTATCTCTTGGGAGTTCGAATGTATTGGATCAGTGGCTGGCAATTGTTTGCTTGTTACTGTTGCTCGATTCAAGTGCACTGCGGTCTTAACTGTAGTCATGTAGCAGAAAGAGTTGACTGCCCTTTTAGACTTGCTTTTCGATAGTCATGAAAGTCAGACATAACCGCGGACTTGTTCTTTCACCGACAATCTGTTATCCTGCTGCTTTCGCTGCATTAACCTGTGAAATGATCATTTATTCCAGTGCATTTCTTGTGCTTTGGTTGACTGTCCATGTTTGTTTCTCTGGGGCAAGGGTCTACTGTCAGTGCCAGTTTAATAAGTTGGAACAATGCCATAATTGTAGTCTTTTCTCGATTTAGAAATCGGAATGGATCCAATCTGAGAGAGCTGGAAATTCAACAAAGAAAATTTGTTGAAATTCGCGAATCTTTTGATAAGAAGTTACTGATAGAAATTACTTGGTCCTCTTAGTTCGTCCGCTCACGTTTCTCTTCCAACGTCACTCTTTTTCTCAGTAGTCAGTAAGGGCCGATTGATAGAACCACGAGTTCATCGGTTAATAGTGAAATCCATTGCGACATGTACTCCTTGCGTTAAGTCCTCGTCCTCGGCACAGGCATCGCTTTCGGCTACAATCCCCTCTCCGCTTTCAGTATCTCCGAACAAAATGCCTTACATAATTGCGTTTTCATTTTCGTATCTGCATTTCTTGTGCGAAAACTGAAACATATTGCGGAACATCGGTCTTCTCATTACCCCATTTGAGAGTATATTATCTTGATGCGACTAGCTTTGCTTAACTTGCTTATGCACGTATGACGACGACGGTGAACAGATCGGCCTACCCAACCCAAGTGGACCCACCTTGTTTGTTTGCCCAGAAGAGAATAAAACGTGCTTCAATAATCGAAAAGAAAAGGGAGAGATTGCTGAATAATGAACGTGGCGATTGATCAACTAAGCATTTGGTTCTCTGGTCAACGTTTAACGGAATAATTAGCTGGGAAGCGTACAAAGCCATCTCTGCCAGAAGTAACATGCGCATCCGACCGTTTTCGCAAGGAATGAGATTCTTCTTCCCCTACAGACCAATTGACGCGCTCAACTAGAATATTTGAAATGTTGCAACGTCATTTTTGCCAAATCTTAGGAACCAAGTCTGTTCTTGTTGGAGTAGCTTTTTGACAACAGATTATGATCGCCATTGGTGAATCGAATTCATCTTAATCGACTCGACAACCTCTCCATGGGGTCGCTGAATGCTAGCGATGGTATAAAAAATCTCGTAAAGAGAGTTCCAATAGATCGCCGTGGGACTTTGCCTCAACGTTGCTCAGTTATAACGCAACAAGAAATTCCTCAGTTTCTCTCGATTTTTTTTACCCCTCCTTTCCTTTTATTGATGTGTTAATATGGGGATAATGAGCTGGGAGCTTACTGTAATCACATGCAAGTTTCAACCTCCCATGTTTATAAATTCTCCTTGCTAGATGCACCGAGCTCGTGCGAACTCGGCACATGTGAGCCCAACAGATTCGACGGGGATTTCGTTTGAGATCCTCGCGATCTGAGGGCTCTCGTGCATTTCGCTTCGGATGCATGCAAGAATTACTCGGACAACAACAATCAATGTCAACAGCGTCACCCCACTGGCGACTCTCTGCAAAGCGAGCTTTTAGCCATTGTCAGGATACGGCAAGAAATGGGAAGTTTGAAAAAGCAAAGCAATAAATGAAAGCTAGAGGAATGATGTGTGCTCGGATGAACAAACAGGGGCAAAAAATCAATTGAATGCTGGCAGATTGGATATTGGAGAGAACCCCAAACAAACAATGTTACCTTTCTTCTGCAATCCTCCTGCCACCACACTGACAATTAAGGGTGTCAGAACCGAACCAAAAAATCGAATCGAGATACGAACCAAATCGAACCGAAAATTTTGTACATTTCGATTCGATTTCGGTTCGGATCATCAAAATAAACCAATTTTTCTTTTCGATTCGTTTCGGATCGAACCGAACTAAAATAAACACTTCGATTTATGGCTATTTTGCCCTCTCTCTCTCCCCTTCTCTCTCCTCTCTCCTCTCTCTTTATGCTTGATGAACTCGAAACCGCAAACTGATCCAAACCAAATCGATTTTTCGGTTCGGTTCCAATTCGGTTCGGTTCAAGGGGCACCCTTCATGGTTCGGTTCGGTTCGATTTTTTTGAAAAACCGAACCGAACCTAACCATTTACACCCCTACTGACAATGATCTCCATCAGACCAGCGACCATTTATGCTGGTTGCTTTACGTTGAGACAGTAATGGCCATCGAACGACCCACCATACCATCAACTAAAAATCAGTAAATGCAACTCACGCACGACATTAAAGACGAGAGGAGAAGGGAAGTGGGTAGTATTGAATGATGAACATCTCTGTACAGGCGCATTGATGAGGAAGGACAGAAAGAGGAAGGTGCAAAATTTTCCGGTAATCCTACGATGCCCCATCTGTACAAAGAAATTTTGAACCAGAATTGCCCGTTGGGCGACATCGATAGAAATATATATAAGAGCTAATCTTGTAACATAATCAGCAGCTCAATGCAGCATACTTCACTGGAAGTGGACGGTTAAACCCGACTTGAGACAACAAACTTCCCACCGCAGCCAGATCACGGCAAAACACTCCTTGATAGACTGATGCATCAGTAGATGTTTTTGTATTGGCACGGCCTGAGTCGATCTGAACAGGGGCCGTATTGTCTAATGGTTTTGGGATGGTGGTTGTGTTGGGTTTTGTCTCTGGTTTGGCTTCATGGCATTGTTTTGCTTGAATTGATGCTTGTTCTGCTTGCAGTGCAGCTGCAATCTTCTTTCTCTGTTTCTCCGCTTCTTCCTCTTCTGTGATCGTAGCCTTAACACTGGCATAACCCTTCTGAAGCAGTCTATACAGCAACACAGCTGAGACCTTTGCACGGTCCTTGACTGAGTCAAGATTGAAATCATCAGCAAACTCGCACCGGTCCAAGAAATCTATAGCCCTATCGGGCTTGTGTCTCAGAGAAAGCAACAGATATGCTCTCTCCAGTTCAGACCTCGAACAACCCCGCCTTAACCCAATCAAAGAATAGTAGTCTACATTTCCAGTCTCACCCGAAGCTACCCTTCGCTTCAACTCTTGGATTTTTGTTGTGAGAAGACACAGCTTGCCCGGAATTTCAGCATAACGCACATTGTACTGTTTCCAAGCAGGGCCCGGGAGTTTCCTGTTGCGCAGGATTGTATTGTATAGAAGTTTCAAGTGTTCCAGGTCATGCAGACAATCTGGCAAGCACCTTATTGCTTCTAGCAGCGAAGCTCTGGTGTCCAGGGCTTGAATGCAGCTGTTGTCAAGTGCAAGTGTCCGATTACAATCAGCAATGGATTCCGCAATCCTTCCAGCCGAGCGGTAAGCAGAGGCACGGTACAGGTAGCATTGAGCAAGGAATCCCTGAGGAGCCCCATATTTTCCATCGACGATTTTGGTAAAGTGGCGTATGGCCTCAGAGTAGAGGCCAGCATCGAGAGCAGCAAGAGCAGCTGTACGGCGTCGAAGGAGGAATTTCACGCGGCTCAGGAGTTGGTTGATGGAGTCTAATGCCGATTCAGTCGGCCGCGGGTTGGCCTTTTTTGCGGCGATTGTTTCACTAAAGCTCGGCAATTCAGGAAAAGAGAAGCTGTCGTCGGACCAGCACACGCTCTCACGTCGGAACGCATCAGTAGCCAAGCGTTTTCCTGTTTGCAGAAGTACCAGAGAGTCCTCCATTAGGCCCAAATGGCAGCACGCTTTTCCCAGAACCAAGTACCTGCATAAGACGAGTGTATAAACTATAAGCCACTCGAGATAAAGCACCATCAAACAAGCAAACTGAATCTCACTCCAAAGTCCAAACATTGATTGATCAGGACAATCGGATAAACTGGCGCCGGAGTCAATATCATTCGAAGCTCTCTTCGTAAGTCAGCAAAAGCATTCCTTTGTCCAACTTGAAAGAACCCGGTTGCTGCTTCGATCCAACTCACCATATTATCAATTCAAACCAACAGAGAAAAAGTACATTTTTACTACAAACAATAGTATGTTCGTCCAAACGAAAACGATAATCTCGGACCAACCACTCCAGAGACAGACGGACGACCGCAATTGCGATGCAAATGAAACAAAACACAAGCAAAGACCAGTACCTCCATTGACCTTCCTTATCGCAACTTTTACTCAGCCCAGCCAAGACTTTCTTCTTCAAATCCGAGACGGAGAAGCACTTGAAACTCGGATCCCGGCTGGACGAATCGGAAGAACCGGAGAGGAGCTTGGCTTGCTCCTTGGACAACTGCTGGGAGGAGCCGTCGGAGGCAACGGAACTGGAGTCGTCGCACGCCATCTTGAGACTGGGAATGTAGTCCTGGAGCATATCGGCGACGTCCTTGAACCGCCTGAGGAAGAGCAGCGACCTCGCCTTGAGCTCGAGGGCGAGCTCGAGGCGAGGCGACAGGGCCAATGCCGAATCCAAGAGGCTTATCGCGGAAGCAACCTCGCTCCACTCTCGAGTGGCGATGAGGTTCCTAGCATCTCTAATGCACTTATCCACAATCTACAGAAAAGAAGAGGAGAGAAAAAAAATCAAGCCCGCATTCATCGCGATCCTTCAACTAGGGAAGCAGCGAAATGCATGATTCGGAATCGGAGCGAGGGAGCGCAACTTTCCGATGCTCGCGAAGCCGACGCAATCGGAAGGCATTGACGCCGAGAACAGAGAGAGAGAGAGAGAGAGAGAGCGAGATCCATGGATCGTGTGTGTTGTTTTACCTTGCGGTTGGTGAGCCACCAGGGCTTCTTCTCGCCGCCGCCGCCGCCGCCAAAGTAAGGAGAAGCCGCCATGAGCGGCGTCGCCTTGGTGGCCCCGCCGCCCCTGCACGAGCCGTTGTAGGCGGAGGAGCGATCGACCATGGGAAGGGAAGGGAAGGGAAGGGAATGGCGGCTCCTCCTCCTCCTCCTCCTCGCCGATCGACACGCGCTGCTCACTCAAGAAGCCATGCACGAGCAGGAGCAGGAGCAGGAGCAGGAGCACGCCGTCTCCCGTGCTGTTATAAGGAAGAGGAGGAGGAGAGGACTACCAGAGAGAGAGAGAGAGAGAGAGAGAAGCAGGTGGGGGGGGGGATTTGAAATGAGAGCAGAGGAGCAGGCATAATAAATGAGGGGAGTGTGGCAGTGGCAATGGCAATGGAGAGAGAGAGAGAGAGAAGAGAGAGAAAGTGACAGCTTTGATCTCACGGTCTCAAGGTCAGAGAAGAGAGAGAGAGAGAGAGTCATCTTTTTGGTGGATCCTGCAACTTCACAGCTGGCAAACCGCCATAGATTCTCTCTCTCTTTCTCTCTCTCTCTCTATAGGAGAGGAGAGAACACGCTGAGGGGTGTGCTCGATAGCAAAAAGGTGGAGCGGAGGGAGAGAAAAAGGTGGCGGTGGTGGCGGTGGTGGCGGGGGTGACCGGGAATAGCCGGTGGAGGTGGGGGTGAGTACGGGAGCCGTCGCGGCCCGTGCGTGACGCTACAGGTGGCTCGTCACGGGTCCGCAGAAACCTCGAGCCCCACGGGACGCCATCCGGACCGGACCGGGACAGGCCCAGAAATTTCGCCCCCCCCCCCCCGATGAAAGTCAAAAAAGCGGCGGGTGGTAGTTTGGTTGTCACTTGTCATTTCCAAATTTACCCCCCCCCCCTGCCTTTTCTTGTCAATGAATGAAATGAAATAAAGCTTCTCGAACCAACCCCAACCTCCAAATATATATGTTTTATCTATTTTCTTTTTACACGCCGGCAATTTTTTTTAAAAAAAAATTTAAAGATAACACTTAAATTAAATAACAGAAATAATGTTTGTACGCGATCCTATTTGTCAGCATTTGCATTATTCTGTCATGTAGAGCGATAACGTATTCCGGACGTTTTTATCTCCCGATTTTTCCAGCATCAGACGAAACAAAGTGATGGTCCAATCAAACGTGACCCCGGATCCCGCCCGTGATCGAACACCGAACTGTCTTCACAGCCCGCGTGCGAAGGACGGTCCAAAAGAATGCGGGCTCGTCCGAACTTGCACGGCGCGACCGTCGCATCTCTCGCTCTCTCTCAACGGCGTAACGCGTGGATCGGAATAGCCGCATCGACACGTCACCACCATGCGACAAAACGTAAGGACACCACCAAGAAGACTTTGATTCTAAGAACCGAGGGTGGCATTAGAGTGTCGCTGACGTTACGTTGTCCTTGGAAAAATCGCCCCAAAAAAGGGAAGAGCTTGCTGCGGCTCCCGCTCATCTCTCCTTTGCCTTCCCTTCCCTTTGAGGGCTTCGCCCCGCGAGCTCCCCAACCATCCCCCCGCCCCAACATTAAATGAAGCGCACATGAATTTGGCTTTTGGCGCTGGCCCCCTCGTTACCGCCAAAAGCGTCGTCGTGTAAAAAGCCCTTCGTAGAAACCTCGCGCTTTCGCGGGGTCCCGCGAACCAAAACGGGACAGGGACAAGGACAGGGGCTTTGCCTTTCGTAAAGGACAAGGGTTTCGCCCCCACGCCACGATCTCCTTCGTGGACAGCCTACTACTACTGCGCCTACGCCTTCGCTTCGCTCGCCATCGTGGCATTCTCTCGTGGTCGGGCCCACCGCCGGCCCGGGGTGGGAGGGAGGACACCCTGTACGTCCGTCCAAAGCTCGGAAGATACAAAGGAAAAGTATGGTGCGTTTGCGTTTGCGTTTGCACTTTGCGTCGTAAAAGTCACGATAAAGAGGGCGAAAAAACGTCCGCTGTACCTGCATCGCTTTCGTTATCGATTACTGCGCTGTGCAGCTTCCATTATCAGATGCTATCCAGTATTGCATTTATGCTTTTCCGGGGAGGGTTCCGGACCGGCTCTGATTCTCTTAAACCCTGGCTTACCGGGACCGAGCCTGTCGTGACCGTCGATGGCGAGGGCACGCGGTCAGAGAGTTTCGATCGTTTGTAGGCTCGAACATGTGAGCGTCCCCGAATAATGGTGACCCACTTTACAAGCAAAGACCCTGCAAATACAAGTTTCGGCAACTTGCACAGCTAGGAGAACGAAGGTTGTGGAAATGGGGCCCTTCTTTGTTCTTCCTTTTGACAATGAGGGCTCTCGTCCACGATCATCACGCAGCACACAAGTTCAGAGGGTCCACTTTGTTCTTGTTATGGCCTCTTAGGAACCTCTTACAACACAACACAACGGAACACACACACACTCTCTCTCTCTCTCTCTCTCTCACACACACACACACACACACAAAAAGTAACTGTTGTAGATTCCTGCATTCATGTGGGAGACGGAACTTTATTCACTCGGTCTCCAACCTCGCCACATAAGAAGTTTTGTTCCACTGAAATTATTCTCTCCTGCTTTAACTCCTCGTCTTTTTGCACGGAGAAAGGGAAAAAAACCAGGAAAAAAAAACCACTAAAGTGGGCTGTGAGAGATTCTTATGTGGATAGCATTTTGCAATCGTGTCCTTCAGCTTTTGAGATGGAAATTTTAGTCCGTCTCAAACAAAGAAAGTAACACATTGCTCTAGAGCAGAAGATCATGAGTCATGAAGTACATATAATACAACAAGATCGTGAATGATGCATAGTTTTGCACTCATCCATATCGTCCAAGGCACAGTAACTTTCGACTCAGCTCGATCTACTATGATACGGTTCGCTGAACCACGCCAATCTCACTTCTTTTTCTTGTTGATAATATAAGAGGGACAAAGATAAGGATTGATATCATGAAGGCTCCAATACAATTGGGGCACTTTGAATATTTTCTTTTCTCATTTAGAAAAAAAGATGAACAATTTACAATAATTTGTAGGAATCTCTGGACTGCGCAGAGACACATGCAGTGTCTGAGCGTCCTGGTATGTAGGAATGGACCATTTTCTTTTTTCCACTGGCTCATCAGCATCATCATCTCCCACTCATGCAAAAGGGCAAATAATACAGACCCTCTCATTGGTAGACCAGAGTCGATACACAAAACCTATGATTGCTGCTGTTCTACTTGGTTCAACTCCTATTTTGTTCCCATGCCATGATTGTCAGCAATAATTTGTATAATTGGGCAGGCTGCTTTGATGATTTTCGTTAGCATCAATTATTTTTCTCAGGTAGAACAAGGATTCGGGTTGAGAGATCATTCGAACCTTTCGCTTGCCAGTTTTTTCAAGAGAAGAGAGGTGTTATTACGATAACGGTCCATTAATACGTACATGCTAAATCGGTTCCGGTTTGTGAATGCATTGCATGAGCTTCTTCGAAATAGTGCAAAATAATCGTACGGGCTCGTGATAAAAGTTTGAACTATGTTATAAGGCTGCTCACCATCGATGAACTAACGAAAAATTTCTAACTCATATTGAAAGGAAAATAAGTATGTAGGGTTAGATTTTTTAACCGTTTCGACAGCTTTTTCAAATTGGGTACTGCTAAATGAAAAATTTGATTCAGCATAAGGCCGATAGATTGCCACATGTTTATGCCTATTTTCGTCATTACGTAAATTTATTTGCTCAAGGTAAAGCATGAATTATTGTGTTGGATCAACTATATTTTCTGGAGTGTAAAAGAAACAGGAAATCAAGCAATGTTTGCCCCTGACTTATCCTCATTGATGAGCTGGGCACTTGAATTAGCATAATGAAGCTGGTTTAGTTGGTAGGAGACATCCTACATTCTAGTCCTAAATTCAAGCTGTTATGAGGGTTCAAATCATCCAATTATCATATAAATGCCTATGCCTTGGAGAGTGATTGAAGGACAAATTAAACCTACCCAAGAGAATATATAGCAAGGTTCATACAATTCTTAATCACATCCCTACCGCATGAATTTAATGATAATATGAGAACTAGAATCTCATACAAGGTTTTGCCTGCATTCCCCCATGTTCTATTTTTTAAAAAATTTTCTTTTTATTTATCGTTTTTACAAATTATAGCCCTGTAGGATTTGCACTTAGGTTGCCAGGGTGGCTCGTAGGCTCATGCCACCAATGAGATACAGTAAAGAATTCTGGAATTATTATCAGCATTGCATAATTGCATCACTAACCTTGGCGCAGTTAGAGATAATGCTCGACTTGGGATTTGAAATATTCTATTAAAAACTGAGTGATGTTAACTGCAGAGGGAGCATTTTGGGCTGTGAAATCCCAGAGATTCCCCGTTCAATCTTCAAAAGTTTGACATGTGATACAGAAGGCATAAAATGACATCTTTATCTCGTGGAGTTCCAAGAATACAGCCCAATCATGTGTTTGCTTCATCTTATCCCCATTGGAGTCCTCCACGAAAGCCCTCTGCAACACTCAGAATGACAGAGGAGCTATTAGGCGCACGTGCCGTGGATGCCAGGGCACGTGGGTTGCCGATAGACTTTGAAAGCTAGAGCACTAGGCTTTATGGCTCCAATTGGTCCCCCCTGCCCAAAGGATTCCAGCTTGTTTGAGCTGGTTATGAATTGAAGGTTAGATTTGATGTGGCAAAGGGTTGCCGTGGATGCAACTATCAGTCTAATGGCAGAGAAGTTTGCTACATTCTTTTTGACCCGACTTTTAAAAGCTTAGATTTATAGGGAAAAATGATATTCCCTAACTTGATATGATAGTATAGATAGTATAGATCGCATGACTTGAGGTTGAACTTCTGCACACTCTTGGTATTATTTCGTTTACTTATTTTCCTTTTCAAGTTATCTGTTGGATGTACCTACGATCACAGCATGACTGCTCGAATGTCTAATCCAAAAGCTTAAGTTAATAGGTAGAGAAAGACCATGTATTTATATAGAGCATATAAACGGGGTGCACGCACACGCGAAAAAGGCGGATTTTGACTCTAATATCGTGTTAGAAAGTTCAAACTAAAAACTTAAATAAATAGGTGGAGGGATAAAGAGTATATACGTCTCATTGTCAAGTATTGCGATATTTTTCAACAATGACCTAGATTTCACGTGAAGTTGAGAATGACATGTTTTCTCTGAAAATTTGTGCTGTCTAATATAATACAATTTCTATTAATGATGGGCGGGATTGAAGGGTAATAACAGTTGAGGAGTACAAAGACATTTTAATGGACTCTAATCATCTCTCATTCTTTTTACCTTCCTTTTTCCCTCTCTAGTTAGGTGATTATGTTTTTGCATGATTTCGTGAGAGTCACAACAAAAATAAGAAGATGCGACTAAACGATAAAAGTAATCATATTGGAAAAATAGAGTGCATTGTAAGGAAAAAAAAGAATTATCATCACATAAGACAAATTAAAATCCTCATTAGATTTTGCCTTGGAAAATTAATCAGGGCTTTTCTAGGATCCTTAATTTTCGGTCAAGAGGTAATCTCACCATTGCAAGGGAGCCAAAGATCTTACAAGGGCCATCGCGGCCTGTCCCAATCCTGCCGAAAGGTCTACATCGATGCGTTTCTTATTTTAACGTGCCAGTGCCTGCATGTCTTGTACCCCCAATTTCCTTCAAATCATTTTCTTCTTTAGAGAGAGAGAATACCGAATAGGTTTACAGGAGCAAGCTCCCAACTACCCGTTAAGCCTTTTAAAGACTTGCTCGGGTCCTACATAAAATACTCATTATGAAAGTATAAATAATTTAACTTTTTTTTTCTGAAAGGGGGCGATAAATGCGCTCGAAAGTCAATATCGCTATTTCTCTAGACGCTACTAAGCTATTTTTCCCCTCAAAATTTCGACTAAAGTCAATAAAAATCGTGGAACAATTCCACCTCCACCAAAAGCTCCTCCTTTTTTCCTTGCCTTTCCTTGTTCTTGCAAGGAAATCCGTGACGAGACGAAGTTTAGCAAATTTATGAAAGTCAACTCTTAGATTGGCGAATATGGACGGTCATGATTGGAAGAAGGACGATTGCTGCTGATCATTCCCACTCATGAAACCTATCAAGAGGCGTAGAAAAGCTCCGGCTCCGAGGATTGGTTGATTGGTTGAAGAATGTGATCGCATAATTGCGAGAAAGCTCAACATGTTCATATTATCACGTGAATATATCTAATGCGATGTTGACTTTTGCCGTGCAAAAATCCAACGCAATCCTCGAGTTTTCTTTGCTGTGAGCATGACCCATCATCATTTGAATTTTTTTTTTTTGGGGGAGTGGGGGTTACAATTTTATCATTGAATTGTACGTATTCGAGTTGAAAAAATAAAGTATCTCTATCACTAGAAATTGCTAATTGATACTCCAAGAGATATATGCGTAAATTAATTTTCATTTCGTGAAAAATTCAAAGTTGATAAATAAGCTGTAGCTTACTTCTCGATTAAGCGACGTATTGTTAAAGAAAAAAAAACGGCGTATTGTTGTATGTCTTCTGTGGCAAGTCAGGAGATTAAACTAGGCACGAAATTAGTTTCTAGATTTTTCCTTGCCGATAGCTTTCGTGATTAAACGACATTTTATTGCACGGTGGTATGCAAAAATGACTTTTCTTTTTATCGGAGAAAAAAGACTCGTGAGATAAAGCGACAACATTAAACAACTATTTCGACGAGTTAGATGTATCAAAGCGTCTATTTATAGTTTGTCACGTCATTTTGTAATAAAATAAGACGAGAGCTCATGACGGATGGTTTGATGGCTCGATCCATTGTTCTAGAGCCCATCACTCTTCTCTTATTTGGCAAACGAGATGTGAATAACCAAATTCATATGGGCCTAGCCAGTTTGGTTTCAACTCGAAAGTTTGGTCCTGGGACGAGAATTTTAGAAGCTAACTTAGTGCTGGGTATGTCTTAAATATAGCTTACAATCTAAATAGAATGCGATTAAAGTAAATCTCGACGTTAAGGCGTTAAACCAACTCGGAATTTCGATCTCTAGCGACACTTCATCGAGTTTGATTGCTCGCGCTCAACTTGCTTGGGTACATGGCGATTCTACCGTGTCTTCGGCGAGAAAAGGATTGAAATTCTGTCCTAATTATTTGATTATAACCGGTAATACTAGATTATATGGAAAGGTTAGATGTTCGAGTTAGTATCAACAGATATATATTGCAAGTTTCTTTACACTAGACATATGTTTATGCGATCACTTGATACATCGGTTGGTAGTTATTTCCTTATTTTTGGGAAGATACTAGAGAGGTCAAGGTGTTATTAGTCACTGAGTGGCTGAAATTACTACGCCTCTTGAAAAATTATTAACAAGATGCAAATACTGCAGAGGTATTTCCAGAGGCTTAGAAATAGGCCGGAGCGACATCAATAAAGATACGGTACTAGAGCATCTTCGAATGGCTATTTGAAGATTATCTTCATTGGTGGTACATACGATTCGTCGCATTTAATGCACGGCTCGAATCGTGCATAAGGTTAAGCTATGCTCACGCGATAGTGGGAGTGACTACAAATGTTACTTCGAGTGGGTTATGTTACGATTAGAACATGAAGTCTATCGCATCCAAATCAAGTCCGATCAATTTGCCAACCCTCTTTAAGGCGAGCTTTTAGAGTGATTAATTTTACTACGATTATGGTAATAGTAATGGGATAATTGGGATCGTTGGGTCAAATTCAATACATTTTTCACGTACAAACCCCATTTGCTTGAAACAAAGTTACGTGTCAACTTGCCAAAGCACAACAACTAACCCGTTTCTCACATTCTACCTACTCCAATAATTATTAATTTCTTACATGTTATCACTTATCTTTAGACCAACTACAGTGGGAAGATGACATAAAAGCTGGCGACATCAATCTTTGCATTTTGTATTCCCGAGAGAAAGTAAAAAAAAAGTCTTAAACCTATTACATCGATACTAATTCAGTTTTAAACTTTTCATTTGAATCAATTATATCCTAAACCTTTTTTATATTAGTACTAGTTCGATCTATCTAGCCAATTTAAGTTGGAAATCGCTGACGTAGATGCCAGCTGTCTTACGTGGCACGACTGGCGATGACATGAAATTTTATAATATATATCTTTTTTTATTTTTTAATGTTTTATTTTTTCAATTTTTCCTCTCCTTTTTTACCTTCCTTCTTGTTGCTTGGGCTATGGTTGGTACCAGCCCATAGGCAAGGGCTAACAAGGGTGTCACGGCCCTTGCCAGCCATAGGGGAGGGTCACCCTTGCCCAGGCCATGAGGGTCCAGTCCTCGCCCTGTGGCCAGCGAGGGTGTCGCGGCCCTCGCCTATGGCCGGTTGTTGGCCATGGCGACCAGCCACGGAGAAGGGAGGAAAAAAAAAACCAAGGGAAAAAAAGGGAAACAAATAAAAAAACTATTAAAAATTTCAAATTCAGCGTTGGCCGTGTCACTTAGGACGACCGGCATCCACATCAGCAATTTATGGCTTAAATTGGCTGAATTGACTGAATTGGTACTAATGTTAAAAGGTTTAAGACTGAATTGATCCAATTGAAAGATTTAGAACTGAATTGGTACTAATGCTATAGGTTTAAGACTTTTTTGGTACTTTTTCCTGCTCCTGATCTTCAGGGCTCGAGAAATTATTGCTTATGCTAATTTCATCAGATGAAACCAATCATAAACAATCTGATCCAAATATAGCTTCTCATAAAGAAAACAACTCATCACTCTCTTAATATCTAGTTCAAATCACCGGACTCAAGCATTCTCTTAGGACGACTTGTGTGCTCTTGTAATTACCGATTATACATGACGATGTCGATTGTCGTTACAAGCACCGGGGATGAGTCGAGTGCTCGAAAAGCTCTAGAGACACTTCAATGGTAGGAGAAACAAGATAACACATGGGGGCATATTAAGGTAATCAAACTACAAAAACAGAAACATGCTTTGTCTATCATTTGTTCATGATGTGCTATTTAGCCATACTACACAAGTGACTGCTTTTCCAACCATTTCTCATTTCAAAACAAGCGGAGAGGGGCCTTCTTCACCTCCAAGTTCTTCTCCATGATAGCCTCCAAGCTTGGTCTCCAGGCCTTCCCTGAGACCTGCCTGCTCATCATCACCATGTCATTGCTGCTTTCCAACATGATCTCCCTGAACTCCCGCACGTGCCTCTCCTCCGAATGTGCCTCCTTCTCCTCCTTCGACGAAACAACTCTACCCGATGACGACGATGACGATCTCCGATCTCCGCTTGTGTGGCCATTAGCATCGGCGCACACCCTCGCCAGGACCGGCATGAATGCCGCCTTCGGCTTCGAGTTGTAAGAATGCGACCGGAGGGCCGAGTTAGCCATCGAGAGGAAGCGGCGCGATTCCTCGGCTGATAACGGGGGCAGCTTGTTGCCACCGCCACTGCTGCTGCCGTGGTTGTGCCTTTGTAGCTTGTTCGTCATGGGAAGCATGATGTAGAGTTTCTTGGCCTCGAGGGTCTTGTCGGCCGGTAGCGCGGTCGGCCGACGGGCCCTGTCAATAGCAGAGCAGAACTCCACCACCACATGCCGTGGGTGATCCATCATTAGCTCGGCCACTGTCGGCGGGTCCTCGAACTCTCGGGTCGAGCCGTCGTATAGGAGGACTATTGAAGTGGGTCTAGGTTGATGGTGGGTCGATGCAAAGTTGCCCATGAAGGATAGAGAGAACAGGAGAACAAGAAGATCAGATTGTCAGTCAAGATGTTATAAGAGAGAGCTGAGGTTAATAAGATTGACGGTGATGAATTATATGGAATATATGTATAGGTGGTGCTTGTTGGTTGAACAGCTCCAATCACGCGGAGGCAACAAAAAAAAATAATTGTGGGACTTTTGTTAATTAACTTAATGACGATGACAAAATTAAGGTCGATTGGTTGAGTTGAACGCTCCCTCCACTTCTAATCCCTTTGGACATTCGAGTTTTCCAATGCGGTTTTCAAGGGATTGGTCCAAGTGAGAATTCACACATCACATCGAGAATTCCACACTAACAAGACACGAGAGCAGCATGACTTCGGATCGAACATTGATGAAAGCAAGTTCCTGTTTTCCTGTTTGAATCAGTAATTCAGTACATCGAACTGATTTTGATGTCTGAACCAGCTTAGGAGACAAATTGGCGTTGATCAATCAAATTATACTATGGGCAAGAAGAACACGGACCCAATTCCTGGTTCACACATGCCAATTACCTTCGTTCTTAAACATCCCATTCGGCACTCGAAAGAAAGAAAATTCATAAAAATGGACAAGCTAACGGTCTCTGCCTTGCCCCGGCTGAATGGTGTCCCAAATCGTTACTCGAACAAGACGTTTGATAATCTAAAAATCGGTGGTGTTTCGCGTAGCAATGGGAGCACCGCAACGGTTAGTTACAAGACAGTGATGGACTGATGGTCGTCCATCCTAACTACCAATGACGATAGTGGTGCTACGTACGTATGGAGGATGCACTTAACAGGGTTTTGTACGGCTCTCAAAGTCGGAAGCCGTTGAACAATTCTAACGATAAGCTGTCCGCAAAGATCAGGGATGCATAGAGGCCTCTTAAAAATCATTCGCAGTAGTCCTCGTGCTGGCTCGAACTTACGTTAACTGCAATTGGAAGTCTCGAAATGCACACTCCGGAATATAATCAAATCCTGTAACTGCATAAAATGAACTCTCCGTGATCATCTGCGTTTACCTAAGTTGGGCGCATAACCAAACACTCCAACATGTTAACCACCTAAATGTGATCATTTAGGTCACCGTGCGTAGACCTAAAACGATGTAATTTAGGTTGGTGCAGGAGCTGCAATATAGAGCCACGGTCTATCGAATGCTGTTCCAGAACGGGATTCGGGTCAGATTTAGTACCTCACATACGACTCGTCTGGACACCATGGCCAAGTCAAATTCAAGTCACAAGAAATGAAGCTCCATTGAATTCCTAATCAATAGTAGTGTACATCCTACGTATTTGTTCTAAGTGAACCAGTAAAGCTCTGCCAATTAATTGAGAGCAAGACCCGAAGGGCCATGGAGATAAATGGAACCCAACAACTTCCATCCAAAGCTAATTACAGTTCCTTCAGTTAACAAAAGCTACCTGAAAGAAGGGTTAGTTTCTGCCTCGAGACATAACATGATTGAAAATGTTGAACCCCTACTTTCTGGCATCACTATATGAATCTAGGAATCGATGGCAAACCTATTGGGAAGCTACAGAATCATGGAATAGGTAGCCACAAGCACAACTACAAGTGCCAGAGAGAACCAACATAAATTCACCTTGCAAACATATCATGACAAGGTACATCCAACTTAAAACTGACTTATAACAGGGACGAATATTTATACGTCATAGTGTGATCAAACTGGAGGCGTTTGAGAACAAGAGCACTTCATCCAAACTATCCTCTAGTTGATGTATTGAGAAACCCACTTGAAACCATCTCCATACCCCATTTTGCGTACGATGCTGCACATGAATACTTCAAGCGGGCGAACATTTGAGTCCGCAAGGTTTACTTTTCCCTTGCCAGTTGTGAAGTTGGTCAGACCAAGGTGATATCGCAGCTCATCCTCCGAGGCAGCATAAGGTATGTCTATCTTATTTCCCAATATAAGAAATGGGACATTGGCCAGGGCTTCATCAGAAAGAAGAGCATCTAATTCCTTCTTAGATTCTGCAAACCTCTCCTTGTCATATGCATCCACAAGGTAAACCACAGCGTCCACCTACATAACGCAGAAATTAATAACAAAAGCACGGGTATTGTTATGTAAGGAGAAAAATAAAAGTAAAAAAGTTTTTGCCTGATGGAAAAGTACAAAGAAGTTGAACATGTCAAAGAAACAAGAAAATGATTGAAAGATCAGGCAGTCCTGTCTGTTTATTCTGCAGAAAGTTAGACAAACTTCATCATCCCTCCACCAATTTCATAATTCCAAATCCATCCGCAGCATTGAACAAAGAACATTGTTACCCATGTACTTGAAGGGTCAAAACTCCATGCAGGAGCACATTATATGCTATTTTCTTGCCACTCAACATTCCTAAGTGCAATGTCACTGGTCCAAATTCCGTGACACGACTGCAATGCCAGTGACCAAACCTACTCCAACGGGAGTCTACTGACCGATCATTTTCTTAAAAACGAGGAAGCCCACCAAAATAGATAAACCCCTATCCAATAAAGTACCTCACTAACCACATGGACCCAGTAAGATGCTAGCCAAAACCAAGGTAGGAGGCCCAAACATGACATTATTGGCAGTTAGTGGTCTAAGGAAGCAAACCCATGTTGTGCGCCTAATCCACAAACGGACACCATTCCATAACCACTAAAGAGTTGATTGATCAAAAGAGACAATTTTGGGCTAATGCCTTGCATGAATACACCATGTCAACCAGGAGAAAAGGAATTTATGTCTTCTAACTTGATAACTTCTGGTCACTACAGTTGGTAAGTTATTCCTTATCCAAACGAGATTCTAAAGCTTCTAAAAACGAGTTAACCACCTATGCACCCATAGTTTCCCTGCACCAGATATTGTCCACTCACCATCACCTAATCTTGCATGCTTATAATTGGTTCCCACTACGCACAACAGCCATTGCCTGCTGTCTGGTAAAAGAGTGAAGATGTTCCCAGGACTAGTAGGATACAGATATTATCCACCATAAGGTAAGGACTGCAGACAACAGAAGAAGGGGGGATTATCTTCAAACTAAGACCAGTGTCTGCTTTAGAAAGTTACAGAATGCATCATTGAACTCATGTAGAAGGGATTTCACAACAGAAATGCATGGAGACACAAGTTATGCGGAAAGTAAAAACAAGGACAAAAGTTGTGATAGGATGTACAATCCCAAGCAGAAACAACCATTCAAAGGCACTTCATCTTCTTGCATCAAGAGCAACATCCAAGAAATATTCAGAAGAAAAAAACACAAGTACTAGCAATATCACCAACAAAAACCATGTTCACTTCCAAAGGCAGTGGCCATGGACAACACGAAATTGCAGGTTGTGGGCATGATAGCAAATACAAGTGAACGTCATTTGATGAATGTATTGCAACAATAAAAGGTAAGCCCAACAGAAAATTAAAAAAATAAAAAAAAGGCGTTGCCTGCCAATGGCAAGTCCAAAAACCAAAAGTGAATCGAACAATATTTGTGCATCAACAGAACCAGACAGTAACGTGGGTTCAGCTCCTACAGCATAAAAACCCAAGTCCAAGGTAGCAACTACAGCTTACGAGAGGGCTACAGTGCAGACACTTCTCAATTCAAATGAAGTACCTCAGCCCACAACATCAAAAGTGCAAAGCAAACTCTCAACTCGCATCCGGGCGTACCTTGGCATAATAGTCCTTCCACACCCTGCGAGCAATCTGATGGCCACCCAGATCAAAAGCTTTGAATTTGATTTTCCCGATACTCAATTCTTCCGAGGTCGGGTACTGGGTGGGCTGGTGCTGAACCAATCTCTAGAATTCAAACAATCAAAAAGCATCCCATCAATAACCGAGGCCAAAAACCAACCCGGTCAGTACTCGCCTAAAATGATTCCGTTCCAAAGACAGCGTCAAACATAATCAGAGACCATTACAATCATCATTACAAGAGACTACAGTCGACCCAAGCAAGAACAGAACCGATTAAAGTTTGGAGAAATTGGACGAAATAGAAGAAGGGAACCTCATCTTTGAGCATGTGGAGCAACGTGGTCTTGCCGGCATTGTCGAGCCCTAGGAACAGTATCTTGGCCTCCTTCTGCCAGAGACCCAGCGAGGCCAAGACGCCATAGAACCAATCCACCAGAAACATGGCTCCCCGACGCTCGCACAGCTTCTTGAGGGAGGGAGAGAGAGAACCGAACCAGATCGTCCACCTCGAAGCAGACGCCGATGGATTCACGCCCCCAGATTGTAATTCGGCGACAGAATTAATAATCGATACATAAAAAAAAATACAACAAATGGAAAAGAATTAAGTTGCAGTGAATATGGGGACCCTAAGGACGGTGACGACGATGGCGATGCATTTTCTTCGAGGAGAGACGGAGAGAAAAATATTCTCGGGAAAATGGACGACAAATGGTTTAAAATGTAGGACTTTCGCTTAGGGTGAGCAATTTTAAGTTTTTCCAAGTTGCACTTGTAACCTGAAATCGGAACATGTTCTTTAATTTTTGGAACTCGAAACTTATTGTGTATATCTAAATCCCGAAACCTGTAATACGGTAGATTCTAGTATTTACCCATGTTCCATGTATATTTTTAATTGAACGATTACAGTGAATTATCGTATCTTCATCTCTAATGACCATTATTTGCAACAATGCATTGATTACAACTTATATTTAGATATACGAAAAATATGACACATTAACAAAGTAAAGTTTCAGTCATGAATACCATCGAAAATGGAAACTCATACTAATGATTTTAGATTACACACTCGTCAATGGATGCCATGGAATGCAGCAAAAATCAGCGTAAACATGGAATCAAAAAAACACAAAGACTTGTTTCAGGTTTCATCCGGAGCTTGAAACCTATTTGTCGAAATAAATATTCCAATTTTTTGAACATGACACCTACCCAGCGTATCAAGAACCGATCCAATTTTCAGGTTCGGTTTTATCAAGAACCTAGTTTCACTGTTGTATGAGCTCTGAGCTGGATCCGGTTTTCCCTACTGAGCCCGTAATGGGCCGATAGGCCTAGAGTGTTAATTGGGCTTTGACTTTCGCTGACTTTGTCGAGTTCGATTGCCCATTGGATTGGATTCCGAGCATCTCTCAGTAGGCGTAATTCGTTTCAAGGTGTTTCAGATTCTTCGCAGTTCAACGCTAAGGGAGACTCGGTACTTCCTCCTACCACGGACTTTCCGAGAACGCAACGTGCCAAGCTCGACTCCGAAAATCACAAACAAATTCCATAAGCTGTTTAGTTGGGATATTCCACATTTGCATTATATATTCTGTGGTATAAAAACAATCAGCCTCGATACCTCCGGTCAAGTACATCCATCCATCCGCAGACTACACAAAACTCCTTCCACAAGGCAAGCTGTACATGGCTTGTTTAATACACTGCGGGAAGTCAAATCCCGACGCCAGTAAATGCCTCCATAAAATTCTTGAGAGATTGTTGCCAACCAATAAAATTTACAATGGGAAGGTCGATGGGTGCAAGATATCCTAGAACTACCAAAACTTGAACCAGGAGTTCCGTGCACGTGGTATGACTAATCTCACCACATCACCGTTGCCGTATGAGTAATTTTGACTCGTGTTGCAGCTTCACTAAGGAATCAATGAACTTGGTATCAGATGATTCAGAGTCCACCGATCGTGCAACAAGTTTCATCAATTTTTGCATAAAAAGCACCATCTTGTTTTCTGAATATTGGGTGCAGGACTGCTGTGGAGATCCCTTTGTGTGCCTACCGTACGAATGCTCAAATTTTCTTGATCGCGAAGCTGCTTTTTGAAGGATGCATTCAGGAAGTCCTGCGAATAAGCAGAGTCTAAGAACCAGTAGTACACAGTCCAAAAGCAATCCGATCAGGAGCAACGTTCACTGAAACTGCCAGTTACAAGGACTTAAAAAACGGACAGAGACATGAATGTGGCCCGATTACTTGATGCTAGCTCACATCCTCAGTGCATTAACCGCACAAAGAAATGTCCTTCAGGCCAAAAAGATGCACATTGCAGTGGCAACTGCAATTTTGTGCCAAAGCGATCAAATCTTACAAATATTGTTAGAAGGCATGCCTAAATGTACTCGTCGGCAATACAATGCCGCTATTAACTTTTGAAATCAAGTAAAAGAACTCAAAACACCAACAAAGGATGGCAGAATAACTTACCAGCTAAGCGTGCCACATTGACTCCATAGCTTTTGGGGCATGGACCAGGTGTCAATCTATAAAGAAATGTGACCTCTTGTATGCCATCAGCTCCATCTCCCACTTGGCACGCCATATGACAAAGGAAAACCTGAACAAAACACCAGAGGGCAATGTACAAAAAAAATGACATGAATGATCAGCAAACGAATTGACAATTTTCAACCTTGAGAATCCTTATTATCAATATTGTATGTGCTCATACCCCAGCTGAATGGGAATTTCAATCATCACTTCAATATAGCACCATAACCATTAACTAAATCAATTATTAAAGAGAGGACATACCCCAGGATCATTCCTATAGTTCACAGCTAAATGGTGATAATGAGTAGAAAACATTCCTAGACAGTGCACCTTGCGGACGAAATGGTCCAAGACAGATTCCCTGCATGCAAATACAATAGGAGAACAATGCAAATCTGGTCAACATATTTGACATCTTTCTCAACAACACCAATAATAAATGTGAAACACGGAAAAACATGGAAGCAAGGATAACCCTCTTGAGGGACACGACCAACACTTACGCAATGGCCTGTCCATCTGAGGTCGAGGTCCCACGTCCCAGTTCATCCAATGCCACCAAAGAATTGCGAGTTGCCGATGACTGTAGACAAGTGAAGATACATAAGCTTTAGAATATATTTGCACAGTTCTTTTCTTATCCTAACATTTCTTCTTTGGGCAGCAGAATGCAGTTCAGTCAGCTGAAACTCAGAATTATCTAGAAAAATAGTGAAATGTGCAGTAACAAAAAATATGTAGTCATGCAACGAAAGTCATGAAGCAAGATAACGAAGATAGTACACACAGATCCAAGATCAAGAACATATCAATATTAAAATATCATACAGCATACCTCATTTATAAAAGTAACATGCAACTAGAATAAGAAACACTATGTGAGTTCTCTCTCAAAAGTCATACCAGCATTGATGCAGTTTCGGAGAGCTCAGTTAAAAATGTACTTTGCCCTGCCATAATATGATCCTTGGCACCCATGCGGACAAAAATTCGATCCACAGGTGACAGTTGAAAACTCTCAGCAGGTACATCTGCTCCAATCTGCCAAAAACCCTCTTAGGAATAGAACTATGAAACACTTAAAAGTAAAAGCACAGAAATCTACCTGTGCCAAAATCACAGCCAAGCAAAGTTGTCGGAGCAAGGTTGACTTTCCACCCATGTTAGGACCAGTGAGAAGGATAAAGCTAGCATTAGCAGAACCACCAATATTGACGTCATTGGGGACAAAGGTACCTTTGCCCAAGGAATCACTTCTAAGGATAGGATGCCCTAAGCCCTTGGCAGATAAGCATGGCTCTTTACTTGAATCAGAAGAGACTTTGAAAACTGGACGACATGCTGGTCCCTCATAATAGTCACTTGCAATTGCTAAACTGATCAGAACATCTATCTCTGCAACATGCAACAACCAATTTCAACATTGCTCTGCAAGTATCCATAGAAAAACGAAAAGACACATTTCATTGTGCCTCCCTTTCAAAATCACAAGGATGACCATGATTGGAGAAAGTGGTATAAAAATTTTTGCAGATTAAGAATATATGCAACACAAATCAAACATCCCCAAAGCAAATTAGTTTCTATAAACCTGCAGTTGAAGAAATTAGTTGCCTCCACTTGTCTTGATGCTCACAGAAGCGTCTAATTAGTCTGTGCAAAATACTCTTCAGTGCAGACTCCTTTTCAGATTCAGCTTGTGAGAGCTCGCTTACAAGCTTCTTAATTTTGGAGGTCCAATATCTAAAGAAACCCTGCATATTCCAAAGAGTCGGGCAAACCGATTCACAATCATGAACATATTATTAGTCAACCAAACACATGAAATGCACAGTACAGTACAGTATACCAAACAGAAAAACATATAGGTAATCAAATTACCTGCAGCATACAATAGAAATGCAGATGTTCCCCAGTGTTCTAGGTCTTGAGATCATTTAATAAGATTAGCAATTCAGACTATGCAAATCATGCTCACCTACTCTTTTGCAAAAATCTAGAGTCTGGGGAGTCATCCTCTGCTACAGTTGAAATTTCACTCATAAGTTTTTCATTTTTTGATAGGTGAAAAAAATCATTCATATTTCTCGAGGTCCAATTTCACTCACAATTTTTTCTTCCTTTTACGGCAAATCGTCACTCTTATTAAAAAGTAGGAACCAAAAAAGACAAGCATAGATGGATTACACACTGGAGCAGATTGTCATATCGCAGCTTATTGTTTGTGAGAGGCTTGTGAGGTTTAATCATTTTCCTTTCAAGAGACAAAACTATATTGTTGAGGCACTTCAAAGATGAACTAGAGCAGAATCTAGGATTGTTAGAACAAAGAATGAGGGAAGCAAGACTCAAATTCTACCCAACTACATCCTTTAAGATCTTATCCTTTGATGACCTTATTGCAGACATCAATCCTCCTTCATTGGAGGGAGGTGACAATAACTATGCTACTTCAACAGTAAGGGGGGAGGAGTGTATGCTTTTGGAAAATGAAATTGACAATATATTCTATAACTTTGACTTCAACTCGGGCATGATAAAGTGCATTATACTGCATTATGCTGGAAATTATATTTGTGTTGCTTGTTAGAGAAGAACCCAATCATCAACCAGTGCAAGCAATCACTTGGTAAGCGCCGTAGTATTAGAAGAAGGCACAGCTGGCAATTTGTTTTCACATGTCATAGTCGGGTTTTGTAATCATGTCAAGTCGTGTCATTAGTAAGCACTGTATTTTTGTTAATTACACTACAGAAGTGTTAATTCATGTCAGAAATTGCCAGCCCAATCTTCATACCTGATTTAGTGAGCTATATTTCCTTTTCCAGCTATCCTAGAACTTGTTACTGAATCTTAAATTCACAATGTGTTTTATTCAACGTTACAATCCACACCTTAAAGACCTTCCCTGTTCACAATATTAGATTCTAACCAAAATGGTTATACTTCCTTAAAGTCAGGACCTTATGATTCCTGACCAATGACTGTAAAATTCTTCATTCTATTATTTTTCCAGCATGTATATAAAACAAACAAAAGCTCAGTATGCTCAGCAACAAAGGCTGTTACCTTCTTAGATGAACGCAGTTCATAATCACGAGGAACTTTTTCGCGCAAACTTTCGGGCACTTCAAGTAGGTATGCCTCTTTCCCGACATTGACATAAGTTATCTGCATTCAAACATTGAAGAAAACTTTGTCTTTTGTACATTCAACCTATGAAGCAGACTTAAAGAAACTAATTCTAAAAGTGCTCTCCAGATTCTTACTGAAGTCTCCCCAAGTAATTTCCTCTGCTCCTTGAGGTGTTTCATCAAATTAGACTCAATTTTCTTGATTTTATTACTGGCAGAGTCATACTCTATGTCAACTCCTTCACGAGGTATGATTCGTCCTGAATTGCTGGCTTCAACCCAATCGAAGGCATCCTTAAAATGCCTCAGAATTGAACTGACCTCCGGGAGACCCTTCCCTGCATGAAGATTAACAGATGAGATGCCAAAAATTTTTCTGTAATAAAATGAGAATCTTCAAGCTGGTACCAGGTGTTAACAAATGAACCAGTTGTCTTGACTCGACATTTTCCAATATGACACCAAGAGAAGAAAATGCCTCAACCAATAATACACAGCCACGTAAAACCGATATAAATTCTTGCAGCTGTTTTTTCGCTGCATCTTCATAGAGGATTACTTTATTTGCATTTCTTCCACAAGCTTCACTGCAAAGGACATGAAAACAAGTCATATGGAACTGAAGTCCTGCAGGTCCAAAGTAATTCAGATTAAAATGCGTGACCACATCATCTGAAACTATACCTGCTAGAGAAAACGCGCGCAAGCAAGCGCTCCATATCTGGAAGCCTCAATAACACTTTCCGAAAATCCAATGTGAAAGGTTGATTTTCTCCCTGCAGAATATTAACCGACACCAAGGAAAAAACAAAAAGCAGTTAGAACCAATAAAAATCCACTCAAGTCCAACTTAACATACATGATATAAATAAGAGACATATCTGAAAGTAATCCCTTCTATATATGCACGAAAGGCACCTGCCCTATGTAAATGAAAAAGCAGCCATGGTATTTAGCACCCCCTCCAATCCAGTCCACATCAGAAACATATAAGATAAATCTAAGTTAATGAATAACTGATATTATGACCAAAAAGGGAAGAAACTGTTCTTATCACCGGTTTGCTAATAGCAGGCAAGTGGTGAATCAACATTAACTAATTCAAAGAATTCCTCCTTTTTTTCCATCTTATAATTAATTCCTTTCTTATTATTTATGTTTATCTATTTATTTATGATAACTTTTTTGCGGTTTTGTGGTAGTGGACAACGGAGAGAACGTAGTAGAAAAGGTTCAACCAACAGGAAGTCTCATAAGATGCAATCCTTCATAGAAGTGGGTAGATAAAATGTGAAAACATTGGTATACTAATTATCAACCAAGAAACAGAGATTCCAAAGAAGCAAAAGATGTCCCTGAGCAAGCAGAGCAATTTAGAACAAGGAGAACTAAGTAAAGCAGCCGAACAAAGATGCCCACGATGGCTTACTCATTTATAACAGGTAAAGGGGGAAAAATGTAATTCTCATATACAAAAAAAGAGAAGATTACCGCAATTTTGTAATTTGGAAAGTAATCAAACACCAATGCTGGTATCAAGAACTTACCTTAAGATCTGCTATGGCATCTTGGCGCTCTTTAATTGCTTCCAGATGATACAAAGGTCTTGCTAGCCATGTTTTAAGAAGCCTCTTGCCAAATGCAGTCACACAGTGGTCCAGTTGTGCATAAAGTGTCCCTGAAGACCCTCCATTTCTGCCATTCTCATAAACCTCAAGGTTCTCCAATGCAGCAGCATCAAGAATCATATGCTTTTGAGCAACATCACCGAATCCAGAACATGAAAGTGACTCAAAATTTGCAAATTTAAGCAATGTCTCATCCAGGAAGGCTTGTTTCAGGTAATAAATGGCACCTCCGAGGGCTGACAATGCAAGATTATGATTCTCACCAGAATTCACCAGCTCAGATAAAAATTCCGGGAGGTTGTGCAAGCCATCATTTTTTAAATGAGAAGCGGCAGTCTCAGTATCTGTTTCATCTGAACTTGCAGAAGATGATCGACCATTGATACTCTTATAAATGGTCCTTAGTTCATGAACTGTCTTATCAGCATCCCAAAATTCTAAGACTGGAACCAACTCATTTACCAGAGGATTTCGAGTATGAGTCAGTAAAACCCTCTCAGTTTCAGCACTTAACCCTTTAGTGGGTTTAACAATTTCTACTGGGCGTACTTCAGATAGCAGACAGCATAAAGCACTGCATTCTGAATCATCTTTGAACTGAAAAGAGAGGCAGATGAATCAAACATCAAACCATGGCACAATTCTACACCATACTGGGATATATGGCATCTAGAAAGACTATAGATAGCCAATCACTCCATTGAATGATCCAACAATGGCAACTTCATACATAGAGAACTACACCCTCAGGTAAAGTCAGTGACAATGGTAGGGTGGTTCTTAGGCCTAAACCCCAACTCATTAGTTATTGTTTTGCCAAATCCCTTCCAAAATATAATTAATGAACCAAAAAGATAACAACAAGCAAAAGATACAAGTTTTGAGATCACAAAAAGATCATGTCAAATCAATGGACCCTGCTTCTAGAGGTAATGATCATTCATGGGAACTCAATTTCCTAAGCTGATATGATATATAAAGTGGGTGGAAAGATTCAGGATCTGTTAACAGTGTCACTGATGCACAGATGACCGATTTCTTTTTCTATATTAAGATACCATTACAGTAAAAGTCATCACACAGCGCCAAACACTTTGATCGGTTAAGTTATTATTCACTTCTATTGTTCAAAACTCAAAGAATGGCTACAAGAGGTCTTTCATGCCATTCCTCTTTGCCCATGCACACGGGACAAAGCAAGAATTTAGTTAGGTCACAGGCAGTGAAAAGCAGAATTATGAGCGCACAGCAGCTAATTATCATTCTCATACACTAATTTTCATACATAAACTCAATTAAAATACAAGCACAGATTGCCATGCCAGCAGCCACCCATTTCCTGAACATATTCCATGCTTGCAAAGGCGAAAGGAAAATCTGCACAGAGAAACCATCACTGGATGAACAAAAAAAGTTAAAGCAAATGGAGCCAACCTGACCAAGAGTAATCCTACTAGTAGCAGCATCCACCAAACACACACCAAGAGTCCGCTGTGCCTTTTGTTCTTCAAGCATTTGACAGCTTTCAGTCACTGCCATCAGATAAGAAGCTTCGGGATTTGCTGAAAGCATTTCTCCATCGGTCAGAGTTCCTTTTGTGATCACTGCACATATTTCACGTTTTACGACCTGTAAACATGTGAACAGACCATCATCCATCCAACTGTGACAGTTTCCACGGTTTGTTTCACATCAAGTAACCTAGCAAGATCTCCAATGACGAATTGCTTCCTTAATGAACTTAACCAACCAATAAAATGCACCCATACAAGAACAAAGTACGCTTGCTTTGACTGGTTACAGTTATTGTCTTAACAGGGAACTCTATAGCAAACTATATAATCTCATAAAGAGACAGGACATTATACTGAAGGCATATATACAAAACCATTCATGCTCGCAAGTCAAAGTAATCAATCACAGTATTCAGGTTATTATAAGGTTATACTCGGACATCTTCATCAGTGAAAAGAATCAGGCGCCAATTAGGAGCTCAAATAACTATATGATTAACCTCTTCATAGATGAGACGACATAATTTAACAAACACTATGCATTATTTTGGTAGTAGACAGGCAACCTTATCTTTTGAACCCTGTTCCTTCCGGCGAAGCTCAAGTTGTTCAGGTGTTTCCGTCTGCTCCGCCACGAGAACTCGATAACCCTGCTTAGCCACAGAACTTTAAGTAAAAATCATCGTCCATAGCTTGAAAACTTAATCACCAGAAATTTCAACAATAAACTATATGCAGAGTAAAGAAACCTTTCTGGCCAATTTCTCCACATTCATAGAGAAGTTCTTTTCTGGAAATCCACAGTGCGGTTGCTCTCCCTGATTCAGTAGTTTGTTTGATATCAAATATAGAATTACCAGAAAATAACCAACGATTGCTTCCAACCAGATGATCATAATTTCTGATAATCAAAATGAAACATCCATTCAAAAGCGAAGGCAGGCAGTGCAGCAATACAATCAATCAATAAGGAATGAGTACTTAAAAATCTCTACCTTCATGTACTGTAAATCAAGCTCTTTGGCTCCTACATGTGCATCCATTTCAAAAAGTTCGTAAAACTTTCCCATCTGCTCCAGCAAAGAGAGTGTTCACTTTCTGATAATACTGCTAACCGTGATAATTAAAGGCATGCATACCTTGAAAAATAAGACTTTGTCCATATGCTTGGACTTAAATTCCCACCATTGCCTCTGCATAATTACCAGTCATATAATCAAAAAAGAAAACATGGAAGTATGGTAAAGGAATGCTGGCTAGAAAAAAAGAAATACGGTAAAAGAATGTGGACCAGTTCCTATGTGAAACACAGCATATACCTGGCCACCCGATAAACTCTTGAGGAAATCTGGTGGCAAATAAAGAGTCCTCGGATCAAAATCCGTATCCCCTGGTCGTCTTCTTTTTGCGTCCCTCCGTTCTCTATGTCAAGGTCAAAATGATTCAGGACGGCATTCATAATAAGTTAAGTTGAAACTCCATCGAGTGAAGGTGCAAAGAGATTTCAGCATTATTGTGACAAATCGTTTTTTATTTTTTTCAAACTTGCCCCCATAGGATTTCATCTATGGATACCTTATCAACGAAAAACAACCTAAAGACAGAATGCATCAAATACCATCATCAACAAAAGCTCTTTCCAGCTTCCTATCACATCTGATACATAATAAAGTTGATGCATTGATAGGCTTGAAAAAAGGAGTTTTGCCAATGAACTAATACTTACGGTCCAAGAAAGCACAGCTTTTCAGCTTCCCGGATACTAAACCTTTCTGAAGCATCAGTTGGCAAGGAAGAACCAAGACCATTCGTGGTTTTCTGGGCTGTGGTAGAGCATGCTGGAATTAAAAAAGAATGCTACATAAGAAAACATATCTCATAATCGGCATATTTGGATAACTAACTTCGAACCTAGCGGCTTGTTATGGGTAGTGATTATATCAACCGATAAGACCATCATAGTTCCTGATTGCATCAACTGGTAACTAAAAAGGCGAACACGACAACATGTTCAAGAGGAAGACTAGAACAGAACTAGTGAGATCCATGCCAGGTAAATACAGATCAATCTGAAAAACACCATCACCATGAACAACCACGGAAACTGTGAGGTCAACATAATTCTATACTTACCATTGAACTTATTTTCTGTAACCACCACCGAAACTTTAGAACCCTCGTTGCAAACACCACCGCCGGTCTTATTCTTCTTAACAGACCCCGACTTGCTTCCTTCGCCGACCTTCCTCTTCCTCGTGCGAGACTTACCAGTGCTCTTTTCATCGGCATCCTCCTCATCGACGAACTCCGCCTCCATATCCTCATCCTCAGCGTCCTCCACCGCCTCCTTCTCCGCGCTTTTCCCCCAATCTTCATCGCTTGAGTCATCCTCCCAATCCTTCCCACCCTCGTCGCTTTCCACATCCTCCACTACCTTCTCCGGGACCACCGCACTGCCCCCGCGCCGTAACCGCTTGAACTTCTTCGCACTCTCCTCGATCCACTCAATCCTCTCCCTCCCCAAATCCAGCAACTCCTCCTCGGCATCGTCGTACTGGACCAGGTGCTTGCCGCTCCCCTCGTCGAACGACGTGACGCAGCCCTCGTACCAGGCCCCGTCCAGCGGCCAGTACACCCTGATACTCCTGCGCAGGACCTCTCGGCCGAAGGGCTCCGGAGCGGCGGCGGAGGCGGAGGCGGCGGGGGCCGAGGGGATGACGAGCGGTGTCTTCTTCCGGGGCTTGAACTGGACAGGGGAGGGAGTGGCGGGGCTAGGGCTATGGCTCGGGCTGCCGTCGGGATCGGCGGGCTCGCGGGGGCTAGGGTTAGGGCGAGGAGTGGAATCGGGGTCCGGGAGAGGGGAGGGAGCGGCGGCGGAGGAGGCGGGTCTGGAGGAGAAGAAGG
The DNA here is from genome assembly GCA_031216235.1 of Syzygium jambos. Classification (NCBI taxonomy): domain Eukaryota; kingdom Viridiplantae; phylum Streptophyta; class Magnoliopsida; order Myrtales; family Myrtaceae; genus Syzygium; species Syzygium jambos. Next base: position 24,631,756 of record CM062230.1, on the reverse strand, counting down.
AGGTGATCTGGAACTGCTTGTTCACGAGCGGCGATCGGCCGTTGCTCTGGCGGCGAGACGGCGCCATGTAGAGAGAGAGAGAGTGTGTCTGAGTTGAGCTATACGTCGATCTCAGCAGTTCACAGAGGAAGAGAAAAAGGAGAGTCGTGGCGGGAATTTGACGGAGAGTCCCCGGGAAATGTCGCCGGCGCGGATTGTGTATTGGCGGGAATCCAGCTGACAATGCGCGCGGTCGGGGGTGCCCGTTCATCGAGCCCGACAATATTTGTTTTCTTTTTTTCTCTTTTAATTTCTTTTTGTCGCTCTTTTATATTTTGATTGAAGTTTTTCTTTGATTTTTTTGTTAATTAAGACAATAACTATTACTATCAATTACTAAGAAATCACACTTTTTTTATCAATTCAAACCCCCCAATCTCCCTAGGGGTGATCGGTTCCAAGGTGGGTAGGGTCCAGACCTGGAACTTACCTTGTTACAACCGGTTCCTAATTTTTGGAACCTGGAACCTACCATGTTTTTTCTAGACCCTGTTTTAGAACTTACCCTGTTTTTCCGGTCCGGTTCTAGAGTCTACCCGATAACCTTTTTTTTTTTTGTTTCTGAAATTTTGAGCAAAATAAACAATTCACAAGCACCGTGTCCAGCAATTGACATGCTCCCCTTGAATTGGGAAAATAAAACTGTGATTGCATCCCATTCCCCTGGTTAAACTATGCCCAAACTATGATTGTGGCCCCATCTCCCTAGTTGCAGCAATGATTGCCCGCCAAACACAGAGAATTAAGAAAAGAGGACAGTTCACATTATCGTGCGATGGTATTTTAAAAGGATAATCACAACCCACAATACTTGATCGCGGTAGATTATTGGTCAAACCTAGAATTCCCGACTTCATATCTAGAAGCTGTAATAAACAGACAAAATTCGGCTCAACAATACAATTCGCACACGAAAAACTCCTTTTTGATCACAACCAGATTCAAAGAAAACTCTTTTTTTTCCCCTAAGCATCAACCACGCGGATCCGAATCAGAAAACAGGGAACCGCAATCTCCACACACAGAAACCGCAAGGTGGGGGAAAACTAAAAAGGAAATCGTTACCGATCGTGGGAGACAGATCCTCGAAGGTGTCGAAGGTGAAGCTCAAGAGGAGCGAGCTCTTCCCGACCCCGGAGTCCCCGATCAAGAGCAGTTTGAACAGGTAATCGAACTCCAGCGAGCAGCCACGACGACGAGCAGCCGCGGCGACGAGCGGCCACGGCGATGAGCGGCGAGCAGTCGCGGCGATGAGGAAACTGGAAGAAAGGGGACTCGCGAAGAGGAGGGAGCGATTGAGCGGGGACTCGCACTCTCAATGCTAGGGTTTTTTTTACAGCAACTTAAAAACCGGTTCTAAAACCGGTCCAGGTGGGTTTTCACATAGACCCGGGAATCGGACCGGTTCCAACAGGAATTGGTTCCCGGACCTATTTTTCGAGTGGGCCGGTCTGGTTCCAAGGTAAACCCAGTCCGGTTGCACACCCCTACTCCCTTTCGCGTAGGAGGGAGGTGTTGTTAAGACAGCTACCTCCAATTATGTTTATTGCAGTTATATTTATTAAATTATTTCCTTAATTTTTCATTATGTACTCGCTTTTTTCATTACACTTTTTATTTTTGTCCAAATTTGTCATTGCACTTGGTAAGTCCACGATCGAACCCAAATTCCCTTGCCCATTTATAAATAATGACGTGAATCAGACTCAATTTTGTGTCTTAGACTCATCTTTCGTTAATCTTTACATAATATCATACTACAAATTGCGGAGACAATTCACCACACTTTACCTTTTTCGACTTTATTAAATGACTTCATTTTTAATTGAAGGTACGTAAATCTACAAAATGGACTCCATCGACTTATTTATTTTAGCTTCATACAAATAGTTTCATGTGCCTTCCTTCAATGTAATAGTCCATATATAATATAGAGAAAATTTCAAATAAGGACGTAAAGTATATTCATTTTCTCAAATAAGGATACGAAGTGGATTTTATATTAAATAAGGGCATGAAGTGGCACCTCAATATCAAATAAAGATTTGAAGTGACCAACCACCCCTCGTCCAACCCTTTCCAGGCTTCACCGGTGGCTGGGCACTGGAAAAGAATAAAGAGAAAAAGAAAAGAAAAAAGGAAAAAAATTCAAAAAAAATTAAAAGACGAAAATGGCTTTACTATATAGAAAGCCATACCCTTCTTTGAAATAAACATAACAATTTCAGGTCCTTATTTAAAAAAATTCATTTCAAACCTTTATTTGAGAAAACGAGGACATTTTATATCTTTATTTTACACAAAATTTACTTCAGTCCCTTATTTGAAATTTTTGCTCGCTACATTAAGCGATTTAAAATCGAGCACTTATATAAGAAGTATATCTATAGAGTACCTTCAAATACTTTATTAAACTGCAGGTATCTTCGCTAAAAGCGACTTTACCAAAACCTTTTCGCTTGTCAGTTGTCCAGTCCCACTGAGTGCCCACCTCCACCAAGCAGCAAGCACCAACCGAACCACCGCCGTCGCCACCAGGCACCGGCAAGCGACCACCCACTTCCCCCCGAAGTCTTCATAGCTCTCTTCCGACTCTCGCCCCTCCTCCTTCGACCACGCTCCTCTTGCTTCTCAGCTCTCATGGCAGCCCAATGCATCGCGCTCTGAGAAAACCCGTCTCTTCGCTTCGGCTTTCGCAGCTCCGGTTCTTCTCTCCGATCCGCGACCTCCATGGCTCCGTCCGCAGCGACTTCGCCGCGGACCCGTGCTCTGTCCATAGCGGACGACGACGGCCGCCGCGACGGGGAGACCCAGAAGGACGACTTCGCCGAGAGCAAGCTGGTGGTGCTTCTCTGCCCTTGTGTCTTCTGCGTCGTTCTGCTCCTCGTCATACTCTCCGTCCTCCTCACCGTCAAGTTCCGCCTTTTCTGCCACACCCCTCTGGGTTCGCTAATTTACAAGAAGAAATGCCATTGACGCCCTCCAAGGCCGTCAATCTCGCGGGTTCGCCGTACGCGGGTGCCTATTGTAGGGAATTTTGTAGTGTTGGGGATAGGGGTGTTGATTCTGACGATGAAGAAGTCCATGGCGATGATGATTGTGAGGGAGATGGCGTTGGAAATGGAGGGGCTGGAGCGGAGACTCGGGCAGATCGGGCCGAGGTTGATCGTGTATGCAAGGTGATCGATGAATTGTTCGCGCTCGATCGGAACATGGAGGCGGTGTTGGACGAGTGCGGAGTCATTTTGAGTCACGATCTAGTGGTCGATGTGCTGAAGCGGTTCCGTCATGCTAGAAAACCGGCGTTCCGGTTCTTCTGCTGGGCGGGGCTAAGGCCCGGTTTCGCCCATGATTCGAGAACTTACAATACGATGATGGACATTCTTGGAAAGACGAGGCAGTTCGAGACTATGGTGTCTATGCTTGAGGAAATGGGGACCAAGGGGCTCTTGACGATGGAGACGTTTATGATCGCAATAAAGGCTTTTGCTGCTTCTAAAGAGAGGAAGAAGGCTGTTGGGATGTTTGAGCTTATGAAGAAGTATAAGTATAAAGTAGGTGTTGATACTATCAATTGTTTACTCGATGCCCTTGGTCGGGCGAAGCTTGGAAAGGAGGCGCAGGCGCTTTTCGAGAAGTTGGAGGAGAGATTCACACCGAATTTGAGCACTTACACAGTTTTGCTTAATGGTTGGTGCAAGGTGAGGAATTTGATGGAGGCAGGGAGAGTGTGGAACGAGATGATCGATAAAGGATTTACGCCCGACATCGTTGCTCATAACACAATGCTTGAAGGGCTTTTGCGGAGCAAGAAGAGGTCGGATGCAATTAAGCTTTTCGAGGTCATGAAGGCCAAGGGACCATTGCCTAACATGCGAAGTTATACGATTATGGTTCGAGACTTTTGTAAGCAAGGTAAGATGAAAGAAGCCACTGAGTACTTTGATGAGATGGTATATAAGGGGTGTAAGCCAGATGCTGCCATCTACACATGTTTGATCACAGGTTTTGGGAACCAGAAGAGGATGGATATGGTGTTTGGATTGTTGAAGGAGATGAAGGAAAACGGTTGTCCACCGGTTGGGAGGACCTATAACGCTTTAATTAAATTGATGACCAGTCGGAAAATGCCGGACGACGCAGTCAGGATATATAAGAAGATGGTTCAGAGTGGCATTGAGCCCACTATCCATACTTATAACATGATGATGAAGTCTTTCTTCACCACAAGAAATTATGAGATGGGTCGTGCAGCGTGGGATGAAATGGGCCGACAAGGGTGTTGTCCTGATGATAATTCTTATACCGTGTTCATCGGTGGGCTTATAAGTCAGGGAAGATCGGAAGAGGCTTGTACATACTTGGAGGAAATGCTAGAGAAAGGAATGAAAGCTCCTCAGCTCGATTATAACAAGTTTGCAGCAGATTTCTCCAGAGCTGGGAAGCCTGATATTCTTGCGGAATTGGCTAAAAAGATGAAGTTTTCTGGCAAGTTCGAAGTTGCAAATGTCTTTGCAAGGTGGGCTGAGATGATGAATAAGAGGATCAAGAGAAGAGACCCTATTAAAACCTGATGGCTTTGTCCTCGAGTAAGCCAAATTCTTGGGCGTGGTGGATATTAACAAGCAGCATGGAGAATTTTCTGTTTGCTCCTTGTTTCGAGCTTGAGTTTCATGCTAAAGGCGGCGGTAGACTGCCTTATTGTTTCGTGTTGTATTGCTCTGCATGTAAATTACTGATTCCTTTTTTTGAAAGGAAAGGGTCCTTTTTTCTTTGTTTCCTAGCTGCGTGAAATCATACGATTTCCGCCATTGTAGCATTGTTGATTCATCTGCTATACTTCTTTAGGTCAGATTCTGACCAATGCGTTTGTCTTCGTTAGTCTGTCGTTTTCTTTTGGGATTGTCTAATGGGTTGGAGCAGTCACTGGATATGCATTAATCTTTCTGGAGGAGTGAAGCCTACCATGAATCTTAGCGGTTTGTGTTCAAACTTGCCACTGCATTAATTAAAGTCGAAGTTCTTTGACGATGGTATTCTACAACTGATCAGTCTGTCTCGCCTGTTTTGTTTCCTTTCGGGTGATTTGTAAACTTAGGGAGTCACTGATACTTCAGTAGCATGTTAATGTTGGAAAATCCAACAAACCTAGACCATCTTCAACTTCTGCTTTACTATATTCTGAGAGGAATTGATGATGCAGTAGCACTTTCCATTGATCCTAACCTTGTCAATGTAGAGTGCAGTACCACTTCCCAGCTCATAACTCTCGATTCTAATTTAAGGACAGATTGCAGTTTTCGGCAGAGCGATGGAGCGCCCCCTTTACGCGAATTTCAACTCAATCCAAGCCTCATTTCAAACTTGAGAAATCAGAGTTAGGTAGCTACTTACAGTTTACAGAAATGCTCCTGAAACTAGGGGTAGCTCGAATGTTGAGCTCTTGGCAAGAGCATGCTCAAATCTCCTGTTTGCTAAACTCGTGTTGTATAAAAAGATGAATTACGAGAATTGCAATTTTATGAAAAAATTCAAAAAAAGAATTCCCCTTGAATGAAACCTTAATATTGTTACTACATTTCGCGAAATAGATAGAGACCTTAATGAGCACAATTCACCCAAGCTAGGCTATGTTCGGGAAGCGGGGGAAAACGTGGAGAACGAAAAATTTTTAGGGGAAAATGATGAAAAATTTATAATTTCCACGAGAAGGGAGACGAGAGAAAAAATTTTAAAATTATGGGCCGTTAATTAGGGCACAAATCCCAAAAGTAAACGTGTTTTTAGCCAAAACTTGTCACCGGTACACATTAATTGGAAGGAATATCCAAAAACGCACAGCCTCAAAAACAGGACACCAACAATTGCGAACGAGCGAAATCTCGAACGTGCGAATAACAGGTTTTGGTCAAGGACACGTGTCGGCCTCTGATTACTCCTTCGACTCTCTTAACTAACAAAATCCGCTTTATTTAACAAAGAAGAATAAATATTCGGTAAAGATCTCATAAATTCTCACCAGAACCAAAATATTCCCTTTTTTTTCCTTGTTTTCCCCGAAAGATAAGAGGCTTGCGTTAAAAAAATAAGGAAAGATATTATCAGAATGTCTAAAAACTGCTAATATCTTTTTTTAATGAAAAAAAAGATAAGTGTATTGAAAATCCGAAAATTTATCATCAAAGTGCAATTGAGTTCTAAAACTTACAAAATTACTACAAAATCTTAAAATTTGTTATAAAAGTACAATCAAGTTCTAAAACTTTTAAAAAGTACAACAAAATTCTGAAACTTGTCGAATTGATCTATTTAAGTCATTTTGCCGATTACACTTTTTCAAAATTTTTGAACTCGATTGTACTTTCGCGATAAATTTTAGGACTTAATTGTACTTTTGTGATGAGATTTAAGATTTGATTACGCATTTTAAAAATTTTAAGATTTAATTATACTTTTCTGATAAGTTTTAAGATTTTTTTGTACGCTTATTTAAAAAAAAAAAAAAGGGGTGTTAATGAGTGTGTTGAAAAGGACGGAACAGTTGTGGGCTAGCTATAACCTATTACACCGACAGCACAACTTCCAAAAAAGAAATCGAAAAAAAATGGCCATTCTCAAAAAGAGAATCGCGAAAATTAGCTGGCAAAAGCGCATTCGCTTTCAATATTAAAATCGAACGGGGGCCAATCACAGCCCACCAGTTCCCCTATAAAAGCAGCTCCCCGGAGCCCTTCGTCTTCTCCCTTAGCTCGCGTCTCGTTAGCCATCGTCTTCCTCAAAGGCCATCAGCTAAGTGTTCATACCCTCTGTTTTCTCTCTCTGGTTTTTTCTCTCTCTCGTTTCCTTCTTCAGTGCGTTCTTCGTTAGGGTTTCGATTTCCGCTCCTGTTCGATCTCGCTCCTTCGCTCGTTGTTCGTAGCTCGAGTGGGTTTCGGATCGCGCGCGCGCGCGCGCATTCGCTCGATCGGTCCCTCTCTCTGTGGGTCGATCTGAATCCGGGTCTTGTCCGGGCGGTCGCCGCCGATCGATCGATCGGGGGTCGTTCTTCTCTTTCCGTCGACTCGAATACGAGGGATCCGTAGGTCTGCACCGATGTTTCTACGGTTCTTTTCGTGGGAAATCCACTTATAGCGTCCCTCTCTTTTTATGAGCTGCTCGATGCTGATGCGTCGCGTTCGCATCCTGCATTCCTTCTCCGTCGTCTTCCTGTACTGGTTCTACGTCTTTTCATGAACTCGCCTTCCTCTTGCCCGTGAATAAACCACCCCTCCTGCCTCGCCTAGTGTTGGAAAAACAAAATCCGAAGCCCTCTGCAAATTACGTAGATACTAGCTTTGCTTTCGAAGTAGTTGAGTTCGGGGAGGAGAGAAGGGCGGTGGCGACGATGGCGGCTTCTTCTTCGCAATGCCTGACGAGCTCGGGTTCGGAATGCAACCAGCGGCCGGCGGCGGCTGTTGATGAGAGGAAGAGGAAGAGGATGGAGTCGAACCGGGAATCCGCTCGGCGGTCGCGGATGAGGAAGCAGAAGCAAGTGGCGGATTTGTTGGGCCAGGTGAGTGAGTTGCAAAATGCCAACGGTCAAATAGCGCAGGGCATCGACGCCACCACTCAGAAGTATGTGGAGATCGAGTCCGCCAACAATGTGCTGCGGGCTCAGCTGATGGAATTGACCGATAGGCTGCGGTCCCTGAATTCGGTGCTTCAGGTCGTGGAGGTGGTTAGTGGGCTCGCGATCGATATACCCGAGATACCTGATCCGCTCATGGAGCCATGGCAGCTGCCCTGCCCAATACAGCAGCCGATCAGGGCATCTGCCGACATGTTGCAGTTTTGATCATCAAATCGGAAGTGCAAAAGTGGGGGCTGAGTCTTTTCGAGTCCCCCTCCTGGGGTATGGTAGATCTAAATAGGCCATTTGCTGCATTCGGTTTTCTTGTCAATTTCGTTGTCTCTTTCTAGAAGTTGGAACTTGAATATCTGTATGCGTTTGTCTAGATGGACTGGCGACTTTTATGTCTGCTTGACATTGTACTTGGCTGTTTTTGTTACTTATGGGCTGTTCCTGTCTTGATATTTTTCAACAAGCTTATCTCTCTCTTTTTCCTACTTCGTTTAAAGTCATTTCTTATGCTTATGGTGAGATTTGGCTTGATAGTTAATGTTTGGATTTGGTCTATTGTTGAAATGTGATGCGGTGCAAAATTCCTATTGGCTCCATATCGTTTTTAGGTGCTTGTTTGTGAGTCGCGCATGATTGGAAATTTGATTTGTGGGTCTATTGATTAAGTCTAAGAAAGGAATACTCATATGACTTGGCCTCATTTGTTTCGTACCAAGTCTGCAAATGGGGTCATGATACCAAAGTGAAATGGTAGAAATACAATTGGACGTCTGATGCTTTTCCACATCATGCAGCACATTTCCTTTGCTGGCGACGACGAGTTCACAAGTTGCTATCTGCACAAAATGCAAATACGAATTTGTTTCCTCTGCCTCTACTGTTGAAGTGTGATTTTAGCTGAATGGTGTCATCTGAGCCAATTTGCAAGGCTCGATACGCCTCTCAAATCGTAACATGGTTCGACGAATTCTGGAAATAACGTGGTTCATCTACTCTTTCCAGTCATCTTCCTCTTCCAGGGTTGTTTGAAACAATAGTGTTTGTGCTACTCAATTTTCCCTTCGCATTGCTTATTCATGCCCTGGGCTGTAGATTTGTGTCGACAGCCTCCTTAATTGGAGAAAAGAGTTGCTTGGTTATGACTATATTGGCTGGACAAGGACACGTAAATGCTGTTATCCTCTCATCGAATGAAAGCTTTCCCATGAAGTCATAAACAGTACCGTCGAGTAGAAGCATTGATCTTTGCATGAATTGATTGAGTATGTCACTCGGAGTTCTTGTGGCTGCCAGTTTGAATCCGAAGACCTAGAAAAGTCTGGCAGTGGGTTTCAAAGTGTTAATACGCTCGAGCATTCTCTGAAAGTAATTTCGATGTTTCAGTACAGATATTGCGACGACTTTCACGTAATCGTGTCGTCCATATCCAAGATTACGCAATTGATATTATCTGATACACTAAGCAGGTATCATAAGAGTACATACAAATACGAATGAGTTCTAATTTCGTCGGAACATTATAATCTGTGCTTGGAGACGAGGGAACAATCTCTGGTCTAACTAGGGTGTCAACGTAAAACCAAAATTGGTTCGGATTTTCGGTTTTCCTTTTTCCTTTTTCTTTTGCTTGCTGTCATATATTAAAATAAAAAGCCATTTTCTTCAAACTTCCAGTAAAATAAAAGCCAAATGGGTATTCATCCAACCACTGAAAACCTTGTGGCATTTTACACATCTAATCTAAGCTAATCTAATCTAATCCGATCTAATCCTAGGAAAAGAAGAGAAGCTACGGATTTTAGCACGTCCCAAAATCAAATAATAGAGAATTGAGCAGGGAAAAAAATCTAAAAAGCTGGTGTACTAGAAGGAATTTGGCATTTAACAGGACTTTCAGGTTCGGTTTTGGATCAATTTTCTGGATCGGTTCAGACACCCCTAGGTCTAACCGAGAGGTAAGTCTCAATCTTTCCAAGCTGCAGACCAATCTCTTCTGTCCTATGGCCCAATTCCTCCACTCTATATTCTCCGACAAATTTTTGTTTCACTGGTGGATGGTATCTACATGTTCATACATCTATGAAGCTTCTTCAAAAGATTGTATTTAACAGAACATATCCCAAATTGTTTGAGTTGTAGCCAGTTTCAGAGTCGTGTAGAAGCAGTTTTCACATGCTTGCAAATTCCACCTAGCATAAGAGGCGACGTAGGCGTGTTATGGAAGAATACGCATATTCATTAGCATGTATTCAGGCTGTCACCAATAAATTCCAGTGGTGCAAGGTACATCTGATGAAAGTACAACAAGGTATCACTATTCTCACGGCACATATACCAGAACTGAAATTGATCATCTCAAGGACATGGCGAGGGGTATAGCGGATAGATATCAATCTTCGTATGTACGGCATTCGGCGGTCTCCGGGTTGTCCTTGCAGTAAGTCTCTAGGGGATCCGAAGCCACCTTCTTGTCCCTAAGGTGGCTCGCTGTCGCGCTCAGCTCCTCCACCTCATCCCATGCGGCCACGCACTCGCCGCTCGCGGGGTCGCCGGAGCATGCCTCCTCCGCTTCCTTTATGCTTTCGGCCACCTTATCCTCTATCTTCTCCGGGGCAGCGGAGGCCATCACCATGCGGCGGCGAGCCCCGAGCCGGTAGGTCCTCCTCCATGGATACTTCAGCTGTGGGGAGGCGGAGGTGGACAGCTTCTGCAGCTCGGCCGACCTGGGCACGGTTCTTGGGGTCGAGAGGCTAATGCTTGATATTGTTGCCATTTGGAAGGGGAGTAGACAATGTTCTTGGTGTAGTATTGTGCTATGGGACGGGGAGATTGGGCACGCATCGTGTATATAAATAGATGGGAGATGCGGTGGTATTGTGAGTTCACATTTCTTATCAGCTGACAACCAGTGGTAGGGCTCCACGTGGGAATTTCACTGCAGATATTTTACATTTTTTGGTGCCAAGAGAAGTATTTCTGTAAACCCAAAAATATGGAATGGACAACAAAAATTCGCCGGTCTTCCATGAATCTATACAAGACCTTCGTCGTTCAAGTTTAACAAAAGAGATTTTGGGACAGTAATTGTCAAACTAACAGACTTTCGGAGAGAACCCACGATCCTTATCACAGTAAAAGGTCCGTGACAGATTATCTCACATCCCTCTCCTTGGTAAACAATGTGAACTTGAGGAAAACGTCGTAATCTTACTTGAGATATCTTAAGATACCATCTAATGCATCAACGACCGAACGAGAGATTCACAACCTACGCAATAATATGCCGATCCAGGGTTTTGTCATCCAGCCGAGGTCGGCATCACTTGCGTACGCTTCAAGGGTCGTTGATATTTTCTAGCAAGATTTCTGAAGCCTTTACCACGTCTCTTTTGACAACCAGACGCTGCTCTGAAATATCAACCCAGCCATTACCACATCTTCAGATCCTAAGAGGAGACAGATTCCACAATTCGTAGTTTCTGGCCGTCCAAGTGTTTAGACAGATGACCAGAGAAAAAGATCGAGAAGATAAAAGAGTTTTTCGAGCATACGCACTTGCATGAGCACCCTCGCTCCCTAGGAGACCCCTGAATTCTCGATACATACCAGCATACAGTGCTCCGTGAAAACAAGTGAGAAAATTGTGATATCAAATGTGATTCACCATCTGACATAGCGTATAGGTCGGAAGGGGAAAACAACAATAACGGAGTATACGCCATTACACACCCAATACAAAATAGATAATGGACCCAGAGGTTTACATGGCCTGACAAACCATCCCACACATTGGGTTCAGACGGGAATAAAGCAGGACACTCTGCACGTTGTGAGCAGAAAATGATAAGACAATTTAGTTGATGTGATTATCAGACCAACTTCATTATTTTCAGCAACAAGTTGTTCAACTGATTTCCTCAAGCTCAAAGCCATGAGAAATATAATCGAGTTAATGACATCTCAAACTTACAGAACCGCATATCCACAGTAGTGTGAAACCAAAAAACTAGAATGACTTTCCAATAGCAGAAGGGTTTGAATGTCAAAGCACAATTTTATTCTTCAGCCAACTAAGCAAATCTCATGATCAAGAGACAATTGAAGGAAAAAAACAAATTGACAGGTTATTCCTGAACTTGTCCCTCAGAGGACAGGAGATGACTAGTGCTTACTCTTCTGCAACAACACTGATCTCGCCCTTCTCCAGAAGATCATAAAATGCCCTCACTTTCCTCTGCTCATTCCAGTGATGCATTTTCCAGACGCTGCCAACAGCCAGTCCAAGGGTGATACCGATCAAGATCTCCTTGACGACACTTGGTCCTTTCAACGTGGCGTGAGCAATTTTATGGCCGGCCATTCTTCCACAACGATCTGGAACTTGCAAGACCAGTGATCAGAAACCATCACCTCTTTTAACTAGTTATCTTCATTTTCAACCATAATACCAGAGTGTAGAAATACATGTGCACAACATGTGATGGCAACATGCCAAGTGGTTACATAGTAGTTGCCACCATTTTCTCTAGAACCCACTATAACTTCCAAATGCTCAATGGCTAATAGAAAATGTAATTCCAGCATAGCATTATTTTCCCCGTACTTCAGTAATTTGACACAACAATCAAGTTCTAGATCATCAACTTTAGTGACTCGAAAAAGAAAAAAATGGCAAGAAGGTGATGCTGAAAGGTAATTAACTAGGTTCTAGGCACACCACTCAAGACAAGATCAACTTAACTTAATGGATAAAGTGTACAGATGAGATACATAAACTCTGTAAATTGTCTTGAACCTCATCTCCACGCGCCCAATGCAAAACGTACTGCACTCTTCACCCTCACTTAGACTTCTTCTAGAAGATAAATCGCTAGAACTCTCTCTAAAAAATCAGAGATGAATTTACTCAATCTGCTCCAATTACTCTATGGAGTATTTGCTCGTACAAGAAAAGCAAGATGAAAGATGCAATATACAAACCAATAAATTAAAAAAGATCAATGAATGCAGAATTCTAGTGTACCATGTGAGATAGATTTAGGATAGGGGTGCTAAGAAAAGGAAAACAGGTAAACTGCCACCGCCCGTGCGGAGGCATGAGAGAGAGATGTGTTTTCTGTGGAAACATTTGAGATTGGACACACACAGTCTACGTCAAAGCAAAAATTTTTTCTTGTGTATCTACTTAATATCCACAATTGAAAACCGAACCACTTAACAAAAAACAAATTGAAGTAAACGTCTGATTTAAATTGTGATTTTTTGGGTTCAGTTTGGATTCGAGGAGATATTTTTCCAACTCATGAGTCCAGTTTACGTTGAAATATCTCCAAACCGAATCGCAAGACAACCCTACATAGAATCAAATACAAAAGAACTAACGAACAACATGAGTTCGCGATGAAAACTACTGAGCATGGAAAACAGGTGTACTTTGAGAGATCAATAAGAATAACCGAATGACCCAGTTGAAATCTGCCATGTAGCTTATCCTAAACAAAATCAGCAGCAACATCTGAAAAGCAATTTCATTTCCACAGCGTCTTCCATCGAGGCTCCTAGTTCATCTCCGACGAGGCCCGCACCATGTGCGAAGTACATGGACGTGCGAGAGAGAGAGAGAGAGAGAGATGAGAGATCGAAAATTGCTCTGCGGAGAGGGCCATTAACAATCCACTTCACCCAGAAAGGGGGAAAAGGAAATCAAATCAGGGCAGGGAGGGACAATATCCACTACTTCCTCTATTTCAGACGAAACCCCAGATCATCTCCCCCGACCTTGCAGAGCGAACAGACGGATCGATACGCGCTGCAGCATAACGAGCTCAAGCCGACAACGCCGACGAAGGATGGCGAGAAACGCACGCTTAAAAATCCATAAAGAAAACCGAGATTACTTCGATCGAGAGCAGTACAGATCCATGGATTCTTCCAGTAACCCGCACTGACCACCATCCGCACGCTTGCATCGCACGAAAATCACGCGCGGAACTCGCGTAGCTGGAGTCAAACACCGATCGAATCGAAAGAACACGGGTTCTTCATGCGCTAAATCAACTCGTAACAACAATCTGGAAGGGTCGAAAGCCGTACCGACATCGAAGATCCGGATTAGGGTTTACCTGTGAAGAAGACGACGGAGTCTACGTTTCCTTGGAGCTGATCGCGCGTGTTTGAGACAGAGAGAGAGAAAGGGGTAAGAAACAAAAATGAGGAATGGAAAATTGATGGGTGGGCTTCTTCAATGGGCTGGGCCTTCTGATCCGATGGGCCTACTTTCCTGTTTCGTAGTTCTACGAGAAGAAGCCCCGTTTCTCAATCGCTCGAAATGAAATAAAATATAATAAAATAAAAACGAGAGAGACTTTGGATTTTTTTTTTAGGTCGAAAAGAGAGAATTTGGATTGATGGGCGACAATTGTTTGCTTTTGTTAATAACGACACAAGTGGTCTATAAACTTTGATCCAATATATAATGTCGTCTCCGAGCTTTTAGCCTGCTCGATGTGATATCTGAACTATTGATAAATGTTCAATCTAATCCCTAAACGATATGAAGATGTTTAATGTAATCTTTCAAGATCAGCTGATGTAAATTCCAATTCGTTGATCTTAAGCGATGGATAGCAAAAAAAAAAAGATACAAGTAAATTATCCAAATAAGATATTCATCTCAAATATCGTTAAATAACGACGAACGTGTTAAATCCTTAATTTTTTTTCCTTTTCTAAAGTAGATGGATAGGTTAGCTCGTCATTTTTAAAAATCCAACTCATCATGTAATAATCTATGACATCAAATAATGCATGATTTGTTGTTTGAGCAAACTGAAGAACTATATTCAACATTTACCAAAAGTTTAGAGACCACATTACATAAATCTAAAGTCTAGTACGATATTGCACGTGGACGAAAGTTGAGGACCATTTATGTCATTTTCCCTTTACTTTTTGAGCAATCAATAAAATCATTGTCCCAATCAAGTGACTGACAATGAATGACCAATGATACAACGGTCGACGACTATTGTCAAACGACGGCTAATCCTCGTGAGATCGGTCATCCGATGGCTCATGAAGGCCCTGAAATTTTGGCGTCGTAGTAGCCCACTTCTTTGCAAGAAGACCTTGGATTCTATTATTTTCTTCTTCTGCTCCCCGCTCTCTTTTAATCCATTGAAGAAGCCCATCATTCTTGCCACTCGATGGCCTTCATCAACACTTTTATGCACTGATGAGGGGAGAATCATGGTGCGTGTCTACGAAGGATTGCCTCTGGACCATGAACATCAAAGGATCGGGAACGGTGGGGGGTTTCGGCAAGGCCTCAATTGCGTCACCTCGACCGATGCATTCATTGCCTTAGATCCAACGTTGCTCGTACACGGAACTGTAGTGCTAAACATGATGTCGTGATTAGTTTGTCCTCGAAACCAAGGTTTTATGGTGGTGATGGTGGAAGTGTGAAGCCACTAGGTTGAAGAGAGAGATGCCAACCCGACTATAACACAATTCCTATTAGTTTTGAAATATCTTCAATGAATTTTTTTGCATGAACGGCGTTAGGCAAATTGATCTATATTAGGAGTGAGCAAGACGGACCAGACCGAACCGAACTGGATCCACTTCCTGTGAGCGCCGGTCTAGTTCTCGATTCCTAAAAGTGGAATCGGTGTCCGGATGGTTCAATTCTCGGTTCCAAATGAGAACTAGACCGATCGAACTGGATCAACTATATATATTATTTCTTCAAAAATTTAAGATAGTAGCGTGAATGATCTTACCGATTTGCTTCGCTCCCATTAATACTTAAATTTCTTGTCATCTTTCTTTTTATTCATATTATCCTTTTATTCATCCCATGTTCACCAACCTTTCCCATTACTTTCCAGAGAGAATATCCCTCTCTGTATGCTCTCTCTCATACGAATGGATCTCATTGCCGATTTGTTGCCAAAATAAAATGGAGACAATCTCCTTTGCTTGCCTCTTTAATCACTACCACGTTCGTTATCCCTTTTACGTAGTCTGGAGAAATTATTTCATTCTATCATGTTGGCCGAAATTTGCAAGAGAAAAGTATGAAAGACTTCTTTGATTGAACGGTTGGATCTCTTTATTTTTGCCGGAGAAAAGGCAAAATCTCTCGCCCTTTTTCTTTTTTAATTTCATCTTAATGTTAAATAAGTGATCAGTTCCATTGCACTACATCAGACCTCGAACCGATTACCCCTAATATGTATTATGACTAACTCCTCCTCAACACGAAAAGATAAAAATTGTATATCAATGTGGCATATTCATAAGATAAATGCTACATCGATTGTCACCGTGTTAGATCGTAATATCTGTAAGTTGGAGGCACGATTATGAGACAACCTTCGATAGTCGATTTACAGCCAAAGGTACCGACACTTTTACCTACGGCTTAGATGACGCACTCCCACGGATGGGAACTCTTCAATTTTAAGAGCACAATTAAAACTATCAAACCCTGAAGCGAATAATCTCCACAGGCACTAAATTGGTAAGATGAAGGATATCGAATTCTTTGTCGGTCTCCATCCATCATGGCTATAAGCCGAACTCGACATGATGCAAATCACGCTTCTCATAGAATTAATTAAAATGGAGATTTTTGCATCGAATCGACTCTTTCGCAAATATCGTTATTGCCCCTGGACGGAGACGAGGTTTTGATAAACGGAAGCTAACATCAACCTTATCCACGAGATTTGAAACACAAAACGGCAAAGATCTCGGCAGCTTGGCCAAGAGCATCATCACGTGCTGTTGCGGTTTTTCCTCGGATCGATTTCCAAGTCTAGACCCTAGCCAACATTTGAATAAACACACAGCTTTGATTGATTTTCTTTTAAAATCCCGGGCTAAATAGTAAACAGATTCCCTCGCAAAACTGGCAGCATCTCAGCCTCGGTGGCCCATCATCATCATCATCGTGCTCACCCTCCCCCATTAAGCACCGGTTCCTACTCCCTCGCTTTCGCCCGCACATCATCTTCCGCTCTGCGTTTTTTTTTTTTTTTAAAGATTCTTCTGTCAAACGTCTTCACCTGCCCCAATTCGACAGGCACACACACTCACAAGCGTGTGTCCGCTGCACTGCTACCGAATCACTACCAATCTTGTCTCTGACTTTCATCCGAAGCATCGCATCCCACAGTCCCATCCCTCACTCAACATTCAAAACAAAACCGGAAAAACATAGAAAGAAGCGAGAGAGAGAGAGAGAGGAAACCCCAGGAACAGTGGGCGAGGCAGTAACACATGGAGAGGCAGAGAAGTTTCCCTGTCAAGTCCTCGAAAATCCTGGTCTTTTCCCTCACGATCTCTTCCTCCCTCGCCTTCTTCGCTTTCCTCTCCGTCTGGGCCTTCGGGATAACCCCTCCCACCCACCCGGAAACCCACCTCCACTTCAACATAAACCCCTTGACTGTTCAGAAACTGACTGGATTTAGTGGGAACTCGTCAGCAGTCGGCGCAAAGGGTTCGATCTTGATCGGTGCCCATCTCGAGAAGCCCGACAGCGCTTCTAGAAATGCCACCGGGTTTCTGAAATTCTCAGCTCCGAGGGAGATTCAGAAGGATGGAAGCGACTCCGAAGTGCCAGACGACGGAGACACTGCGTTCAAAGCACTCTCTGAGAATGACGATGATTCGGGTGGTCAAAAATTCGAAGCGGCAAACTCAAACAAGAGCACTCATCCGGGGCAAGTTGTAGTGGCGAAAAGTGAAGGAATCGAAGAGGGGAGAGAGAAAGCGACTCCATCGCAGCAAGAGGAAGGTTTAGTCAGCGTGGAGAGCGAAGCAGAGAGTTCAGGAGGTTGTGAATTGGCGAGAGGGAAGTGGGTTTACGACGAGAGCTATCCTCTTTACACGAATGGGTCGTGCCCTTTCATAGACGAAGGTTTCGATTGCGAGGGAAATGGAAGACCGGATAAAGACTACGCGAAGTGGAGGTGGCAACCGCAAGAATGTGACTTTCCAAGGTGCTACTTTTTCTCTGTTTTTGTTTCTTTAATTATTTTTTGTTTTCCGTTTTTGAAATTTTCCGAATCAATTGGGATGAATGAGTTCCCGTTTCTGCTGCATTTACTGGTTATGCATACGCAATTTAGACAACATAACAGACGAGACATGGTCATAATTCTTTTTTTTTTAATTTTTCTGTCGCGTTTTCGGGGTCATATCAGGTTCAATGCTGCGAACATGCTGGAATTAATCAGAGGGAAGAGGTTGGTATTTGTTGGGGATTCAATGAACAGGAACCAGTGGGAATCCATGCTGTGCCTGTTGATGGGAGGCGTTCGAGATCCGAAGAGGGTTTATGAGACCCGTGGACGGAAAATTACCAAAGAGAAGGGGAATTATAGTTTCAGATTTGTGGTAATTATTCCGACAAATTAAATGATTTTTTTTGTTGTGCTCTGTTTCCTGTGAGAATTGATGAATTGCTGCGTTTTCCTTGCAGGATTATAAATGTACAGTTGAATTCTATGTGACTCATTTTTTGGTTCACGAGAGCAAGGCACGGCTCGGGAAGAAGAGGATACAAACATTGCGGATTGACACCATGGATCGTGGCTCATCCAGATGGAGAGGAGCCGATATTTTGGTCTTCAACACTGCCCATTGGTGGTCCCATTACAAAACAAAAGCTGGGTGAGTAGCTGGATGAGGACTTCTTGATTTGTTATGCAAATTTACTTTTGAGCATTCAATTCGGCAAGTGCTGTGTATACCCAGTGGAGAACACGTATATAGTAGCCAAAGTGCGGTAGAATAAATTTCTCCTATATTGCAAATCAGATCTGATAAGTGCTTGTAGCGTCAAGAATCTAGCCTGTCTTGATCAGGTCTTGGCAAATTTTTAAGGGATAAGTGCATTTGAAGTCCTAAAACTTATCACGAAAGTGCAATTGAGTTCTAAAACTTTCATAATATGCAATTAAATCCTAAAACTTGTTACGAAAATGCAATTGAGTCCTAAAACTTGTCACGAAAGTGCAAACAATTCCTAAAACTTGTCAAATTGGTTCAATCAAGTCCTTCTATTGATTGCATTTTTTGAAAGTTTTAGGACTTGATTACACCTTCATGATAAGTTTTAGGACTTGATTGCACTTTCGTGACAAGTTTTAGGAATTGATTGCACTTTCGTGACAAGTTTTAGGACTTGATCGCATTTTTTGAAAGTTTTAGGACTCAATTGCACTTTCTTGACAAGTTTTAGGACTTCTAGTGCACTTATCCCAATTTTTAAATATGTTTGAATCTCAAGTGGAGGTACCTATCCAGATTAAAGCTACGAGAATATGTGGAACTAAAAGTAGAGATATGGACTTTCCTTTTTCATGCAGTCAATGCAACATCACATGTACAATGAATACAATTGATCTTGACGTCAGACGCTTGTTTCTGCAGTCTACATACTTGCGTGCCATTTCATAGATAGATCTCTGGAGAGAAGAATTAATATACTGTTGACTGTTAATTTAGAAAAAGTTGGCTGAATTAAGCGTCAATAAAGATTATCTATTTTCACGTGTCCATCTTAGTTGCTTTCCTGCAAAAAATATCTATTGGAGACCAAATTATGATGTTGATCCTCTCCTCCTGACGAGACCATACATACCAAATCTTAGACAAGCTGAGATCTTTCTTCTGTAGAACTTTATTATAGAGCAAATATGAAACAATATCCATTGTATACTTTCCGTTTGCCGTTGGAAATCTTTATCTACCTCTTCAATGTTCATCATTACATTCTGGGCAATGAGAAGTCAGTTAGGAGACCAGAAGTGGAGGAAATTGGGTCACTAGGTTACTTATCCATGTCTCTACTTGAGCAAAAGGTCAGCGTATCCAAGGATGAACCGTTATGAGTGCATGGTTAAGTAGGAGTTCTTAGGCATTGTTCCGCTGTTAAGTGCATTCGCATGGTGCTTTTCCACTAAGTGTGTAGTCTATGGGTGAACATGAACTCATTTGATAAAGCCACAGTGAAGCTGCTTACAAGCTGATATTACTGCCTTCCCATCAATACTTTTGTGTTCTCTTCTGTTACTACAAGAACTGGCAAAAAAAGGAGGGCCATTACCACAAATTTCTTAATTTCTTATTGATTGTGCATTTTCACAATTTTGATTCTTTGTAGTTAAACTACAATTTTCCTAATTTGGGTACCGAGATTTTGTGGCGAATTTTCTGATGAGCACTCGCATCATTCTAGGATCAATTATTACCAAGAGGGGCGTCAAGTCCTTCCCCAGCTTGATGTTTCAATGGCCTTCAGGAAAGCTTTAATGACCTGGGCATCTTGGGTTGATAGGCACATCAATCCGGCCAAAACACAGGTCTTCTTCCGAAGTTCTGCACCTTCTCATTTCAGGTTTGCCTTCGCTGTCATAAACCTTAAAATTTTCCGAAAACATAGATGAAATCCTAGCCTCACGTTTGTTGCTATCTGGAATAATGATCCATGGAACGTAGGGGAGGTCAGTGGAACTCTGGAGGGCATTGCCGAGAAGCAACCCGACCCCTTAGTACTTCCTCAAGTAACTGGTACTCGGAGAAGAACGTTATTGTGGAGGATGTTACGAGGCATATGAAAACTCCTGTAACGTTATTGAACATAACCGGTCTGTCCATGTACAGAATAGATGGCCATCCATCTATTTATGGAGGAAGAACGGGGAAAGGACGCTCTTCCAACATACAGGACTGCAGTCATTGGTGTCTTCCTGGCGTTCCAGATACGTGGAACGAACTTCTGTATATGCATTTGCAAACTAAACTACGTCATACTGTCCAGTAAATGTTTATTCGATTAATTTTTTCTTAGTTCCTTTTTGGTTTTTTCTCAAGTATAATCTCATTATTTTGTTTCTGCATTGATCTTCCCAATTTCGTGTTTGTTCACTTCCACTTCTTGGGCCTTTATTTTTCTTGTAAATGATCGGATTGTGGCTAGTAAGCAGGGGGAACTTAGCGTGAAAATGGAGGCGTCAAATTCTTTTTGATAAGTTTTTGCTAGTGAGTGAATCATATCTTCACCTTTTGCCTCACTCAGCAATTGATTCTGCATTCGATTTTTGAATCCTACTCAATATTGATTTCGAAGAGGAAATCATCATTATGCCGATGCATAAGAATGGATCATGCTTCCCAGAAGCCACTGGTTTAGGCAGGGCATGCAATCTTTACTCTCGAACCTAGTAGCAACTAAATGGATAAAAATGATGTGACAGCAAGAAGATTGGATGCATATGTTCAGATTCAGTTTCGGACCTTGCCTTAAGAATTGCACAAGGTCAGGAGCGGGAAAGTTCATCCCTAGACCTGCACCACGACTATAATACATCTATTTGGATCGTTTGATCGCGTGGAATCGGAGTGTGATCAAGCTGAACTGACCATTGATGCCTATCCACTCCATACGAGCCGGGTCCAGTTCCTGGAAAGTGTTTGCTGTCGTCGCCAGAGTTTCCTGCGAACCTTCTGCAAAAAGTCATTCCAAGCCACATGAAGCCCTTGACAATTTTGACCATCCCAATAGTCACGGTCAGGTAATACAACCACCAAGCCACAAAGTCAGCCACTTCATCACCCATCAAAAGCTCCATCTTCACCTCAGGAACCGCCACCAGCGAGTCGACCTCCTCCCTCAGCCTCCACCACCACAGGCCAACGAAGCTCGTGGCTGCCACCGCCCTCTCAGTCCACCGCTCCTCTCTAGGGAAACCGAGAACCGTGTCATCCACCACCGGCTTCACCACCACCCTGCACCAGTTGGCCATGGTCTCATGCAATCCTATAAAGAACAGGGCCTTATTGAACGAACTCAGCTCAAAGCTGGAGCCGTCAACTACTCCAGGAGCCAAGCTCCCCTTGATGCCCAGAAAAACGCAAATCTGAGACGTGCAGAGCACGACCCAGGCCATGTAAAGGCTGGGCCGGTGGACCGAACTGGTCGACTTGCGGAAGACATCAATGTACCCGGTGAGGCAATGAACAAGAGTGGCAATGCTGAGGATGGAGAGAAGGGCAAGGAGGAGAGTTGGGTTGGTGTCGAAGAAAAGAGGGAAGAGGAAAGAGATTGGCTTGAGGGTGTGATCCGCAGGGGCAAAGCTGAAGAAGTAGCCGGCACAAGAGAGCCTCGACACTAGAAGGAACGAGAGAGGAAGGAGAAGAGAGAGGAGCGTTGTGGTCAAGATGTGAAATGGTTCTCTCAGAAACACTGCCGGATTCGGGAGCTTCTCCACTTGCCATCCCATCCTTCACAAAATCCGACTTTGCATGAAGAGGGAAGGCAAAAGAGAATGTCTATTCAAATGTTCATCGCACCATCATCATATAAATATACTTTGGACAGAGGAACATAAATTATAAACACGTCGTTGCTGACTATTCAAATTTTCTTTTCCTCCTATAAATGTGCAAGAACTGATAATAAAAATGGTTGTGTGAAGGGCGTGGAAGCAAGAAAGGCTTGTGTGACCTAATCATGCAGTATTTCTAAAAGTCGTAGTCAATTAATGCCATTGGGATGTTTGATTGAAATAGACTCGCAGCCTACAGAACAGCCATTATAATTCGTCCATGGATATTGGATAGTCTGTAAACAACATAATCAAAGCCTACTTGCTCAACTTACTTTTTCAACGTTAGCTTAGGTCATATGCAGTTCAACTTATGGTTAAATGCTAGTGCTTGTTCCATGGACGAAAGAATACTGTAAATTGCACTTCTCTTAGCGTATTAATAAATTATTTGGATATTTTCTAATGATGTACCAGCTTTACTACCAGCACATATATTTAAAAAAAAAACTTCACCAAAATTAAAAAGAAATATGCAACTCAAAAAAAAAAAGGGACGCTTCACGGAACCTAGAGAAGAAATCGTACAGAAATCCGTCACGTCGACAGAGGGATATTTCGTAGAGCGGTCAAGGCCTTTGGTTATGTAGCTCCGTCATGTCAGTACAAAGTCAATGCCGTACAAACGTCGTAATTGTAGTTTGTAGGGGGCTCGTCGCATCTTGGAATTTTTTTTATCCATTTTATATTATTATTATTGTTTTGGTCAAGAATATGTTATCATATTGATAGCTAGAGCAGTAAACGATTCTGCATTATTGTGATTTTTGAGCGGTGCCTTTAATATTTCGTTGTGTTTCGGATGCATTATGGTTGTGAATAAATGTGAATTTGACAAACTATACCACAACATCTGGGCTGATGTTGTCTAATAAGCTTCTTCACGAAATTGTTTTTCACTTTCAGATAATCCATGGTTAGAATTCAACTGATCAGTACCAGTCATGGCCAGTCCCCAAAAGATTATAGGGTTGGCCTGGCATGGCCCAACGCACCACAATGCCAGGCACGGCTGGCCAGTGGCCTCGGCCGGCCCGTTTGTCACCCTTAAAACGTAGTCTCAGGAAGACATGTATCAATAAATGAGCTGTGTATTACCAGCAAATTAATCCCGGAGGGGTATATATGTTTCTACACCTGCAAAAACCTTGCCCTCCTGGCGACTCTAGATATACAAATTGATATTGACAAAATAGATTTGCAAAGATATTCACGTGCACCATGGCAGAATGCAGGCAGAGCTCCTCAGCATATTGCTCCTGTGAGCATCTTTTCCTGAACTGCCTGATAACATTGAAGACTGCAAAGAGGAAGCCTTGTCTTTGAGTCCCGATACTTATACGGGTTATTGCACGATGGCCCAACACAAGTTTCTCGAGGCGGAGGATAACTGCACATGGAAAACCAGTATATTGTTCAGCACTAGAGAAAGCCCCTGTAAGCACAAACAAATGTCTGCACTTATGAGTTGGGAGTTTTACCTGTTACTTTTGGAATCAAATATACTTGGGAAACCCATCTCATTTGGAAATGTAACAACAGTCCCTGTCGGACCCATGACCCACCTAATGGAACTTGATGCACGGATCGATTCATTGGCAGCCTTCTCCTAGAGGACATAATACTTGTGTAAGAAAAATAAAATGTCTTCAAAGAAAGGTCCTAAAACTTGCATCAAAGAAGGTCCACCAATAAACACACAACTACCTCTGCCAATTCCTCCTGACGCTTCTTCATCTTATCTTCCCGTTTCTTCCTGCTAGAATCTTGCCCGAGTATTTTCCTAATAGCCTCAGCCTGTCAAATACAGTAAGAATGCCATCTCAGTTTGCCCATCTTATCAACATCTCAGAAAACAGAAAAAAAAAAAACACAAAACACCAAGAAACCATACCTCGGACTCTCGTGCAGCCTTTTCATTTAGCACTCTACGTCTCTGTGCAGCCTCAGCCTTCTTAAGTTGTTGCTCAACTTCTGAGAGTTTCTCCTTTTGTTCTACAATTAACAGATGGTGATATGAACACACAAACACTAAAAGCAATTACGAAATTTTCAGAAACAATTCTCATTGCATGTACTATGAAAATGCCCACTTCTTGGCGGCGCAGGTGGTAATCCATTGGGGTATTCAATTGAACCAGCTGCAACTGAGGCATCTTTACTAGATTGCAGGGCCCTTTGACGGGTCGTAAGAGTCATTTCCTTTCTGTTATTATCCATCAAGGTATCCACAGATTCTTTCTTCTGCCTTTTCTTCTTTCTACCTTGAAGTTCACCATCAGATCCAGTTTCATCTTCTTCCTCATATTCTGTCTCATCAGAAATTCTGTCTGCTCTTGGCTTCTTCTTTCCATCCTTGCTGCCCTTAAATGCACCAAGTCGTTCTATGTCAGACACACTGGCAAGTTTGCGCTGTTTCTTGCTCGATCCTTCATCATCTTCCCTATAACCCCCACCAATCTTCGAAGTTTTAAGCTTCTCCAGATACCGCAGCTCATCATCTTCATTATCGTCGAATTCACCATCCATTAACCGTTTCTTGGGCACCCGCTTGCTCTTGCGAACAGGCTCAGACTTATCCCCTTGTTTACCAGAACCGTTCCTTCCAGACACTTTCCCCATCGGAGAGTCTTCTTTCCCAAAGCTAAAGCCACCTTTTGAAAAATCTTTCCAAGGAATGCCCTGCAAGCCGGTCCTCTTATCTAGAGAAGGGGTGCCATCTAAATTTCCCTGCTAAGATTACGTTTGAAATAGAAGGGTATCAATCAGAAATAAACAGGGAACAACAAAAGCAACAACCTTTTTTGAAAAATACCCAAAGTAAATACAAAAGATACTGCTGCATCTAAGTAGGTAAACATAATTAGCGGCTCAAAGTACCTCAAGATTCAGCCTTTGCCTTGGCTTCAAAGAATCTAAAGCTCGTGAACTCTTCGCAGAAGACCCAATCTCATGTGTGCCATTAGAGGTGGAAATTGTATGTGTAACACCTCCCACTTTTAGTTTTACTTTCTTAACCTTGTTTTCGTTTCCTACTCCATCTATAGTCATGGCTGACTGCCCTGGACCTTGACTTTCACCATTCCTCCCCCTGTAATTATCAGGAGCCTTACTAGTACTTTTCCAATTAGCAGGGGCCAGAACACCTTCACTAGATCGCTTGTTACTAAGCCCACTTCGTCCAGGCTCGTTATTGTAAAACGCATCGAAAGCTTCGTCATCCCTCCTCACCTTCTTCTGCATTTTCTCAGAATCAACTGCCCCAGAAGAAACACGGATGACGCATTGGTTAAGGTTAAACTCCTTTCTCCTGGAATTAGTGTCCTCACCATTATTGTCATCACTGGAGACCTTGCTCACATCGTCCGAAGCAGGTGCTGACGACAATGGTGAAAGATCATGACCTTCATATGAATGTGAGTCAGATCGAGGACGGCGAGCTGCACGGGTCCTCTTCTTCCTCACAGCGCTACCAAGAATTTCGAATCGAGTAGCGCCAAATTCCTCCATGAAAACGAACTACTTCAGCAGCAAATTATGTTCCTACTGAATCACAAGACATAAAAATATCATGAACACCAATAACCCACGTAAAAAAGACAGATGCTGCACATGAATCAGAGCAATATAAACACATTGGCATCAGCTAAAGTGACTTGAGCAGAAGACAACTAGAAAATTATAAGCTACGTCTGCAAAAAAAAAAAAACAGAACTTGCCCCTGAGAAAATCAACAATAACAATGTCTAACGAGAAAACCAGGCTCCAGGATCCCTCTTGATACTTGGGCCCCCCAAACAGACATGTCAAATCGAGAAAACTAAACCTCCCGGATTCTTTTAAAGCTATAAGCCCACGCAAGAGCACCAGGAGCATGACCCCCAAAATCTCCAGACAAAATACGAAATTGCACAATAATGCATCAATCAAACAGACCAAGAGAAAAGACATAGCATTAGCGAGCATCACAAGTCAAGCAAATTAAGACCAGCAGGATTCACAAAAGGTCACCCACAGGAATCAATCCCGAAGACAACCAAAGCCCAATCCCCGTTCAAGACAATCAAAGGCAAAACATGTGGATCGGCAACAATGAGCAACGCAGAAAGAACAATCACGCCACATCAAAGAACACACACATTCACGGATTTACCGCACCCAAAGAACCAACCCCGACCGCATCCCACCGAAAGAATCCCCCAAAAATCCCACGAATCGCGCACCAAGCATCCACGCGAAACCGACAAGAACCAAACCAAAAGCCCAGCCGACGCATTACCTCAACACCCCGGATTCGCGCCGCGCCAGAGAAAACGGCGAGCCGCGCGCGAGAACCGAGCCGACCCGGACATCGACGGAACCAGAAGCGAGGGCCGAGGGCCAGAGGGAGGGGGAACCAGAAGCGAAGCGCGAGGGGCCGCCGGCGGGCCGCGGGCGGCGGCGAGGCGGAGAAGCGGCGGGGGAGGAGGAGGGGGGGAAAACTTAGGGTTAGGGTTGGAGTCGGAGGGGGCGCGAGGATGCTGGGTCAGACGAAAGATGGTGGTGATGAGGTAGAGATAGGGAAAGCGAGAGGTCGTGTGATGGTAAAGAAGGAGACGAGGAGCGCAAATAACCTTCGTGTCCTCCTCCATATTTTTGCTACTTCCACACCACCCCCAAACACAACCCCCACCCCCGAAAAAAAAAAAAAGAAAAAAACCCAAAAACACTTCGTCTTCCTCTCTCTAATCTCTCCCTGCGCTCTCCCTATCTCTCTCTGTCTCTACCTCTCTTTCTCTCTCTTCGGCTTTCCTTTTAATTTCTTCGCCTCTCCTCTTCCACGCCTCTCTCTCTCTACGCACGCGAGCTTGGGATATCTGCTGCAAAAAACAAACACGCACACGACGGTGGCGCAGGTTAAGGGGGGCCCGGCGCACGTTAGCGGCGCCTCGCGCGGGGCCCCAACCTGTCCCGGCGCGACGCGCGTCGCGTGCTGATTGGATGGGACATCGTCGCGCTGCGAGGAGTTTAATGAGGGGGGGTGTGATGATTTCGCTCCCGCTTTTTGCAGAGGGGGGCACGGAAAATTAGCTTTTGCACTTTTTTTTTTTGGTCGAAATTAGCTTTTGCACTTTGCCAGCCTTGCTGGAATGGGGGACCGTACGTGTCTCTGTGCCCGAGATCGATTGCTTGGTTTTGGTGATTAAATAATTGTCGATTCCGCGATAATTGGCGCAATTTTGGAAGAAAAAAAATTCGATCGGTAAAAAAAAATAAATATATTTTTTACCGGGTTGTTTTCAAAACGATTGAGCATGCTCCGGAGGAAATTGGGGGTTTCTGTTTCACCCGGTGACATTTGTCGTCACCGGCATCGATTCGCTGGCTAAGCGGTTTGGATTCCCCCGTGTCGGTCCCGAGTCGCCTCTCTCGCGTCTTCATCTGTCGATCGTGGTCACGACCGATCGATTCTGAATCGTCAGTCGTAAGGGATCGATCCTCGAATTGCCGTTTATTGATTTCCGATTTCTTTTCTAACCAATCTAATGTTGATGCCAATTGGTCTCATTTGTCGCTGACGATTGAATGCATTGAATTCCACAACAATTGGGCTTTTCGATCGACCTTTGCGAAGCTAGAAAAGCAAATCTTGGTATGGGCACCTGAAAGAAGCACGTTAAAACAGGGAAATCTAATTCGGAGATGCATATGAAGCTTGTAACCCAAATTCGAATAACACCTCACGAAACGGCTTTTACCAAGTAAAAGCGCAGAGGTTTATGGAATTAGTACAACGACAGACGAGGACAACGAAAGCACGCACAGCACATAGCTAGAATCCGACAAGAAAAAAAATAGAGTATTGGATATTACCTTTGACTAGATACAAAAAACAAAGCAAGAGAGGAAGGCGAGAGTCAAGAGTCAAGATGAGACCGCGAGAGGGAGGCGTCGAGCTCGAGCGAAAGGGATGTGACTCGGGCGAGAGAAGGTGGCGTCATGTGAGAGTTGAGCGAGAGGGAAGCAACTCAGGCAAGATAGGGAGAGAGCGAGGCGTGAGAGCCGAGAGGGAAAGAGGAGGCGAGAGAGGCGATTAGGGTTTATCCACACTACAATCATTGCCACTCTTTAAGAATAAAAAAATAAATCGGTCCGATCTAGGTGGTCCGATTCCCACCATGGAATCGGAAACCGGACTAACGCCCTCGAGAATCGCTCAAATCCAATCGATTATGTCCGGTT
>CM062230.1:23625569-23893164 GCA_031216235.1 Syzygium jambos | reverse complement strand
CTTTTCCTTATTTATATATTTTACAATGGCCGGGGAGGGCCCAACGGCCCTCACTGGCCACGAGCATGGATAGCCAAGTTCATGATCGGATCTAAATTGTACTATCCGAATGCTTTAGATGTTTAATTGTACTTCCTTATTAGCTTTAGATTCTTCGGTACGGTGCTCCCATGCTTATAATCTTGACTTCTCCGCTAATCTCCTAATCAATAGATAAATATATTGCCTTTGATTACACTTGCGATTTGGGACATTCAACTCCTTCTTAATAATAATTAAGGGAACAAAAGCAACGATCAAGTAGTCTCGGGTTATCCATATTTCATTCTAAGGATAATAGCATAAAAAGTGCCGGAACTTTGGCCCAATGTGCAATATTATTCCTTGAGTTTTGATTTGTGCAATATGATTGAACTTTGGCCTAATGTATAATATTGTCCTTAAACGTTTAATTTATTCAATGCGGTCTCTAAACTATTAGTAAATGTACAATATAATCCCTAGACTATATAATAGTGTTTAAAAGTTGAGGGGTGTTGACACCCAAAAATAATTTGATCGTCGACAGCAAGAGAAATTACATGAAAATTAAAGAAGTACATAATATAGAGGTCAAAAATGAAAACAACAGCATGTGTATCACGTGACTTATGTTTAGTATACGTACGTCCATCGATAGGGGAGTAATGTATCCTTTGAATATGCCATGTGTTTGGTTATTAAAGTGCGATGTCAGACAGCTGGTAGCCGCTAATTATAGTGTTGGCAGGAAATATTAAATATTTGAAACTTAAGACAACCAAAATTGAAGAGGGAACAGTTACCGCTCAAAGACTTGGTCATAAAGGTTATCGACAAGAGCAAAAACTTTTGGACGTGATGAAGATAGTTCTTCAAGAACGTGGATAATTTGAGATTGCGGAAATGAAGGACGAAGATAGGATTGACAGAAGTTATTCAAAGAACACGGATTGACGTTGCTGAGGAACGGCTATCATACCTTCACTATAAATACCACTCGATAGCCAGCGAAAGCCCTCGAAAATCAACCAAAATGTTATCTTTTCATTCTTTAAGCTTTCTGCATTGTAGTTTCCATTTTCATTAATTGTAGATCCTTATGGTTTAGTGTATTCATGTGTTATGCTATTGACAAGATACCAATGCAATTCTTTGTTGTAAGTCAATACCGTCATTGATCAGTTTCTAACGAAGTTGATTGTACGGTTGGGTATGCCGTTGATTAGATACTAACATGTTATAGTTTGTATTATCTTTGGCTGAAATAAATGGATTCATTTTCTCGCTTGGATATCTCCTATGCAAAGTCACCATAGAACCGGGTCTCTCCTCATCAAAAGCCGAAAAACAACTTTCAATGAATTACATTTCGTCGCACGAGCAATTTTAGCGCAATAATGGGTCACATTGAATGTTAAACTAAAGTTTATGGATCCAGTTTAGGGACGACATTGCATATTGAACCAAAGTTTGGAACAATTTGTGTCATTTTTCCTTCATTCTAGCTTTGATATTTATCTAGTCTGGCGAAAATTTAATCAAATGGTGGTGGCAAATTGAAGATCCACTCGATAAGAACAGCTGTTAATGTCACTTTTGAACTTATATGCTTCACAAAATGTCTTAGGTAGCTCATCTTGACTAAGATCTCTCTCTCTCTCTCTCTCTCTCTCTCTCTCTCTCTCTCTCTCTCTCTCTCTGTGATGCCATAGTTTGGATTTACGTGGTACTCTTCTGAATATGTGACTACATAAATCGAATAACCAAAAGGGTCATTAAATTGCTTAACAAAAGCAACATCTTTATTTCATCATCCTTCATCCCGATTACCAAGCTATGTTTGGCGGAGAAAGGTTGTTTTTAGAGTACATTATTGTCAAAGTTTGTACCCACATCGATCAATCCCGATCACGAACCCCTAACAGTAGAGATTAGGACCAGGTGCAACCCCAAATTGCCTACAATAATTAGTGTAATACCTGACCCGGGCTCGAGCAGCTCCGGGGTTTGCCCCGCTGCACTCTCCGCCATTAATGGCTCGGATCGTTGCGCCAAACCCTTGGCCCAAGAGCTTGGACTGAAGGTTGTTGGTCGTCCAGAACCACAAGGCAGTCTTGAAGGCGATGACGGGGTTGTTCGCGACAGTCTCCGGTGACTTGAGCCCGTCAAACCCGAGGCTCTTGCCGGCTGGGCCATAGTTGTAGTTCCATGTGATCTGGAGGGGCCCTCGGCCGAAGTACTTCTTGCCTGGCTTGCATGGGTACCGTGTCACACTGCGGTCGCAGTAAGTCTTTCTGGGGTCAGTACGCCCATTTATCTCTTCGATATAACAAAAGTCTGCAAAAAAAAATGTACAATTATTGTATTGAAATTTTTCAGTTTCGTGGTATTTAAAATTTTAATATATCATCATTGTGTCCATGATCAATGTAAAAGTCTTTTTACATATTTCTCGTTGGATGAATGACATATGAATTTGAAAGTAGTCGTGTGACAATAAATGTGTAAAAAGTTTTTTATACTGAATGTGGTGGGGATCTAATAAAAATTTAATTTTAAACGGTCCTAGCACACAATTTTCGCATGGCTACATGACTTCTTTTCTCCTTATTAATTACGTTTATTTTCAGTGAAATATTTTTCCGATGTTACTTATTGCTGCCTCAAAGAGAGGGCCTAGAGGACTTTTTAAACTGTAAATTATTCATTTACACATCCAAAACTAATCGTGCGTGGTGCATAAAAATGAGAACGTACACGAAAAGGAGAGAGCTTACGTCCAGTCTCATGCGTGACATGAGCGAAGAAAGCGGCGATCTCGCGCTTCGAGTCGGTGACTGACCCGACCCTACCGAACCTCGTGAACTTACCGAGGGCGTTAAGGAACGCTTGCCTCGAGTAGAACCTCTTCCCGGCGCAGCTCGAAGCCGCCTGGTTAATGATCCGGTTGAAGAAGGTGGAGGTGACGATGTTGCCGACCACGACCCCGTTAGTGGCGGGCGGAGCCGCAGTGGAGCTGCAAGGGCCGGCTTTACAACCTGGTCCGCAGTAGGCCTGGCTGGTCCCGCAGTAACCGTACCGGCTGCAGCAGAGGCCGGCAGAGCATCCGCAGTTTTGGGCAGTCACACGCGGCGTGACCAAGGCGAACAGGGCGAAGCATGCGACGAGGATGTTGAGAAGCGTGTTCCGATTCATGTTGAGAGAGGTATGGCTCGGACGATGCATTGATTTGCGATGTGGAGCGAAGGGAAGGGCATGGTGTATTTATAGTAGAGCGATGGGGAGGGAATTGCTGGGTGACTCGGTCTTGATGAATCGAAATTTGATGGATGAGGACAAAACTTACAAATGCATGTGAAGTGAGCTAGCTGGACGAGGTTGACTCACCTTCGGATGTTGAATTCGAGGGCATACTGTGTTCAATAACGTGGGATGTACTTGTTGTGTTGGCATACTCTAGTCTCATATAAAATATCCACTTATACAGTCTATTACATAGCTGAATGTATTGATCATATAGATTCGTATAAAGTATATCGCCGATGTAAAATGAGTTTTCACATGGGCAATCATGAAATGAAAATTCTCATGTGTTAATGGAATGGATTCATTTATCGAAATAAAAAAAATCTAGTATACACAATATATATCAGTGCCTCGTATCATTAAGCTTTCTATAACATTAGCGTGCCGAGTAAGAATCCCAAATTCATGGAGACTAGTTTTAATAAGCTTGGAACTGCTCTACTTTACGTTCTCTACCCCGTGATTGTAGGATCCAGAGAGACTAACACAACGTTGACTTTGGCTTTGGAATGACAATCTTGCGTCCAAAGCATACAATGCCTTATCCAATGTGTTATCTAATGAAGGGTACTCGTGTGTTAGCGTGGAATCAATTTTGGTACTGTGCCCTATCCGATATAGTATTTTGTGAAAGGTACTGCAGCCGATCCGAGGTTTTTTTTTTTTTTTTAAAATTCCGGAGATCCGACGTTGACTTTGACTTAAAATGCCAAGCTTGCGTCCAATATGTACTATGCCCGATCCGATGTACGATTCTTACTTCTTTCTCAACCATAGACTAGATCTGTAAAATGGGTGGGTCGGGTCGGGTCATAAATGATCCGACCCAAATTAAACCATTAACCCGTTTATGACCCATTTATGCACAATGCAATTTTCTTGACCCATACTTGACCCGACCCATACCCAACCCATATCCGATCAGACCCATATTGCTAAAACACTTCCATATTTAATTAAATCTAGGAAAATTCATACCCGAATTGAGATGAGAGTACGAAGTGAGTGATTGCAAGATTGAGTAAGGGTGACCCGAATTGAGATAAGAGTACGAAGTGAGTGACTGCAAGATTGAGTAAGGGTGAGAGAGACGAGTTGAGTTTAAATCAGTTGTAAACTCATTTATGACCCATTTACAACCCATTTATGACCCATTTAACACTAATGTTAAACTTTTACCCATTTATGACCCATTTATTAAATATAACTAACCCATTTAGGACCCATCTACTAATATATGGGTTAAGAAATGGGTTTATGACCCATTTTGATAGGTCTACAGCAGACATAGAGATGAGAAATTGTCGAATCAATTCTAAATCTATTATATAAATACTAATTTATCTTAAACTTTTCAATTTTACCAATTAAATTCTAAACATTTACGCAAAATTCTAATGTAGTTCTTTTGGCTAATTCTTGCATGGAATCGTTGACGTGGTGATATGCACTTATGATGAAAATTCCACATACGACCAGCAATAATTGGACCAATACGTAAGCGATTTTCGACGAAAATTGACAAGAATGACTACATTGAAATTTCAAGCATAAGTTTAGGATTAAATTGGCAAAATCAAAATATTTAGGGCTGAATTGATATCCGTACAATAGGTCTAGAACTGATTGGATAATTTTCCTGATGCATTGGTCAATCTGTGATGTTTTGTTGAATGAGTTGCTGTGAATATGTCAAAAGTTTTAGATATTTTTGTCAACTTGGGGAGTAGGAATATAAATAGGGAGATTCGAAATTACAAATTAGTTTGCAAAGAGTTATGATCAATTATGATAAATGAGTATTCAAATCAAGCATTAAATTAGTTTATTTACAGGGTTAATACCACGAAAAACCCTAAATTGGTACACCCGTGACAATTTTACCCCGAACTATTTTTTTAACTACCAAAAACCCCAAACTTGTACACTTGAAACAATTTTACCCCGAACTAATTTTTTAATATTATTTTATTTATTTTTCCAATTTTTTATTTTTTCTTTTCTTTTCTTTTTCCTTTCCTTTTTTTTTTCTTTCATCTTCAACCTCTAGCCAATGAGGTCGGCCCCGCCGGCCGCTGGCAAGGCCGACCTCGCCGGCAATTGGCGATGTTGGCCTTGCCTGCCCTTGGTGAGAGGTTGTCCTTGCCATCGCTGGCAAGGCTTGGCCCCACCAGCAACTGGCGAGGTCCTCCGAGGCTCAACCTTGCCGCTTCTAGGCGAGGCCGACCTTGCCAGCGTCGACGAGTTCGAGCCCTCACCCAGAAGCAGCGAGGTTGAGCCTCGGCCGACCTTGCCAGTTGTCGGCGGTGCCAAGCCTCGCCAGCGATAGTGAGGACGACCCCTCACTGGCATTTGGCGAGGTTGAACCTTGGCAAGGGCGGGCAAGGTCGACCTCGCTAGTTGTCGGCGAGGTCGGCCTCACCAGCGGCTGGCGGGGCCGACCTCACCTGTGGGGCCAACCTCGCCAGCCAGAGGTTAAAGATGAAGGAAAAAATAAAAGAAAAGAAAAAAATAAAAAAAAATTTACCACAAATATATTAATTTGGGGTTTTTCGTGGTATTAACCCTTATTTATGGGATCTTAGCCTACGTTTAGAGTGACGGGATGGAGTTGGTCATGAAATAGAAAGGGTAATGGGAGCAAATATATTATATTTATTTTTATTTTTATGAGCAATTATTTAAAAAATATATTTTTTAAATTATTTTCTACCAAATAAACAAACGGAGGCATGTTGCATTCATTTTGGGCTAACATTTTGAGAAAACAAAATCAGGATTCGGTGGGGTCCAAGATTTGATGAAGGGTCACGTGCCTAATTGAAGAAATACGTTAGCCCCTATAAAAATTTCTTTGGAAAATCCTAGGGTTCCATCAATTGAAATCGAACAAGGGCATTATCCTGCGAAAAATGGGAAGACCAGATGTCTATACTGTGAATATTGCAGATGGTTTGATTATTGTAGTATGACTATAGGGTCATTTTTCATTATTAGTAACTATATCAAATAAAATTAGAATTGCAAAATTATTTTTCTGTGCAACTTCTAATAATATTGACTCTCGGTAGCTAGGTGAGAGGTGGCTCGACTTAAGAGCATTTTTTGAAATCAAAGTGATGAAAAAGGTAGAAAGAAAATCCGGAAATTCGAGCACGTGATGACTTAAAGAATTTTAACAAATTATAGAGGACGGTGCGCGATATAATTTATATTTTGAAGAAAGAATAAGCAAGGAAATTAACTTTAGAAACGTGAACTTTGATTAAAACCCTTGAGGTAGATCTGGATTGATGATCAAAAAGAGGTTGGAAAGGGAAAAAAAAGAAAAAGAGAGGGAGAGGGATGGAAAAATGTCGTTTTGATGTCCATAAAATTGGGGTTTGAGATGATAGCTAATTAAATAGAATGAATATTAGTATTGATGATACGGAAAAATCACGGAAAATATTAGTACATGGAAAAGATTAAATAAGTACCTTGCTAACCTAGGTAACATTGAAAAATCAGAAAATAACCTTAAGCAGTAAAGATTTTGGAAAATTAACAAAAAAGCCTAAAATAACTGGGAAAATGACATAAAAATAGAAAGTGCCTCGAAACACGCTGAAAACTATGGATTTTAAGGTCCGAAACAACTCCAAACGAGAAACCCTGCATGGGCAAAATACATGCTTGAAACGAACTTATTTTTTTTAATTGATAGTATAGACCTCATAACTAATATGTATCAAAAGTTATGACCGTTTTCTCGTACACTGCACGGATTGTTTAACCAAGCCCGCCTATTAGATTTTTGACTGTCTAAAACCTCTGGAAAGTCATTAGTGGCCGCGTTTACGTCCCAATCGCCATCTTAACGACAAACCCAAAGAACTAACGTGATGTCTTATTTTTTTCCCTCATAGTTGAGATGTTTGGCGACGGAGATGCTAAACAAATTCAAGGATCGAAAGGGATTGACAAGCATATATTTTTTTTTCTTCTGGTAGGTCCACGTTTTTGTTTTGCATCAAAATAATAATTGGATAAGCAGTAGTAGATGCTCGATCGATTCGACATCATTGGTCTTGAGCGATCGACTGTCCATTCCATCTTCATCGTTGACTAATGTGAATCTCATTCTCATGACGAGGTTCAATAACTTTTTTTGAAAATTGCATGCATCGCACATTAGTAAACATTTGGTTCATAATATAACCTTGTGTGTGTTTAGGGAAACTCTGACTTTTGGATTTTGTTTTTACTTATCCAAACCTTGGAAAAATATATGAATTTTGATAAACATTAAAATCGCCTATAGCTTTTCCATGAAACTTTTGAAATTCTAGAACATTAATTGAAATTCCTGATTTAAAAGCCAAAACTTTATTTTTCAAAGGGCCTGAGAAACGCGGATTATAATTATCATGTTTATACGTCATAATCATTAGGATTTGGTTGCACAGAGATAATTAATGGCTGGTCTCGGTAATAGGATGAGCATGGTCTAGATGGGCGTGTCCCACCTTGAAACCAAGAACTGCTTGTTGGTTCTATGAATCCATCCCGGTTTGGTCTGGTTCCCAAGTGAGTCTATGGAACTAGTCTCCAATCCCTACAAAATTGCATTCAGCAATCAATACTATGATGTACCTAATTTCTATATGAGTACTTCTTTGCAAGGGAAAATATGTACATATATTGTCACTAAGATTCGTGTAAACCGGTTTGTTCAATCTTTGATTGATCAAGGAAAAATAACCTTACCTATTGGTGGCTATGCCTTGGAAATATTAATGCCATAGTGCCTTTCAATTGGTAGATGCTTATCAAATCAATTGTGAATCTCACATATGCTTAAACAATGCATGCTCACAAAATGGTTTCCTTTGTCCTTCAAACGAAGTTTAGACGGCCTAAGAAATGAAACTCTACTCCTCGATAGACACATGAACGATGAGTTAATTGTTCAGATAATGAATACTTGTGTATTTCAATTGACATTTGATGCTTTTCTGGTTTTATCAATCCATAATTTTGAAGGATACACTAGAGAAGGCCTCTGTATTTCAATTGACTCAAGTTCTTGCTAATCTTCTAGGAAGTTATAGTTGAGGGTGAATTTTTTTTTTAAAAAAGATTTTACACACACTCACACACACACATGTCCAGGTAGGCGGTTTCTCACCTGGAATCGAGAGTCGGATCAGTACGCACTGGTTTTAGAAAACTAGAACCAGGAACCGGATCGGTCTCCACAGGAGCAGCTGGTTCTGGGCCAATTCGATCCGATTTTGGGTGATTCTCGAATTTTTGCATTTCCCTACTCAATGGGCCTAATTTATTGCCCAAATCCACCAAGTACAAAAAAATAAATCTTATGTTTGAAATTTCGGTGCAGGCCTAAGTCAAGCCGGACTTCATAAGTAAATAGTGTTGCTCAAGCCTGCCAAAAAGTGCCATCTCGGAATATATGGCTCGGATGGACCCGTGGATTGTCAGATTTGATCAGGTCTAGATTATGGGTGTGCAACCGGACCGGGTTTACCCGGAAACCGGACCAACCCACCCGAAAAACAGGTTCGGGAACCGGTTCTTGTTAGAACCGGTCCGGGTACCGGTTCCATTTTTTGGGAACCGGTTAGAACCGGTCTGGTTTCCGGTTCTAAGTAAAAACCAACCCAAACCTGTTTTAGAACCGATTTTGAAATAATGTACAAAAAAGTAAAAAGCCTATATCACGTTACCTTACTTCACCGGCTTTAGAACCGATTTCCGGTTTAATATTGGAATATGTTTCACAACTATGAGTGAAACAGCACGGCCCTTAAAGTTATCTAAATATTGCGTGATTCAGATGAGATATATAGACATATTTCTAGTGAGAGCATATGCCTTACCGCTAAGTCTCTTGATTTTTCTTTCAAGATATTTCATTCGGAAACAGAAGTGGGGAGTTATCTCATCATGGTGCAAAATAAAGAGCTAAACATGTTGAATAAATTCCCTGGAAATGTGACTCTTAAATATTTATGCGATTAGACTATGTCTTGCCACATAGTGCTTTTGGATTGTTGATTTTGATGGATTGTAATTTTAATTGCTCATTTTGGGGATTGTTACTTTTGGCGGATAGTGTTTTTTGTTATTCATCTTTTATTTTAAATTTTTTCATTGCTGCCTATATTATTTTGCTAGAAAAAAATGAAACCAAAAAAAGGAACAAAAAAAAAAAGGTTCTCGGGTAGACCCTGAAACCGAACCGGAAAAACAGGGTTGGTTCCAAAATAGAGTCTAGGAAAAACATGATTGGTTTCAGGTTCTAAAAATTGAGAACCGGTTATAACAGGGTTGGTTTCAGGTTCTAGGTCCAGACCCAACCCACCCTGGAACCGATCACTCCTAGTCTAGATTGCTATATTTATTATACTTTAGAATTTTCGCTATAAATTTTAGATTCTTTGATACGGTGCTCTTATCTTTATAAGTTATCCTATATAATTCGAGATTTGATATTTACGAACCTCTTATTACCTGGCTAATCTCCCGATCAATTCGATAAATATATTGCCTTTGATTAGACTTGCGATCTGGGACATCCAACTCCTTCAGAATAATATGTAAGGGAACGAAAGCAAAAGATAGGATATTCATGGGTTATCCGAATTTTATTCTAGCTTTCGAAATTTATCTAGTTTGGTGAAAATTTAGTCAAATAATTTTGGCAAAATTGAAGAACCACTTGATAAGAACAGCACTTAAATGTCACTTTTGGACTTATATGCTCCCCAAAATGTCTTTAGTACCCTCATCTTGACCAAGTCAGAGGACTATTAACATGCTCAATTGGATCGAATTGCCTCGGATCAACTGCTTTGGTTTGACTCGGATCTCCATGTTGATTTTGATCTAGACAAAAGAGTTTCGTATGAACAGTTAATTCAATCAAATTATGTCCCACATCCATATATCTGTTCACAGCAAAAGCAAGATTTTTATTTCATCATCCCCTTTCTCTTTAGGGTTTTTCTAACATTACTAGTGCAAGAAGGTCGTTATTCGTCCTGCTGACCAAGCTACACTAGGCAGGGAAAGGCTGTTTTCTAGGGTACATTATTGTCAAAGTTTGTACCCACGTTGACTAGTACTGATCGGAGACCCTTAACAGCTGAGATTAGCACCAGGTGCAACCCCAAATTGCTTACAGTAGTTAGTGTAATACGTGACCCGGGCTTGGACAGCTGCAGGGTTCATCCCGTTGCACTCTATGCTATTAATGGCTCGGATTGTTGCGCCGAACCCTTGGCCCGAGAGCTTGGACTGGAGGTTGTTGGTACTCCAAAACCACAGGGCGGCCTTGAAGGCGATTACGGGATTGTTCGCGACGGTCTCCGGCGAGTTGAGCCCGTCGAACCCAATGCTTTGGCCGGCTGGGCCATAGTTGTAGTTCCATGTGATCTGGAGGGGTCCTCGCCCGAAGTACCTCTTGCCCGGTTTGCACGGGTACTGTGGCACGTTGGGGTCACAGTAGATCTTTTGGGGATCGGTTTGCCCATTTTTTTTTTTTTTTTTTGGTAAGTAAGATGAATAGCATTACAATGCAAACGGGTACAAGAAGAGTCGCACACAAAACCTCGACCCATAAGGGACACCGAATGTCCATAAGGGTTGAAGGTGAAACGACTAAAAGAGAACCAGCCCAAGAGGGCTAAAGCCAAAGCTGAACCAGAGCCAAGAGCAACTATACAAACAAAGGCTACAACAAAGCAGACAACAAGGAGCAAAGAGAACCAAAAGGAGGAGGCCAAACAGCGGCCAAGACCCAAGCCCAGACTAAACCTAGGCTACTAATTCAAAGAAGTGGTCACACGGTTGGACGGGGAAAGACCCCAGTTTGCTTGCAGTCTTCTATTTTGAGGAGTGTCCGACACTTCACCAATAGAGATAATTTTGTCCTTGACCACCTTGACAAGATGTGTGACCATCCCCGGTGCAAAGAAAAGCTTCTCTCTGAAGAGTATATTGTTTCTTTCCATCCAAATAAGATGACAGAGGGCTCCAAGCGAGAACCGTGAGATACGCTGAGAGAAAGAAGAGCCACCAAACTGTTGCATAGCCCATCCAATGAAGACACTCCATGGCTGGTTCGTCCACTGCAGACCACACTTTGAAGCCCAAATCGATGCAATTCTGGCCGTTTGAGGGCAAGAGAAGAATAGGTGATCGATGGAATCTGGGCAGCAACGACAGAAGGCACAAGAACCTTCAGTAATCCTATGATACTGGAGCAACAGGGCTTGGGTAGGTAAACGGCGGTGGAGGATTATCCATAAAAGAAACGCATGCCGAGGGGCCATATCCCGATCCCAGACAAAGGAATGCCACGGTGAAGGCCGGCCTTTGGGTCTGATATGGTCCCAAGCCGAGGCGACCGAAAAAACTCCAGAGGGATGAGCCGTCCAAGAATATAAGTCCGGAGAATCAATAAAAACAGGGGCTGGTTCCGCCCAACTTAGGAAGGAGTCCAAAGTTGCGGAAGTTTGCCATATTGAGTCAAAAAAACTCCGAACAGCGGTATACCGAGGAATGCGCGAACGGTAAATGTCCCGGTCACTAAAGATCTTGAAGAGCGGACCTCTCTCATGCCACCAATCAAACCAAAATGAAGTCCCACGACCATCTCTAATTTCCCATCTAAAGAGATTTGAGAAAGATGACCGGAGGTCAAGGATCTTCTTCCAGGCCCACGAACAGCATGTGGGTTTCGAGGCAATCCAAAATTTGGATCTCTTCAGAAAATTAGAATGAATCCACTTGCACCAGAGGGATTCCTTATCAGTGAACAGAATCCAAATATGTTTTAGTGTTAGAGCTGTATTATAGTCTTCCAGCCTGCGAATCCCGAGTCCACCCTCTTCCTTGGGTAGGCACACGTCCGCCCAAGAGACCTTTGCACCACCTACTCCAAGGTCTGGGCCTTTCCATAGGAATTGTCTTAAAACAGTCTCAATGTCGTGGAGGACAGACTTGGGGAGGGTGAATATGCTGGCCCAGTAAACTTGCATAGAATGCAAGACAGATTTGATGAGTTGAAGACGGCCTCCATAAGATAGAAAACGCTGGGTCCAAGATCTAGCCCTTGCAGTAATCGAGTCCACCAAAACCTTACAATCCTCTTTGGACAACCTGGAGGAGATAACTGGGACCCCTAAGTATCGAAACGGGAGAGATCCACGTTGGAAACCAAGGCAATCACCAATCTGGTTTTGAAGTTCAGGAGACCCTCCGGATATGAATATACAACTTTTGTTTGCATTCGGTCTAAGCCCTGACCAACCAGAGAAAAGATCAAGAGCATCCTTGATCAGTTGAATAGAACACCCATTCGCTTCAGAGAATAAAAGGACATCATCCGCGAAGAACAAATGTGATAAACGAGTCTCCTTGCATCGCCAGAAGAACTTGAAATCCGGCCTATTTGATTTAGCTTGGATTATTCCGGAGAAGACTTCCATGACGATAGTAAATAGGTAAGGGGATATAGGGTCCCCCTGTCTAACTCCCCTCGAGCTCGGAAAGAAGCCGTGTAGCTCACCATTGATGGATACCGAGAATCTTGCTGAGGACACACATTCCATGATGAGCTTAACAAAGCTGGTGGGGAAATGAAAAGCAAGGAGTACCCTCTCAAGAAAGATCCAGTCAACCGAGTCATAAGCTTTTTGGAAGTCCACCTTAATGGCACATTTTGGAAGATACGGCTCGTGGTGAAAACCTGCAAAAAGCTCCTGAGCAAGCAAGATGTTGTCACTAATTCTTCTTCCTTGTACAAAAGCCGTTTGAGATTGACTGATGATAGAGGGAAGCACTAGGGCAATACGATTTGCTAAAATTTTCGAAATGCATTTGTACAAAGTGTTACAGCAGGCAATTGGCCTAAAATCAGTCATCGCCGTAGCATTAGGAACTTTCGGGACGAGTGCCAGAATAGTAGCATTCAACTCTTTGAGTAGCCTCCCCGATGAGAAAAAGTCCTTTATAGCAAGGGTAATCGAGGGACCTATAGTATCCCAACAGGCTATGAAGAAGTCCACATTGAAACCATCAGGGCCAGGTGCCTTCCCTTTAGCCAAGCTGAAGAGAGTCCTCTGTATTTCACTATCCGAGACCGGAGCAGATAAGAGGGTCTGTTGGTCCAAGTCCAAAGAGCGGTTAGTAAATTCAGAGATATCAGCAATCGAGGGCCTGTCGGTTTGCCCATTTATCTCTTCGATGTAACAAAAATCTGCAAAGGAGAAATGTATAAGTATTTTATTGCAACTTTTGAGTCTTATGGTATTTTATTTTTAAGGATTATCATTGTATCCACTGCCAATGTAAAAAACTTTTTACACATTCATCATTTATGAGCGACATGTCTAATTGGAGATCGTGGTGTAATGATAAATGATTTTTTGCTTGGCTACGTGACTTTTTTCCTCTCTAGTAAAGCTTTCATTACATTTATTTTGAGAGAGATATTTTTTCTGATATTTCTCATTCTTGCCACGATAGAGGACCTTTTATACTGCAAATTGTTCGTTTATATATCCAAAACTAATGTTGCACAGCGCACAAGAATAAGAACATGCATGAAAAGGAGAGAAGAAGACTAATCCGGAGAGAAGAAGACTAATCCAACTTACGTCCAGTCTCATGCGTGGCATGAGCAAAGAAAGCGGCAATCTCGCGCTTCGAGTCGTCGACCGACCCGACCCGGCCGAACCTCGGGAAGCTACCGAGGGCGTTGAGGAACGTTTGCCTTGAGTAGAACCTCTTTCCGGCGCAGCTTGCAGCCGCCTGGTTGATGATCCCGTTGAAGAAGGCATCGGTAACGATGTCGCCGACCACAACCGCGTTAGTGGCGGGCGGGGCCGCGGCAGGGTCGCAGGGGCCGGCTTGGCAACCCGGTCCGCAGTAGTCACGGCCGGTCCCGCAGTAACCGAAACGACTGCAGCAGAGGCCGGCGGCGCATCCGCAGTTCTGGGCGGTCACATGCGGCACGACCAAGGCAGCGAGGGCGAAACATACGACGAGGATGTCGATGAGCGTGTTTCGA
Source organism: Syzygium jambos (assembly GCA_031216235.1). Classification (NCBI taxonomy): domain Eukaryota; kingdom Viridiplantae; phylum Streptophyta; class Magnoliopsida; order Myrtales; family Myrtaceae; genus Syzygium; species Syzygium jambos. The sequence continues at coordinate 23,878,757 of CM062230.1, read as the reverse complement.
CTCATGGCTGAGGGTGTATGTAAACAATGTATTAAATTGCGATGTTGAGCGAAGAGAAGGGCAAGGGCAAGGTGCATTTATAGTAGATTGATAGGGAGATGAATTGGAATTTGATGGCTGGGGACACAAATTTCCACATGCGTGGGGACAAACTTGAATGGGACGACTTGACTGACCTTCAAACTTTGAATTTGTGGACGTACTCTGCTCAATAACGTAGGACACAGGATGGCCAAGACCGATTTTTTGAAATTTCGTATACTAAGTTGCGCGGCATACTCTTATTAAATTCTGAATATGATAATTATCTCGACCTGTTGAAGGCACAATGACCGTGTAAAGTATTTTTTCCACGGGCAGTCAGGAGATCAGAACATTCATCTGCTGCTAGAATGAATTCATATACCGAAGTTTAAAATCGTATACGTGTCAATGCTTGAACCCCGCCTGTGCAATTGATGTTTCTGCACGGCTCGCGTACCATATGAAAACCCTAATTTTTTGGAGACTGGTTCTAAGACGGTGGGCACCGCTTTGTTTTGTTTTGTCTACCCCGTGATTATTGTACGAGCAAGAGAGACGACCCACGATGACTTTGAAATTGCAGGCTTGTGTCCAGAATATGCTATATTCAATGTATCTGTTGGTCGGTGGCGGACCTATGCTAGTTTTCTGGAATAAGTGGCTTTGAGTTAGTCAAAAGTCATAGATATTTTGGATAAAGGGTCTAAAAATTCCTAAATCTATTGGAGTTTTGTCAATTCGGTTATAAATCTTTTAATTTTTTCAATTGTGTCCTAAACCTTTTGAAAATTTGACAATTAAGTTCATCCGACCAATTTTGATCAGAATTCACTGACGTGGACGCTAGTTCTACCACATAAGACGGCCGCGTTGACGTTGATAATTTTTTAATTTTTTTTTCGAATTTTTATTTTTTTATTAATTTTCTTATCTTTTTCCTTTTTTCCTTATTTATTTATTTTACTATGGCCGGGGAGGGCCCGGTGGCCCCTCGCTGGCCACTGGGCGAGGCCACCTTTGCCCCATGCCCGTGCATTGCCCACCATCAAGAACGGAGGCCACCCGTCATCCCTCCTGGCTTCGTGGTCGATACTTCTACTTTTGCTTTTGCCATTGTCAGGATGGCTTTCGCACTGCGAAGGCAGCTGCGGCTGCGGGCGTTGGTGGCCTCGCCTAGATCTAAGTGACGCTAGGTGAGGGCCGCACAACCCATGCCCGCGGCCAGCGAGGGTTTCAGCGGCCCTCGCTGGCCATAGTAAAAAGAAAAAAAGAAGAAGGAAAAGAGAAACAAAGGAAAAGGAAAGAGAATAAAATAAAATAAAAAATTAAAATATTATTAAAAATTGTCTATGTCAGCACTGGTCGTGCCACATAAAATAATTAGCATCCATGTTAGCAAATTCCTAGATTGACTTAATTGGCAAATTGTTAAAAGGTTTAAGATTGAATTGATATAATACAATAGGTTTTAGATTTTTTAGATAATTTTTCCTAAATATTTTTGTTAACTCAAGGAGCAGGAATACAATATGGAGATTCGAAATTACAAAATTTGTTTGTAAAGGGATACCATCAATTATAATAAATGAGTATTTAAACAGCGAGTCATATTCAATCATTCGGAAACAAAACTGTGTTGTCATTTCGTAAATTAGTTTTTGTCGCTATTATCGTTGCTTAGAACAAAAGGCACAAGATCTTAGGCTGGATTTGGTGCGACGGGATGGACTTGGTCAGGGAATAGAATGGGTAGTGAAATGGAGTGGAGTCGGCATTTCTACCTTTGCCATTTGGGCAAGACGAAAGGAAGATATAACGAAGATATGACGATTTGTTTTCCTTTTTTTCATTTTGATAATTTAAACTTTAAAATGGGAAGGACTTTAACGCCGAAATTCAATATGCCTCGCAATCACAACTTTAAGATAACTCCCTCTCATGTGTGTATGGAATGGAGCGACCAACTTGAGATTGGGAAAACGTCTCGGGTCGTCACGGTCGCTTCTGTACAATGTCGACATGGAAACACGCCCGCGCAACCCTTTGGCGAGCGATTTTTGTACTCAAGAGAAAGAATCTTATGCCGCGTAATGCTAATTCTAATTTTTACAAAATCTTTTCGCCGGTTCAATTACTGGTCCCGATTTTTCGAAACCTATAAAACCCTTCAATGATTCCATGCATCCAAAGTCTCTACCAAACAAAAAAAGAATGTTCATAGTTACATGACTGATTCCTCTTGTACCAAGCATGCCATGTGATATTTTTACAAAAGAGAAGAGTCAAAATCAACAATATGGGCTTAATTGTTCTTTTCTTTGTTTTTGATTTTTTGCTCAATAGGATGGGCTTGAGTTGAGAAGTCCAACTTCTTGACTTTTGAAGCCGCATCCCAGTCAATTTTGGGCTTACATTAGGAGAAAACACATGGTTTTTTGTCTCTGCCCTTTCCGTATGCAACATCAAAGTAAATTCCTCAACTAAGATGAGAGAGACCTAGCCCAAGATGCGAGAGTAACGAAGCAGATATTATGAGATGAAGTATCATTTTCCTTCTTCTCTTTTTCTGTTGCGGAATTGAACAAAATACTTACTCAGTGGGGTCCAAGATTTGATCGAAGGTCACGTCCCCCAACAAAAATTTCTTTGGGAAGTCCAAGGGTTCAAAAGAAGAAGAAGAAGAGTAGATTACGGTAGACTACGGTTCTAAACAGTCGTATAATAACAACAGTAATAATTTATAACATTCTGGAAACACGTACTCGGGCGCACACGTTTACAATCGCAAGTATAGAGAGGAATTTCTGTATATTGTAAGATAGGATGAAGGCTATCGGATACGTGAAAAAGATCAAATGAATACATTGCTTACCTAGGTGACGCTGAAAAATCCGAAAATAACCATTAGCAGTAGAGACTTTGAGAAAACGAACACAAGCCCAAATAACTCGGAAAAGTGAAATAAAAACGGAAAGTGCCCCGAAACACCCCTGAACGATGGGTTTTGAGGTTCGAAACGGCTATGAATGAGGCAATTCGTTTGGCCCAAGTATAGTGCTCGTAACAAGCATTTCGAATTGGTATGATGGGCCCCGTAACTCTTCCGGGATCAAAAGTCATGACCGTTTTATGTCTGGTCGAACGCTCTGAAAGTAATTAGCCGCGCGATGATCAGCACTTCAACGATTGGCTCAAATGAATACTAACTTTGAAGCACGTGGTGGTGTCTTAGTTCTTTCTTTTCTACTTCGCGGTTGAGATGATAGGCGATGGAGATGTGCTAAGTTTCATTCGCGAAACCACATATAAGGATCGACAAGCATACATGTTTTTTTTTTCTTTCTACGGTAGGTCCAACTTTTTTGTTTGGCTTTGAATAATTATTGGATAAGCAATAATAGACGCTCGATCGATTGATCCGACATCATGGTCCTAAGCGATCGCACTGTTCATTCCGTCTCGATCATCGACCAAGTGTTAATCTCGTTCTCATGACGAGGTTCATTATATGCTGTCGCATTCCATGCATTAATAAACATTTGGTTCATGATTCAATCTCGTGTGTGTTTAGGGTTCGGTTCTTTTTACTTGAAATGCATTTTCAGTCGTTTTAAAGTATTCTTGAAGTTCCTGGTTTGAAAGCCAGAACTTTATTTCTCAAAGGGTCGGACAAACGGCCGTGCGATTATCATGTTTATGCTTCGTGATCATCGCATACATTGCTCGTGGAAGTGGAAGAATCATCAAGTTCTTCATCGATTACGTACGCAACATCTTACGCCACTATCTTTGTGAAATCTGGAGAAACAAAAAAGACTGGAATCAGATATATGTTTTGTGCACTGAGATTTGATTTGCAAGATACAAGTCAAGATAGCTTCACCAATCATTTACAAGCAGTAAAGCCGACATGTTCCGGTGTTCTCGTAATCATCATTTCGAGCTACCCAACTCAGAATTACCTTGTTTCTTTTTTCAAGCCATAATCAATCGATCGGGGTTGTCGGCATTTTCTTATTTACCGGTCCAACCCGATATCAACGACTGCCTATTTTTCGCGACGATTGGGCAAATGCTATGGTCCCCGTATATTTCGCACTTTATGAGCATGCATTTTAACTGCTGAAAATGGCTCCAGAGGCCTCTTTTGACTTTGAACACAGGCGTTTTGTTCTCATCTACATGAAAAAAGGGGGGATGGGGGGGGAGTGATAGTGGGAGGGATATCATTTCAAATGATATCATATAACGTAAATTATGGGAACGGGTAATCTAAGGCCATGACCCACCATTTATGGTGGATAATCATGCAAGAATAAAAAGAGAAAAGTGGCCACACCTTGTTCGAGAAAAGGAGGAGTCTAGTTATCTCTTTAAACCTAAGAAGCTATTTGATGCGATGGATACGTAGCTTGATAATGACATTTCATATGATCGATAAAAAGAAAACGGTTCACATATACATGGTAAAAAATAGGATAAGATCAATAATGCACGAGTAACAACGATTGATCGATCACACCATGTTATCGGTGTCGCATTGTATATCTGTCACGTAAAATACTTTTTCATGATCCCTAAGCGTTTTATTCGCTTTAGCACGAACTCTTATTGCTTTTCCCTTTTCCCCTCCTCATTCATGGACCCTTTTCTGGTCTTCTTTTCTCCATGTAAAAGGTAACCCATATAAAAGGCTAAACAGAAACTTCACACAAGAGTCTAATTTGAGATTATATGCACTTGGTCTTGCTGTATTATGGGGAGGTAAAAAGCAGAAAATGTTTCAATTTGGGATTAAACGATGAATTCATTTGAGTCAAAATTAGTTTCCCTGTTTTGTTCCAATTTTGAACGACAAGTCCAAAGTTATGATCTTCTTTTTGGGTGTAGCAATTAGGTTATTTTGGATTAATTTTCGTGTGCACCAGACTAGCCCCATGAGTCATAGGCGTGCCCTTTACGAGGAATTCTAAGAAATTTTTGGGAAATTATGTATTTGTGATAGTACAAGTTCGAGGCACGAAACTATATTGGAAGTTCGGACGGAGCTAAGGCTAGGTTTGGGAAAATGGAAGCGATGGTAATTCGAGCAAAAAATTTCAAAATCTGAATCATGAATTCTCTTTCTTTATCATTGATCGAATTCAAAATTTTTGTGAGACGATAAGAAGAAGAAAATATAAGTTATTGGGTGTTTTCCTTTACATTTTCTTCTCATAGGATGCTGCAAACATGGCCAAAAGCCGAAAGGTGAAGATAAAATCCAAATTTCATGGCAATCTTTTTGTTGTCAAAGGTAAATTGGTGAAAGGGGGGAGCAATCATAGCGAACATGACATGCACCAATCATTGTGCCCCTAAAAGCGTGCCTGGAAATCAGAGGTAATTAAAGATAAAAGGCAATACAAAAAGTAGAAAACTTTCATATCGTTTCTACTGAGGGTTGCAGAATACGAGGCAAAAACACCAAGCGATCCATGCATTTTCTCTGACATAAAAGGATTACATAGAAAAATGTCAGTGCCTTTCCGGAGCATCGAGCGGAAAATTACTGTTTAGTGAGAAAGATTATTATGATTTGGTAAAAACAAAAAGGAGAAAAGGAAGAGTAAAGCTTAATGGGACTGTAGACAGTGGCATAAGTGTACGAGTTTGACTTACTTGTATATGGCCGAAGATGTCCATACTACAGGCACCTTCATCCTCGTTTTGGATTTCATTTGGTGAATATTACAGACCGAGTTAAGTGGGGTTTTTATTTCTTTCCAATTTTTTCATGCATGGTAATCGACTTTAAGTGAGGTCGGGGTATCGATTAAGATGTGGACGTTCCCATGGATTCGGCACAACGCACAAATCCAATTTTCTGTGTCATCAAGTTTAAATGGTTTCAGAATTAGATAATTTAGTGGGTTTTAATAAGATTAGTAGTGCGTGCATCGGTAATTATGTTTAACCTTGGGTTCAAAAAGTTTAAGGGAAAGTCATCCGAAACACCTTAATTTCATATCAAAGTGAAAACCCTCAAGTCTCACCACAACAAGCAACCCAAGCTATCAAGTGATAATTATTCTGAAAAATGATGAAATTCACAAGAGATCCATGAATGTTGTTGACCTTTCCTAAAGAAATCATCAAAGCTCACTCATCACACTTAGCAAATTGCCATGTATACTTTGCTTGCAATATGATATCGACAATAGTTTTTGAAGCAGATCTGAAACGCTTGTACCAATCTTCTATTCCGTCTCACATTGATATGAAAATGACAGCTTTCACAACGGTTTTCGAAATATTAACACAAATGCAAATGCCGTTGAATATGCGAAGAGAAATCAAGTTCTTTTTTTCCGATAATGCATCAAGTGGTATAATTTCATAAACAGATTAAAAATCCTTCTTTCTTAATTTTTATTTTTATAACCAACCGAATGGTATTTATAATTTAATAGTATTTAACCGTTATTTTGACTTTTTTTTCCCCCTTTTTTCTTTTGAGAAGGGGGGAACAAAAAGTAAAAGATGACAAAGTTGTCAAACTATAATAACCACTTTTGTACCCTTTTCCCGCCTTCTTTTTCCTCCCCTTGATTTTGACTTTCTCCCTGATAAAAACAAAGTTACAAGCACCGCCCATGTTTATATGTCTTTGTTTCCTGGAGGCCTCTCTTTACAGGCTTCAAACCTCGGAATACGTGCAATTAAGGCAAATTCTTCACTGTCGAAACATGAAATTAATCAAACCGTGGAAAATGTAGTCGTTTTCAAAGATGGGGATTTGGAAGGCGATGGGATGACCATGACCATGACCATGATCATGACCCACCGAGCAAAAAGAGGAGGCCCGATTTGCTTTGGAAGATTGCCAATCCGCAACAGTTTTGAAAGTGTTGGCACCACCGCCTGCTTGGCGAGAATGACCAGAGGAGAAGCTTGCCATCACACAAACATCTACAACTGGATGCTCTGTCTCTTTCCTCTGCTTCTTCACTCTCTCTCTCTCTCTCTTTCAACTCAAACCCAACAACTTTCTTTTCTTTTCTAGTGTCTTCCCTCGTTCTTGGCATTTTCTAGTTTCTTTCCTTCTTTGAGTTTCCTCTGCGTCCATGGACCGCGGTGACAAGCAGCAGCAGAATCAGATGTCACTAGCCAAGTCTTCAAGGCAGAGATACAGTGAATGGTACCTTCACTTCTCCTCCTCCTCTTGCCTTGTTTTGTTTTTTCTATTTTTGGTTCATTTCTTCCTCTTTCTTGATGCTGGAATCTTTTGTAAATTTGGTGTAGTTTTGATTGTTGAATAGAAATCTTGTGAATCGATGTTCATGTTGTTGCTGTGCGATGAGAACATGCATTGAGCGTTCTTCCTCTCGTACTTGTGTTTATGGTCAGAGTGAGGGTCTGGTGTATATTAAGTGGGTTTAGCTCTACAAGTTTCCACCATGTCAGGGCTTGATGTATCATCAGAGAGCTTGCCGAGCCATTTTCTTTTTCCCGAGGAATTCTTACTTCGCTATAAAATTCCGAAAATCTACTGACCCCAAGTGATTTTGAATGAATTCCCCTTGTTACCCGTCTGAGATACGGTTCTTTGTCCGACGAATGTTTTTCTTTTGCTACTTAGCTTCAATCTGTGCCTCGATTGTGATCCCCTGAATGGAACTGCAATTGGTAGTGTCCAGTACAAAAACATTTTACTAATACCATCACAACAAAGACCGCTCTCATATCTGCCAATGGCAATTGGAAGACACAGATAGGTATCATTTGAATGATTTGCTCAATGGTTTAGAAACAGTCAGCCTTAGGTATCAATTTTGTGCCGTAACTTCTTAAGTTTTCTCAATGTTTGACTGTTTCTTCTGTAGGATTTTCCGAGATGTTCCCAGCGATATCACGCTGGACGTTGGAGGGGGAACATTTGCCCTGCACAAGGTCAGATTTTTGCAGTTCTTTCTGAAACTTTTACGCAGTTGTATTGTCGATGACATTCCTTGTGCTGTCGTACTTTAGCTCCACGAGTTTCCGCAATTTCATCTCTCACGATTTCAATGACTCCTAACTCGTTGGGTTGCTATTCAGTTCCCTCTCGTTTCCCGCTGTGGAAAAATCCGAAAGTTGGTTGCTGAGCACAGAGACACAGACATCTCGAGAATAGAGCTTCTAAACCTTCCAGGAGGCGCTGATTCGTTCGAGCTAGCTGCGAAGTTCTGCTATGGGATCAACTTCGAGATCACTACATTGAATGTGGCTCAGCTTTGCTGTGTCTCCGACTACCTTGAAATGAACGAGGAATATTCCAAAGACAACCTTGGCTCAAGGGCTGAAGAGTATCTCGAGACAATCATCTGTAAGAACCTTGAGATGAGCGTTGAAGTGTTGCAGCAATGCGAAAACTTGCTTCCTCTAGCCGACGAGCTCAAAATAGTGAGTCGTTGTGTGGATGCGATAGCCTCAAAGGCATGTGCTGAGCAAATAGCTTCGAGCTTTTCACGGCTAGAATACAGTAGCTCTGGGAGGCTTCACATGAGCAAGCAAGTAAAATGCGAGGGTGATTGGTGGATAGATGACATCTCCAATCTCCGGGTGGATTTGTATCAACGCGTAATAATGGCGATGAAGTGTCGCGGGGTCCGTCCTGAAAGCATCGGTGCATCTCTCATGAACTATGCTCAAAAGGAGTTGACGAGAAAATCCAGCTTATGGAATTTATCTAACCAGCAGAAGGCCGATTTGTTAGTATCCAACACGATGGAGCATGAGAAAATCGTGGTCGAGACTATTATAAGCCTGTTGCCCGTTGAGAAACAAGCTGTGCCTTTAAGTTTCCTCTTTGGCCTTTTACGGAGCGCTGTGATGCTCGATTGCAGTGTTGCTTGCAGGCTTGATCTGGAGCGCAGGATCGGGTCCCAGTTAGATGTTGCAACTCTCGATGACCTTCTGATCCCGTTGTTTCGGCATGCCGGCGATACTTTATTCGATGTTGATACGGTTCATAGGATCTTGGTGAACTTCTCACAACAAGATGACAGCGAAGAAGACGAATTGGAGGATGATGCCTCAGTGTTTGAATCGGAAGGTCCTCGTTCTCCCTCTCAAAGTGCACTGTTTAAGGTCGCGAAACTAGTGGATAACTACCTAGCGGAAATTGCTCCCGACGCTAACCTCAAGCTCAACAAGTTCATGGTCATTGCCGAATCTTTACCAGCACATGCACGTACTGTCCACGATGGTTTATACCGAGCTGTGGACATCTACCTCAAAGTATGCATTTTGATCTTTTACCTCATGATCTTTTAGTACATTCACGAGCGTAAGTTTATATAAGGAGTGCTTTGAAATCACTGCTTAAAACTAATTACGAAACGAGCTCAGTAGTTCTAGCATGAATGTCTACTTGACGAATGAATTAATTCTGTTCAGTCACCTCGTTATGAGAATCACGATCCCATGAGAACAATGGCATTGCTTGGAGAACAGATAACAGACACAATAAAAAGTTTTGGCAACACTAGCTTGGACAAAAATAGTAATGTCCAATGTGTTCATAGTTCAATAATGATACAGTGCACCTGATATCTTTGTAACAATTCAATTTTTTCAGGCTCATCAGTCTTTGTCAGAATCAGACAGGAAGAAGCTCTGCAAGCTGATCGACTTCCAGAAGCTCTCGCAAGAAGCCGGGGCTCATGCTGCACAGAACGAGCGCCTTCCTTTGCAATCCATAGTCCAGGTCCTCTACTTTGAGCAAATAAGGCTAAGGAATTCCTTGTGCGTCTCCTACAACGAGGAAGATCCCAAGCCGATGCACCACCAGTCATGGCGGATCAGCAGTGGAGCGCTCAGTGCTGCAATGTCTCCTCGAGACAACTATGCCTCACTAAGGCGCGAGAATCGGGAACTGAAACTTGAGCTTGCCCGATTGAGGATGAGACTCAATGATCTGGAAAAGGAACATGTTTGCATGAAGAGGGACATGGCGAAATCCAATTCCCGGAAGTTCATGAGTTCGTTCTCGAAGAAGATAGGCAAGTTGAGCCTCTTTGGACACAGTTCTTCCAGAGGATCAAGCTCTCCCTCGAGGCACTCTCACAGAACAGATTCCAAGGTGATCGAGAGAACCTGTGCAAGCACAGACTAAGTTAAATTGGGCCCGTCGTTTTTGGGAGTAACATGCCAGTCTGCTTTTTGGTGACCCGCTCCTTTTTCTTTTTGCCATTTCTTCTTAGCACATTGTATAGACAGAAGTGCTATGTGCCAAGCTTGAGTGAATGACATTTTTTCATTGTAAAGGTATTGAAGAAGGTGGCTTTGATTGAATACAGCTCCACCTCTTTGTTTGAATTCATCTGTTATATGCAGAACATAGAATGCAGTTCGGTGTTTTTTTAGAATGGCTTGATACACAATTTCCAAGAGGGAGCCCAAAATTTGAGCCTATACATAAGCCTAGTTAAAAACATCATTTCAAGATTTGAGCCATTGAGTTATGGTTGACCAGGTATTATCAATGTCTTATCTTCACTACATAGGTTTGATTTTGTTTCAGACGTCACTGGTGCACTCAACAAAGATTGCTCTATAATCGAAATCTTACACGCACCAATCAGTTGCTCGATCTCTATCCTTCTTTTGGTTTGTTTTGATTCATTTCGTCTTAGCTCAAGATTCTTTCTTTTCCCCTCATACCCCTTCCTTTTTGGCCGGCCAGCCAGATGATACCATTTTCGTCGTCCATTTGGAACTTCAGTATTATTTACTAGCATGGACTATGCTACTATTGACGGTGACGGAGAACCATTGGTAAGAAGAGGAAAAATCTGGAACTTCTTTTACTGTTCTTGTTGGAGACTGGGCATATTGTGGAATTGCTGGTGATTCCTAGTGGATAGAGTTGTTCTTGAATGTGAATGCCACTAAATGAATTTACTTTGATGGTGAATAACATGTGAAGAACAATACAGGACGCAGTGAGTTACATATATGAAATCGCTGAGGGCGAGTTGTTATTGTATGCAATAACATCAATGACCAAATGGAGTTATTTGTATGAAGACAATCCGGCATCATATTTCCCAGTGCTGGACAAATTCACAAGAAGGCAACTGAAAACAAAACAGACACTAAAAGAACAGTATATTCCAGAAAGCCCTGCCCATCACGAGGAATAGCGAAGAATCTCGACCACGGCTGAGCAGGGAACAAATTGCAGACGTGAGATTGGTGTTCTAGTCCAGTAAATAACCTGCCGGATTCTGCTCAAGAAACTGAAGCATCCGCTTCATCATCTCTGTTTGGCAAGACAAATGCCACTTTAAGGTCTAGTGATTTACGAGCACTATCCGGTTTCCTAAGACATGATTTCAGCACTATACTGTATTTCTGGCAGTTTAATTCAACTGCGGCATCTTTTTCTAGCAATTCTGTGCTCATATTCCTGCTTCCCAAGTAGAAATCTATGGCTTTGGAGCATGTCTTTTCAAATGTGAAGTCTCCTGGAGATAGTCTTTCAGATTCTTGTTGGTCTTCTACATACTGGGGAATTCCGTCGGTCCTAGGCTGTGTCCTATACGTACTGTGGGATTCCGTTTTCAAATCCTTGTCATTATACGACTTTCTACGATACATGATCTGAAATAATCTCTTGGGAAAACTTTTCTTTTCGAATGTGGAATCTCCTTGAGATAGTCTTTCAGATTCTTGTCGGTCACCTTCATACCGGGGAATTCCCTCGGTCCTACACTCTGTCCTACACCTATTGGGGAATTCCATTTTCAAATCCTCGGAATGATTCGACTTTCTACGATACAGGGTCTGAATTAGTCTCTTGGGAAAACTTTCTTGGTTCCGGTGCTTAGGCGTTATACCGGCACATTCCCTGAGAGGAAAAGCTAGCTCAAATTGCTGATGGTCCTGGAGGCGGGGACGATCCATTTGTTGCGAAGAAGGCCTACAGTAATGGCTGCTTTTGCCTTTCAATAGCTGATGGATCGTCCGGTTAGGAACGATGAAGAACACCTCTCCTGGAGTCAGAAGGGACTCGGGCTTGACCACCACCCAAGGGAAATAAAACACATCGGGCCGAGTGACGCTGTGCCTGGGATTCTTCTGCATGACCTCCGCCGCTGTGATTGGCTCTCTAAGTGTCTCCACGAATCTGCCCGGGTGTACCAACTTCAGAACACCTTTGTCCTTTCTTGATGCTCCCATGGAATTGTTCCTTTTAGCGGCTTGATGAAGATGAAGTGAGGAGGGAGATTAAGGCGGAGTCCTAATTCTGCTTCTTATATGTCATGTCGCTGCACAATGTGACAAAATCTGGAGGAGAGTTCAAGAGGAGCATCTTTGAGAAACATTACTGCTTGTTCTTATCAACTAATCAATTTTTTTGTCAGCTTTTTTATCTTTTGAATACGTGGCATCGTACGGAGATTCCAGAGTCACCCTCTCAGAAGGATCTCGACTCTTTTCAGGGCGATTGGATAGGCATGTGTCAGATTCATTGTCTTTTGCAAGAGAATTATCTCTTATCCTTTCCAGTGCATGCACATGAAAAGCAGACAGCAAGTGTGCCATATATTCATACATTTCATCAAATTCAAACTAGACCATCCAGATTGCAGCAATCGTCCATTGTCTTTTGCCTTGTTTCTGCCAAAAAGCTTTGGCTCTGGCCTTGTGGGTATGAGAGAGAATGGAGGGATAATCACTTGAAGTTCCCAATGTTGCGTGTTGCCCTTCCTGGAAATTTCAGGGAAAGAGCCAAACAAAGGTTCTCTCTTGCTCTTGGACAATATCAATGACAAGCCGAAATGAGAGTTGCCCAGAAAGTTCATCAAAGGCCAAAAAAAAGAAACAACCAAAAATCTAAATTATCCGAAAGGGTGGAAACTCAGCGCAAGTTTCTAAACAACGAATGAGCTGTAATAGGCACAGCATAGAAAACAACCACCGAAGACAGATTTCGTTTCAGACAACGTGCTTCACAGCGACTTCTCTTGTTCATTGTGGACTATTAGTCAACGAGATTATGTCAGTTTCTTTTTTCCCTCCTTAAAATATTGTATAAGAACCTTTCCGAGAGGTTAAAACAGATTGATCCTGTTTAAATGCATTTAGTCTTAGATAATTTGCCAAAGTTAGCACGTTTCCTGTCTTGCATGGAAGTGTTCAGCTGTACAATATCGTTCTAGTAATGGCTGCTAGAGGGGAAATTCACAGGATGACTTTCTTCCATCTATTTTTAAACAACAATGACATGATCTTTAATAATTGCTAGCATTTGGCAGCTTGGCTCCGCTAGTTTTGTCTGGTATTTTCAGTTGATAGCTATTACCTTGAGTTTGGCAAGAAAGTCTAGAGAGAATAAATTTGCCCTGCTCTAAGTCCTGCGTAATTTGATTAGAACGACAGCCATTGATGTGACTGGCGCAGCGAAAGAGATCTCGTGCCTCAAGAAAAGTGAGATTACAGATTCGGTTCTTACTCGTCCAACTACTTCGAACAAGAATACAAGAAAGTAATTTCTCGTGAATCCCCTAATCCTAGTATGGATGGTTTGCCTTTGGTGGACTAAGAAAGTGGACCTTTTTTTTTTATGCGTGAAATTGAAAATTGACCCAAACTAGAAAATTTTTTGTAACATAAACGGAGTGCAAATCATGCATATCTTTTTTACACTGTCTCCGTCTGCGGTGAAGTCCACGAAGATATTGTTCTTTACAGTTTACAGATATCCATATACCAAGTCAATGAAGGCCACGGATTAGCAAAAATGTCTGGGGCACTTGCAATTGGAAGCAAAAATTATAATCAATTTAAGATGTTTTCCAAGGAATTTGTAGGTTAATTGAACATTTTGACTACAGTTTTAGCACTTTAGGCCCAGCAAAGAAGAGTGAAAGAAGCATAGCTTTTGCAAGACCTTTTCTAACTTTTCAGCGGGGAAATAAGTAAGAGGACCGAAATATAAGTTACAGGGAAGAGAAGCAATGGAAGAGACTTATAACTCTCAGACAAACTTTCTTGCCTTAAAATGTTGAACAATGGAAGGAAACTACTTAACATGCCATGAGAAAAATGTCTGCTCCACAAGAGTCCCTTTTTGGTCCCATGTCGAGTCCCACAGATTGGAAAAACATGAAAACCGTATGCTCATAAATCTCCCAAAACGGAAGAACTAATGCGATCAACGTCGATACTGCCCAAGTCCCGCCTTCCATCCTAATGCGCAAGCCCGCACAACGGCACCAGACTAACCTGTCGCTCCCTAAAGTTGCGACTCCCATTGCCTTAAATGGGCAGAAGAGACATTGTGCTAGACGTAACAAAAAAGATCTCGAACCGTGCAAAAGGATGGATCAGACCAACAATAACAATTAACCAGAGATGATCCCAAATAACTTCTGACACCGGTCTCAACGAGCTGCGCAAAGATCCACCATGCGTGCCGAGCCCAGAACAGATTACAAGACGCCCATACTATCCATTGAATTAAGCCTAGGCAAAATTAATAGCTCTAAAAAGGGCAAATATCTGGAAAAAGGTTTAGAGGACTGCATCGAAGGAGCAGGGCCCATTACTGAGTTGTACACGGGGAATTTAAGGTAAGACAAAACATGATGAAGCAGCGAAAGAAGAGGAAAATACAGTTCTTCATTGCAATACAATACTCAACAGCAAAAGCAAGAAACACTGATCCTTTAGAAAGAACTTGCAGAGAGGGAATCGAGGACTTTAAATCACAACCATGACCATCAAAGAAAGGGAAAATTTAAGCAAGGAATGATGATTAATATCACTTATGCTTAAAGTACAACTTCCTTCAAGAGCTCTCAAACATTAAGTTGAATTTGTATAGAAACGGACGCCGACAGCCAAACCCAATATTAGGAGAGGGACTAGAAATTGCAGAAGCTTTATCATGAACTCGAGAGTTTTGTCCTGGTTGTAGTGAGGCTGCTTAGGCGGAGTGTATTCGGTCTTGGTGGGAACAGTTGATGTATCAATCTCACCGACATAGAACTCATCCATCATTGCTCTAGCGGTGCTACTATGTCCAACATCCACGAAATCATCAGTGGCATCCTTCCCTACAATCATCCACATATAATAACCAGTAAATGGCACGGTAGTTAATAACTCGAGAACATAATTATCACTAGGTCGAACAAAATTTTGATTCAAAGCCTTCTTACACATAACAGATACCTGTGGCGGACAGCAACACTTCATCACCACCAGGATGGTCCTCCAAAAATTTAGTCACGTCATACACCTGTTCTGACAATTTAAATTTGTGAAAATAAGTTTCATTTGATGCTCCACCGAAATAGAGTGAGAAAACCAGCAATGGTGATACTTCAAACAGCAAAATCACTTTGTAGCACTCTGATGATGATTCATTCAAAGATTGTACATGGGGGACTAAATCAAAGCAAAATAGCACAAAACCAAACCCACAAAGTAAGTTGCAGTAGGTTTTTCAATCTCATGCCCTAAAGAATGTTGCGATAGACTCATACTGAATAAACTTAATCCAGCCAAGCCGTGAAAGAATGCTGTCCAAGCTAATTCTTCATTTAGTATTTTACCTAATGGAGCCTCGTATTTACTACTTTGTGATGTTTCGGCAGTTCCTAAGGTCCGCGTTCAAAACATGAGTCTCCTAAAGTGAGTGCAACTTATAGACATTTTGAAAAGCCAAAACTCAACAGTTAACGGTGGATGTTAAAGAGTGGTGGAATATATTGAGCAACACGAAAGATAAAAACGATGATTAATGGGAAATGACCAGATAGTTGATGCTTCCCAATTACAAAGCCAGAAAATTGTGCAGCCGAAGTGCCAAGGATAAGCGCCTAATACAGATTATGAGTCAAGACCATCATATGAAATCTACGGCTCAGCTTGCAAATAAAGCCTATATAGATAATGCTACAAATTAGCAGAGAATAAGAAATAATTTTAACACAAGTACATATTCACCCTCAACTTCGATTCCCCTCCCAAAAACTATATTGATCACCGTACATACATTCAATTGCTTTGTGAATATTCCCCTGAAAAGACAGCCCAAAATAGACACAGAACAGCAGCTTTCAGTTGCTTTGTATAACCTGATTCCGCACGGGTAGCTAAAGAGGCAATATCGTGATGTATCTAAGTTGTACATTACACAGTTCTGTTTGAGGCGGTTTTAAACAGGGCTACACCCTTCAAGTGAATAAGTATTGCGGGAGCGGGGAATTAACATAAAAGACAATAACATGAAACATCTTACTTTGATAGAAACCACGATGGTTGAATCTGATGGCTAATGTTCTTTCTCGCGCACGTATGTGAATCGGGCTTCCTATACAGTCAAGTGCAAAGAGTCTCAAATTTAGGCAACCCAACCGAGCTTTGGCTCGTGTCTTACCTGGTCTAGAGGTGATTGGCGGGTGAGATTTAGTTTTAAGTAGGCAGTCTCGAGGGAAGAAAAAATCATTCAGAAATAAGACAAAGCAGCTAAGAAAAATTTCAAAGTACACGAGGCGTTCCACACGAGATACGAACTCACTTGTATAGGCAGTTTCACTCGGAACGTATCTCAAATCCAATACACAGCAATGACACGACTACTCGCAACCAAATAATTACACCAATCTGTACCCACATACATCAAACTCGCATACAGACCGATCAGATACAAACCAGTAAGCTGGCCATCGCCCATATCAAGCAAAATCGAGACTTTTCAAGAGGGACAAGCGAAAGAAAAGAAACCGCATTCACTTAGAGACGCGTGAACGAACGAACCAGACCTTGCCCTCGATGACAAGCCAACAGTCCTCGGGGGTGCCGTGCTCCGACACCTCGGCCAAGGTGAAGACCTTGATCTCTGAACCCATGCACGAATCTCGCCCGAAACAGCGGGAGGAGAAAGCGAGAGAGAGACGAAACCAACGACCGGGTTTTTGCCAACTCGCAAGGTGTGATTCCTTGACGAAGGAGCGAGCAAATCAATGTGAGCTTTGAACTGAATCGAAGAAGAGAGAGAGAGAGAGAGAGAGAGAGAGAGAGAGAGCCGCTGAGCAGCAGCAGATCAAGATTTGATGGGAAGGAAGGTCGGAGGTTGGAGAGGGTGGGATGGCGCTTTCCTTCAACAACCCCCGCCACCGTTTTCTTCCCTCTCATATCATTTTATAAAACAGTTAAACTCGGAGGGAAAAGGAGGGATGATGATGATAACGTCGACAGCAGGGTTCGAACCTGCGCGGGCGAAGCCCAACAGATTTCAAGTCTGTCTCCTTAACCACTCGGACATATCGACGGTTCTCTGCCACTCTTCGGAATAACCTAAATATGACTCTATGTAAATGCCACTGATGATGCAATCGGGTCGCGCCCTTTGCTGGAGCCTAGATCAGCCATTCTAAACGCCGAGGGGATCGCGACTCGTCGGAGCGGGAGGCAACAACCTTGTTGGCCATAGACGTAGAGCTGCGTTCAAACGGGGGAAGATAGAGAGAGAAAGGAACTGGGAACCGTATTTTTTTTTTTTAACATTTTTTCAATTCCTTTCTTTGCTCCATCGTTCAAGATGTCAATGTGGCACAATGTGGCATTTGGTCAACTCTTTAGCTCCATCTCGATCACGAAATAACCGACACCGAGTTGTCAACATAAGATGTGGAGCTCAGTTGTTAAATATTTGAAACAAGTTTGGCACGTCATTAATTGGGCCTCAACAGATTCTAATTTAAATTGGGATAAAAACAATGAAAATGCCATAATTTTCGTACGACCCCCACTTGAGAATTATAACTATGTTTTCACTCACTTCAGTGCCATATTTATGAAAAATCGTTCATTTGAGTGCCATTGGCGATTTATCTCGCCGGAAAATCCGACGTGGCTTAAATTTATATAGCATCCGACGTGGTTTGTCGGCAAGATGAAATCAACAAGTGAGAAGGCAAACGATATTATCCAGTGATCTTATTGAAGAACCCTAATCCAATCTAATCAAAGTGGGGCAAAATTCAATTTCGTTCATGAACAACCCTAGCCCTAATTCTTCAAATTGGGCAAATCACCTTATCAAATTTGCAAAGCTCCCTCTCCAAAGAAGCCGACGACGAAGAAGAAAGCGAGAACAAAGTCTAAGAAGGACCCAAAGCAAGATCAAGAGCGACAACAAGAAGATAAACAAGAACGTCTCCAAATTAAGAACCCTACTCCTCCTCTTCCTCCCCACCAAAGAGCTCAGCACCCATACCTTCTTGCAAATCTATGTAGTTTACGAGTTTAAGAGATGAAGCATAGATGGATATATATATATATATATATATATATATATATAGAGAGAGAGAGAGAGAGAGAGAGAGAGAGAGAGAGAGAGAGAGAGAGAGAGAGAGAGAGAGAGAGAGAGGCTGTTGTTTTTGTGGAGGAAGCATTTAGAGAGAGAAAGAAAAACGACGGCATTTTTGTTACCATTGCCATGTTAGACAGAAGAATTTTCACATTGGACTTCAATTTGTTTTTAAAAAGCCACATTGAAAGGAAAATTTAAGTTAAAATGCCACGCAGGACAAATTGCTGGAATAAGTATTCAAGTGAGCTAAAAAAAATTTTATGACGCTTAAGTGAGTGTCGTACAAAAATTATGACACTTGCGTTGTTCTTATCTCATTTAAATTTTAATTGTGTGATTCCACCATCAACTTTGTGCCTGTGTGAGAAAATTTTGCATAGGCCAGGCTTGCCAAATCAGCAAAAAATCATTTAACTCGAATCTCGTCCTGTGTATCGTACGGATCCCAACTTGCAGAAATTTTGAAACTCCCTCTCTCTCCCCTCTCTCTCCATTACTTTTTCATTATCTCCTCCTATACTAACACTCTCGGCCCTCCCTCCCGACCGAGAAAACTTCATCTTTCGGAGTTCGGTTGTTGTGCGACACGAAGAGCATGGAGAGTTTGAAAAACAGCTTCTCCCGTAGACATGGTGGTTTGAAGATCTCTTAATCACACAAGTGAGTTTGCTTGAAATGATGGTCGGGTCCATGATTAAGCAAAAAGTCAAGCACCGCACAATTAGCAAGTTCCTCTTGTTTTATTGGAAATCCAAATTCCACTCTGTCGCGTCTCGCCACTAGTGCAAAATCATGGAAACGGCTGTCAATTTGCTCTGTAGTCTGGAGTCCGTCCCTTGCAAAAGCTTATTTGGGATTCCGAGAGTTGCTCCAGGGTTGAACATAAAGCAAGGGTTGCTGAAACAAGTTAGAGATTATAATCGGTTCTCGGATGGATCAAGCAACATGGTTGAAGTAAATAGAAGTTTTCTCGATCGGGAGAGAGAGAGGGACGGAGAGCAGAGAGTATCCAGGGTAGATAATGGAAAAGTAACGGAGAGAGGGCAAAGAGGGAGTTTAAAAAAATTTCTGCAAGATAGGTCCCCTATTGTATACATTAGGGGTGAGCAAGATGGACTGCCCAAACCGAAATCGGACCGGACCGACCGGTTTGGTTCGGTTTTCGGGAATATCGGTCCGGTTCCCTGTTCCTAAAAATGGAATCGGTTTTCAGGCGGTCCGGTTCCCGGTTCTAGGATGGAAATCAGACCGAACTGGACTGACCGGACCTGATTGATAAATATATATATTTTTCTAATTTTTTCCATATATATTTATTTACTTTTTAAAATTTTTGAAAAAAATAAAAAACATAATCTAATTTCCTCAATTCCCTCTTGCATTTATTAATAAATGCATTGATCCCATTGGAACCGGATCAGACCGGACCGATGGTCCGGTCCCCAATCCTAGAAACTGGGAACCGATCCTTCCGGTTCGGTTTCTAATTCTTCGATTGGACCGGATCGGGAATCGCACACCCCTAGTACACATAGAGATATTTGAGCGAACTTACTGACCCTTGCTGACTTGGCAAGAGGCAAAATTTTCCCTAATTCTATCTTCTTCTCGCGGCAACTCTTGTGTGAAAGAAACGAGCGAACATGGAAAAGAGACAGAGATTCCATTAGTTTCACTATAATCTTACCTCGTCTCGTAGTCGACATAATTACACAAAGGGGCCATGCAAAAACAAAAACACACAACTCCTCATCTAACATCTGTTCCTTCTCTTCTCTTCACTTTCAAATTCCGTAGGCCCCACGTGAGCTTCGTTCGGATCAGCTAACAATTTGCTTACTCGCGAAGAATGATTGCTGACGACGCCGACGAAGATCCAAGTCTGAAATCCTTCCTTTTTAGCTCCTCTTTTTGCTCTTTTCTTAATTTCCACCCAAGATTCTTGATGGGTGATATTCTCTGCTGATTTTCATTTTCATGGGAAAGTTCTTATCTTGAGCTAAGTTCTGGGGTCTCTGAATCTTGTGTGGAAGATGGTTTCTCGCGGAGTCTGTTCTTGGACTTTGGTTGGTCTTATTGGGGCGTTTCTTGATCTTGCTCTTGCTTATTTCCTGCTGTGTATATCGGCGTTTGTATATCCTGCTTCAACATTCTCGAGTACTTTCGGGATCCATCTTCCTTGTCCATGTGAGGGTGTATTAGGGTTTCGAAGTAGTAGCATCTGCTGGCACAAGCTGCTTGTTGAAATACCCATAAGGAAGATCTACTCTGTTCAGAGCTTGGTGAGGAGTATATTCCCTTTTGGCTCTGTTGTTTCTGAGGACGAGTCACGTAATTCAGACTTGAAGTTAGTCAGAGACAAGAAAGTTGAGAATGGCGTTACTGAATTGAGCGGCGAAAAGCTTTGCAGTTCTTTATCGGGGGTGGTTTCGCAGAATTTGAATGACGGAGAGATTGCGCATGATGTTAAAGGAAAGGGTGTTGTTATGGGTCAGAAGCAAAGGTCTGGCCTTGGAATTCGGAGAAGAAGAAGCAGAGCTGTTATTGGATCCGGGAAATTCAGGCCTAACAATTTGAAGTCAGCGGTTGGTGATGTTTGCTTCTACCCTCCTGGTAATGGAGAAATGAGAAGCCAAATCGCAGAAAGTTTGGCTCTTGTGAGCGGGATTAATGGTTGGATACTGGGTGAGTGTACTTTATGATTGAGTCTTGCGTGTCTACCTTTGTCCGTAGTTTTCTCAGTTTTTGCATCATATGCAGAAATCCTGATAAGTTTTCTATCTTATCTGGGCTAGGATTTTTCCTTTATTTATGAATCTATTATCAACAATATGGACAATGATGCTGTGTGGTAGGTAGATCAAACCCATTCCTAAATTTTGCTTGAGTCATTGCAATCTGTGATGAGATTTCACTAGAAATTTTAAAAGTATGAATGTCTGATTTGGAGCTGTATGCAAACGCTGCAGTAAAAAGCGTGCTGATTTTCTGGTCATGCCAATTATAGATGACAAAAAACCCATCGATGTTGCTGAGGATGAAAGAATGTGGCATAGCTATGAGCTGAGCGGATCCTTCGATGGGAGCAAAGCTGCGAATTTGGATTCATCTTCTATTGACAATTACATCACTGATGTACCAGACACGCAAGGAATTTATAGAACCGAATCGAGTAGGATCAGAATGCTAGAACAAGCACTTGCTGAAGAGAAAGCCGCTCGTGCTGCACTTTACCTGGAATTGGAGAAAGAGAGAGCTGCTTCTGCCACTGCTGCTGATGAAGCTATGGCCATGATATTTCGCCTGCAAGAAGAGAAGGCATCAATAGAAATGGAAGTTAGGCAGAATGAGAGGATGATGGAAGAGAAGTTTACCTATGACGAAGAGGAAATGAACATTCTCAAAGAGATCCTAATTAGGAG
Organism: Syzygium jambos; assembly: GCA_031216235.1. NCBI lineage: Eukaryota > Viridiplantae > Streptophyta > Magnoliopsida > Myrtales > Myrtaceae > Syzygium > Syzygium jambos. Next base: position 23,856,956 of record CM062230.1, on the reverse strand, counting down.
GGAGAGGGAGAATTTTTTCTTGGAGAATGAAGTTGAAGCATTAAGACAAATTTCTCCTGGAGATAAAAACAGGGATGATCATGTGCAAGACAGCAAGGATAGCCACGGGAAAAGCCGTCCTGTGCTTCACCCAGGTGAGTGTGTACAGTCTGTTTTACCAGAGATCAACAATGGTGGAGTTATTCATGATTACATAATGGAGCCAACCCAGTACTGTACAAGTATGAAGAGATGTTTCTCTTGTGATGGAGATGGGCTGGAGGAGTATAGGGAAAATGGAGATAAAGAATGTGGCAACCTTCGAGAAACTGTGCATGACACGCAACAAATAGTTCATGATGTTCATGTGGTTGATGATAAAACAGAACAACCGAAGAATGGCACAAATGAGGAAGAAATGGGGCAGAATGGTCGTATCAGCGATACTAATATCGACGGCGTAGTAGAATTGTTGGTTAACTCATGGAGTAGACCAATGATACATGATTCTGAAAGGGGTTCCTTGTCAGCAGTTAATTATGAAAGATTAAAGCTTGACATTGAAGTTGAATGGCTCAGAGAGATGTTACGAATTGTTCAAGAGGGAAAGGATAAGTTGAGAATATCTGGAAAAAACAGGGAAGGAGAGACAAACCAGTTGGAATTGTTAGATGATATACAACATCAGCTTCAGGAAATTCAACGGCTAAGGGGGCCCATGCGGCATGCTTCCTTACCCAATGTATCATCTGAGGTATTCCTATTTAATGTTCAACTGATGTCCGTAATCTAAGTTTTGTGGAGCACAATTCACTCCTCGGCATGTGAAATTGATATAAACATCAATTAGGTATTGCAGTGTGATGCGTGTTTTTGCTTTCATTTTGTTTATCTATCAGCTGCATTCTGTACGTTGTTGCAAAATGCCAAATCACTGTGATCAATCAGCTGACCTAAAGAGGGAGTATAGTAACACGGGCTTAAGTCGTTAGTTATGAACTCTCCTGTAAATTTATATTAAACAGGGTACTTTTCCAGACCACAAAGAATGTTCGCGCACATCGTAGCAAATTAATCCTCTTTGCTGGTTTCTTTTGCTGATAGGCCAAACTTACAGGGCATTTCTGACCCTGTTGTCCTTGCCTGTGGTGAAGGTGAGAGTTGAAGAGAAGTAGCATGCGAATTGCGAAACGCAAGAGAGCGCGTAATGACTGCAAAAGAAATCGCCGTAAAGGGTAAAAAGCTGGGGGCTTCTGCTTTGGGTTCATGTTTGATAAACTTGGTGGTCAGGAACTTGTATCTATGGTCGCTCGTGAAGTCCGGTGGTGATGTGTATAGGCTTGCCGGGGGAGCTGTCGGGTGTGTCCGTTACCCCTCTTGCAGTGTATATACGCCTGTACAGTTCTCAGGCAAGTCGAGCTATTCCGTGGGTAGTTGCACTTAATAATACTAAGTTTTCTTTCTCTTCCCCGTCTCTCCGGCAGTTGCCATACATGTCTTGAATGTGAATGCTTCTTCTTTCTTGTTACCCCTACAGCGACGAGGTAGTTGAAGGTTTGATGTGAGCTTGGATTTAAGGTCTCGAAACCGACCGGGGCAGGGCGGGGCGGGGCAGGGCGAGAGGTCGCCCTTTACCCTCCTTGGCTTCCCTCATCTCCAACTATCAATAGGGTGCATCTTGAATATTCATCCCAATAAAGAACACTGCTTCTTTAAGTTCAAATCCTAATAACTCCGGTCAAAGGAAAATTTACTAACACCGATTGACATAAAAATGCTTTTCTCGACTGGAGATGGGAGGGATCATACCGTACTAATCGGAGAGTATCCAACGCATCCGTGGGGATCGAATGAGCCCCAACTTAACAGTTTACGCGCTTTCGCCTGTCAATACGATCCATCAAGAGAAATTAGAAACCTTTCAACCAAGCTGGCAAATGGAAAAACTGCTTGGACTACGATGCCCCTGATCCAGCCCGGAGATTTACGAAACCGACCCCGCCCCACCACCACCTCCCCCCACTTAAAACCAGAGTAAGACTTGGGCGGGGCGCACCCCAGCCCACCTAATCGCCCCACCCAATAACCAAGAACTCAACCACCGCCGCCACCGCCTCGCCACCCCTACCACCTCCCCTATTTAAACCAACCACCCTTCTCCCTCTCTCTCTCTCTCTTCTCTTCTTCTTCTCGATCTCGAAACCCTAAAGAGACTTCGGCGACATGGCCTCCCACTCCTCATCCTCCCCCTCCCCTTCCCCGCCCAACGCCAAGACCATCCCCTCCGCCGCCTCCGGCGGCGGCGGCGGAAAGAAGCCCCAGCCCGTTCCGTGGACCCACGAGGAGACGGTCAACCTAATCCGGGCCTACGGGGAGAAGTGGTACGCCCTGAAGCGCGGCCCGCTCAAGTCCAGCCAGTGGGAGGAGGTGGCCGTCACCGTCGCCGCCCGCTGCGGCTACTCCTACGCCGAGCCCTCCAAGACCGCCACCCAGTGCCGACACAAGATGGAGAAGCTCCGCAAGCGCTACCGCGCCGAGAAGCAGCAGCGCGCCGGCGCCGGCGGCGCCTCCGGCTGGCCGTACTACGAGCTGATGGTGCGGCTGGAGCGCGGGCCCATGCCGATCTCGGCGCGGCCGATCGCCGTGGTGCCGTACGGCGCCAGGAGGGCCGTCGACGGAGGAGGAGGGGACGAGGAAGAGGGAGAGGAGGAGGAGGAGGAGGAAGCCGAAGCCGAAGCAGCCGCCGCCGCCGACGACGACGACAACGACGGCGACGAGGACTACGATGGGAATTACAGCAAGTCGAGGAGCATAAACCACATACTGAGGAGGCCGGCGGTGGTGAAACGGTTCCCCAGGGCTCCGGCGGCGGGAGGGGCGAAGAGGGAGAGGGGGGCGGCGGAGAAGATGGAGGAGGAATTGGGGGAGGAGGAGGAGGGAGGGAGGAGGAAGAGGAGGAGGAGGGCGGTGTGGGAGATAGCGGGGGAGATAAGGGGGTTCGCGGAGAGGTACGTGGGGATGGAGAACGTGAAGATGGAGATGGTGAGGGAGAGCGAGCGGTGGAGGATGGAGCTGGAGAGGAAGAGGATGGACCTCATCGCCGAGTCCCAGGGCAAGATCCTCGACGCCATTGCCAAGGCCTTTGCCTTCCACTCTTGACTTTGTTTTGCTCTCTCTCTCTCTCTCTCTTCTTCTTTCTTTCTCTCTCTTCTTGTAAAAAGGAAAAATGTTATTATTTCAGACGCTCGTTTTTCAGTGTAGATCGATGCAATCGATCGTTAATATTTGGGATAAGCTGATGTTCGACATTCCCATTTGTGGGGTTTTTGTCTCGAGGAAGTTCACTTCTTTGTCGTATCCTTAAATAAAAATGGGACGTTGCTTCCGGTGAAAGCTATTTGCGTAAATGTAGTATTCTTACTCGATTAAATCTGAAAAGTAATAAAATATTTGGGTTAATTTTTTTCTTATAATATGTAGGACTCGATATACGAAGCGGCCGATGGCAATTATGCTGAAGTAATTTTACTGTGATTATTAAGAGCGTGATTGGTAACCGGCCAAACAGTAACTATTTCTATTCTTTTGTTCCCGGAATCATTTTTGGAATAAAAATCCATTTGGTAAATCTTTTGTTCCCGAGCACAAATTTGCAAAATCCGTTCTCAGAATCAATTTTGGAACAAAATCAAGAAACAAAAAAAGTAATTTCTTGATTCTGAGAACAAGAATTAGAAATGGAAAAGAATATTTTTTTTCTTCTTCTTCTTGATTTTTTTCTTCCTCTTCTTCCTAGTCTGTGGCCGGTCGCTGGCCATTGGCCACCGGCGAGGATTGGATGATCTGGTGAGGGCAATCCTCGCCCAAGCCCCGAGCCGCCCTCGCCGGATCTAGTGAGGGCGGCGGTGAGGGCCACGACGCCCTTACCAGCCCTGACCTATGGCTGGTCGTTGGCGTAAGCGACCTGACCATGGCCAAAGAAGGGAAAGAATAAGAAAAAATAAAAGAAACATAAAAATATTAAAATATTAAAATATTTAAAATATTATTAATAAAAAGAAATTTTGTGCAATTACCAAATGCATTTCTGTTCTTTTTCTATTCCAAGAATAGAAATTTTGGGCAGTTACTAAACACCTTCAAATGCTTTGAAATAATTCTCAAGCACAGAATTAAAACGATTCATTTCTGAACAGAATGGTTACCAAACACACCCTAAGAGTATTTCTTCCAAAGTAATTAGTCAACATGTGTGAGGAAAATAAACCGTGGACACATTAGCAATTTTTCATATGAAAATAAATTAAGTTTCCATACGCATCAACAATTAGTAAATGACTTGGGACCCGTTTGGCGACTTGCCAAATAGTAAAAATTTCTGTTCTTTTATTCCCAGAATCAGTTTAGGAGCATAAATCCGTTTGTTAAATTTTTTGTGCACGGGCACAATTTTGCAAAAAATTGTTCCCAAAATCAGTTTTGGAACAAAATCAAGAAGCAAAAAAAAGTAACTTTTTGATTCTAGAATAATTTTTCCATTTCTGATTATTCTTCATTTTCTTCTTTTTTTTGGTTTGTTGTTGTTCTGCTGCTTGTTGCCGACGTTCGACCTACCACCGCCGGCAATAGGCCGCAGGCCAGGGCCGGCAAGGGCAGTTCGCGGCCGCGACGACGAGGCCTCGCCCAACCAAGGCGAGGCTGACCTCGCCGGCGGCAAGGGCCGCAATGCCCTTGCCAGCCCTGGCCTGTGGCCGGTCGCCGACGATTGACCTTGGCCAAGGAAGAGAAGAAAAGGAAAAGAAAAAAAATCGAAAAAAATATTAAAACATTCAAAATATTATTAAAATATTATTAATAAAATGAAATTTTGTCTAGTTACCAAATGCATTTCCGTTTTTTTTTCTATTCTAAGAATAGAAATTTTTGACAATTACCAAACGCTTTCAAATGCTTAGAAATTGTTTCCGGGCATAGAATAAAAAAGAATCATTTCTGAAGAAAACCTATTCCCGACTACAGAATGATTGCCATGCGCGCAGCCTTATTCACTGAACTTAGCCTGTGCGTCCAAAAAAGGGTTTCTACAGCCCGTGTATTTAAGTGCATGATAGAACGGAGGGACAGCATTCTTTTGTTGCATTTTAAGCCATGATATCCTTCCTACAAAGATGCGACGATGACATGACAAACGTTAACCAAACTGTTCGCATGCGATCGCGAGGCACCCCTGCTTTTCCAAAGATTCCAAAGTGAGGTAAATACTGGAAAGCTGCAAGAGATGGATGATCCCTACTATAACTAAAGTAGATTTATTGAAGCAAGGCTTTTGCGCTTTAAGCAAAAAAGTTTCAAATCAACTAGAAGCAGCAATAACCAGCCGATGAACACGACAAATGACAACTATGTTAACGTGCTTACCGGCAAATATACGAGAAGTGCGGTCGCCTACAAGGGGAAAAAGAGAGAGTAATAATGCAGGAATGGAGCCTAAGAAGAGGATATTCATAAATGCACCTGCGTCTCTTCCGTAAGAAGTATTGAAATTGCAATACAAGTGATTCCAAGCGGAAAAGAACAGAGTGATGTGTTCGTAATCGCGCATTCTTGCCAGAACATGCAGCAAACTGTCATAGCTTCTGCATCCATCCTTAACTTCCAGAATGCCCCATTTAAATAACCAGCTTCATCTGCATATTTCTCCCGACATATCAGTTTCTATAGTACTATCTACTCAGGGAAATTTAACGCTTACCATGCGAGCAGTCGAGAGGAGCAAAGTCCAAAAGCCTCTCATTTGACCACACTAGACTCCAGGAACCAGAAAGCTCTGTTGGAACATGGTCAGAGTCCATGCCTACAGACCCTGCTTGCTCGAGAATGCTAATGCCATTTTAGTCACTTCAAACTACAACTCTTCAACTCCGAAGCTGTGTCTCACCGAGAACAGATAATGCAATCCGTCTAAAGAGCGGCATGCATGTTTAGACAAGCTGATGACAGTCTCTTGCGGCTCAGCATGTAAAAGCTTTTGAGCAAAAATGTTCTTTCAAACTTATGTTACTCACTAAACTACAAAATCAAGGCATCAACATGGCATCTTAGTACAAGCAGTTACATTGACCAGAGGTCATGATGATGTCCCTGGTTCTCATATGAATTCTCAACAACAGAGAATATAAGCTACAGAAGCTACTCGTGACAATCATATTCCACGCATTACAAAACTCGACAACAAAATGAGAGATGGCAATAAGTCCACTAAGGAAAAAAAGTGAGGCCAAATAACTGCATTGAGAAGATCAGTCTATACACCAGGAACCATTATATTCACACAATGTTCTAAGCCTTTGCCTGTGACAGTAATTGCTACCCACTTGATCTGAAAGGGTAATTACACGTGCAACAGTCCACTTAGCCCAGAGAACCCAAAAACACCTAGAGGAGAAGGAAAGGAGAGATGAGACCTCTGTACAAAAAACTCTATACTGGTCTCCTCTCGATTAAGACCTGAGAAGTGTTACTATACATGATTCCAAAAAGTCAATAAACAAACGATCTGCTACAATCCTTCAATTAACCTTTCATATAGCTTGAAGTAAACAGTCATAACTCCTAGCCATTCTTACTTCCAAGGTCTATTTTTGTAGCAGCCAACTCCATTTGCATGGATGCTCACAAAATCAGTATCAATCCCTGTTGGATGATGCATAAGTAGAATGAGACAAGGAAGGAAATGTCAATGAAGATCTAATATCACCTAATGTAAAAAATTTGCAGTAAAACTTACCTGTACAGATTTGTCACAAGGACACGCTCATTCATCACTAGGGGGAGTAATACCTTGTTTTGTCTAATGAATTGACCATTCAAATTCAAGATCTAGCATCATGCTTTCCGAAAAAAAAAAAAATCTCTTGCATCACATGTCAATTTCCTTGCCCTGCTTGCAAATGCTGCCTTTGTTGCTGAGGAGGCAACTTTGGCAGTGGTTTTTGAAGTGCTTCTTGTTGCTCTTCAGACTTTAGAAACTGTTCTTGCAGCTGATACTGTTGCTTGGGTGACGGCCGAGGCATGAGGGGTGGCATCATAGGTTGTGACTGCTTCTGCCCCAACTGTGTCCCTAAGCAATCAATGCTATGACCATGAGAAGACAAGCTACCTGGTTCTCGGCATCGCTCCGTACTCTGGCCTACATATGGTATTGACTTATTTCCGGCCATATTTGCAGTAAGTGGTCTTCCAACAAAACCCACACGAGGAGGTGGAGCTGACAAACGAGAAGCATATAATGGTTGAGACTTTTTACCAGGTGCTGCATTAGCTGAATCAACAGAGGCTTGAGCTGCCGTTGCAGCAGTGTTTTCCTGAGAAGTACTATTATTCATAGGTCTCCAGTCAAGTTGAGCTTGGTTGGTTTGAGACTTAATAGATGGCTTGGATGTCATTGGATGGCTTTGTTGAAAGACAGCATACGGTGGTCGAACGGGACTAACCAGCTTTTGTGTGGGTTGTTGATGTATGTGCAGTGCCGGTAGATGGTTAGAAGCTGTCAGTGGAGATGTAATGGCCTTGTTTGGAATGGATGACACATGCTCAGAAGAGCTACTATCAGACTTAGAAGGAATCTGCTTTATTTGCTTTGACACAGGAGATGTGGGACCAGAAAGCAGCGTCTGCTGCAGCTGGGGATGATTGGGATTGGAAGGAATCTGGGATTTAGGTGGTCGGACAGGATTATTTACCGTTGACCCAGCATTCCTAAAACCTTGACCTTCCGCGAACTGCAATACCTGATCGCCTTTCTCCACCCCCCGGCTTCCTGGAGCCATAGAGTGACCATTCAGATGCGAAGGGTCAGAAGAGAGGTGCTGATTCACCAAGTTATTTCCTCTCCCAATTCCCTTCATAGCTTGCTTCTGTTGCTGCCTTTTAGGAGGGGGCCTGCTATATTGTTGAGGTTGCTGTTGCTGCAGCTGACGTTGACGTTGCCTTCCAGTCTGGTTAGTCGAGCAACTGATAGTATTATTCTGATGATTTAGGCCAAGAGCATGAGGTTGGAGCGGATAATTCTGAGGATGTTGAGAAGAAAATATCGGCGACATTGGTGAAGAGGGTGTTTGTGGTGACATGGGCATTGACTGCGATGGTGGCTGGGATTGTTGCAGGGAACTATTCTGCAAAGACGGAATGGGAGACTGAGGTTGTGGTTGCACATGCGGCGTGACAGCATTGTTAGATCCAGAGAGCTGCTGCTGAGGCTGTTGGAGATGCTGCTGCTGAAGCTGTCTTTCCTTAGCAATACGGATTGCATAAGTTTGCTGTGGCAAATCAGTTGCTTGATTCTGGCCCTGAATATTAGGGCGATAATAAGGACTATTAGGCAGATGAGGTTGTCGAGAGGACGATTGATATTGCTGCTGAGAATGGCCCGGATACATCTGAGTTGGAGTTGCCCGATTAGAAAACGCACAACCCAACCCATTAAGAGGAGGAACGCCTTGAATATTCCCTTGAGTGACCTGCTTTTGAAATACCGGAACCAACCTTTGGGTTTGCTGCTCTGAGATATGGTCAGGCTGGTATCAAAGAAGACAGCTTTCGTATAAGTTACCAGAACTGATGTATCGCATCAAAATTTATGGAAGAATGAAGGCACAATCTGATAATGACAACACTGTCCATCTTATTATGATTTCTGTGATGGACATAGAAATCATAATACTTCGTATGCTATTAAACTCACATATCACTCCAATTTTTAACTACCAGCCTTTCTCAAATTTAAGATTGTTTTCCAGCACAATCTATTCATGTAAAGGAAACAGATAAATCAGCATGATTTTTCAATTTATAAAATAGATATTAAACCTCACCCTCACCGAATGCAGAGCCTCACGAGGTTGCAAGGTTGAGTTTCCTTGTGCAGAATCAGGTCTAGGGTGCATATTTACAGGACTTGGCATACCCACCATGCTGCTAGTACTCATCACTGATGACGAGGTCATTCCATGAATCTCCAATCGAGACATTGGCATGCTTCCATCCATCCCACTATTCACAACCACACCGTTTCCACCAGGCTTCATACGGACATCACAATCAGTCACAGAGAGAGGCTCAGAAACAGATAAGTTGGGTTGTTGAATGTTCACAGGAGATGTCATTTGATTATAATGCTGTGTCGTATTCTGCTGATCAACTGGCGTAGATAATGTTCTTGGAAAATTAAATCTAGCATCCATGAGAAAATACATGGTCAAGAAATGATACATCAAAATATTGAGGATGAAATTATTAGAGAAGAACATCATGCTCACTCAAGCATTATAAATTACCTGCAAGAGGCTGTGAGTGCATCAGTACATGACAAGGAGTTAGGACCAAGAACCATACTGCTTGATCCATGTAATGATGAAATTTCCCCAGATTTATTTTCCCCGTATGTAGCAAGCATTGGTGGCACAGCCCATTGGTTTGACAATGCTAGATTACTAGCTTGAGAACCTTGATAAACGGGGGGTGCAGTTGTTTCACAGAGATCAAAAGGTCTTCGGATAGGGGGAAAACTACTTTAGTCTCATGTTAAAGATCAAGAATAAAGCTACTACATCTTGTCTTGAGCAAAGAGATTCAAAGAAGATGGATGATGAGCATCGTACTTACGTGAGAAAAACTCCATTGAGGTTATTTGGACAAACTTGAGAAAGAGCAACAAAATGAGAGTGGTGGACAGGTATTTGCTTTTGATTATGGCTGTCATTCTTCAACCAAAAGGAAAATAAAAAACAAAAAACCTTGAGTCAGGTAGCATTTGAAATACAACAAGAAAAGTTAAAAATGTTTGCTTCAAGATCAAAGGTACTTCTTGCACCCAGATTGTACAATCCCAATTATTTACCAAGTTTTTGAATTCTTATCCGCTGTATATTCTATTGCCACCACCTTTTGTTGGTTACTGGTTCGACATCTTTATGGGATAATGCTTGAGCTAGGTATCAATGTTGCTACTATTGATAACATATACATTTTCAATAGAATATGTAATGACCAACAGGTGGGTACAACATGTAGCATGTTTTTTACAGGCCAACTCCTACCTATCTAGGTGCAATATGGGCTCAACGTAAACTAAAATCACATAGAGACCTCAAAGTATTCCTACTCAAAGCATAAACCATTTGACCAATCAGAAAATGCAGACAATGGAGACAAAGAAAGTACTATCTTTCTTCATTTGATCAACATTTTAACTCTGCAATGTAACTAGTCCTACATCAAGGGCACAAACCGTAATTCTTTGGTAATGCTGCTTCTGGCTAATTCTAATTATTTTCTCAAAGTGTTCGTTTAAAGCTTGTTCCACCATAGGCCCTTGCAAGTGCTGAAACAACTGTCTTGCACTTCCCTGCATGAAATATGGCATATCATTCAATCAACTGAAGCAGGCAAAATGTTGTGTTGGAGGTAAAATATGCAATAACATTAGTTCAACTTGTTGCAGACAGGAAGAAATAGAGATTTGCCTTAGGAATGCCCGGTAAAGTAAACGGATAAGAATGAGACGACCCCGAATCTTCACCGCTATCAGCCCCATCACCAGCATTTTTATCCATTAAACACTTGTGACGCTCCTTACATTCTTTAGGCTTGCGGAATAGACACTGGATAAAAACATTGGAAGAAATAAAAACTTGAACAAATGGACCTATCGACCAGCTTGAGCAAATGGATATATCAACCCTCTAAGAGTAGATGGGTGGGTCACTCTCTAACAAAGCATATGACAGAGATCTACCTTAAATTGTAGAGTGTTATTGATTGCATCGCTGACCAGCTCCCAATTTGGACCCATATCATGTACCAGGACAATAAGAGCCTAAGAGCAAAGTACCATTTCAGAGACACAAAAATATGTGTAAGGAAGGGAACATTTCTATCATGACTAATGGACTTGATCTAGAATATATTTTCCAATGGTAATGAAAACGATGTTGTAGAAAATATGATATTTTTTCAAGTAGGGCAATTATGACAAAATTAACCTGGTCCTCAACTAGTGACCAAAGACTTCCAGAACCTGGCTGCACTGTGGACATCTGCAGTGATAACAAATGCTCAGAACCACCGCAAAAAGAACACATGAATTAGTGACAGCAAGACCGAACTGATGACACACTGTTAATTAGGATGTACCTTAAATCCTTTCACTTTCATGCTCCTATCATGACCGTTAGTCGAGTTTACCAATTTGTTCGGGGTGGACATGTTACTCATTTGAGATGCTACAGGAGAAGGGATGGACCCAGTCATTGACGTGATGTTGTCAAAAGTATTATCAGGTGATTGCTTGATCATCTTTGGCTTCTTGGCTGCATGTTCACCATACAAACTTTCGTCAAAATGATCGAGAATGTAAAACTGAGAAAAGACCTGACACAATGTTTCCTCAAGAAAACATGAGTTGGGAATGAGCCTTACCACTGGCTCTATTTGAATCAAAATAATGATTCTCTAACCTCTTCTTCAATTGATCCCTCTGTGCAACAATGGTGGCATTAATGAATACCTTTGTCATCAAGCATGGATGATACAATAGTCATATGATGTCAGGTAATTCAAGAAGGAAGCAACATTAAAAAAAATTTCAATCTCAAGCAGAATAGATTCCACTTTCCTATGCAAACCAATAATGAGAAGTCTTCACCTACTAATTGATTTTTATTACAGTCGCAGCACAATACAAACCAGAAGAACCCCTCCATCTGTTCGTCCACTAATTTCTCCCCATAATACGCCACGACGGTTGACAATAACAACAAAAACAACAGTTCCAAAATATGAAACTACCCTTTATAAGGGATGTGTACATAGAAAACAACAATAAACTTGGCGTTTCCCTAAGTATGACATTCAGATGATCTCGTGACTTAGAGAAACTCTTCTCAAAGCTGCAAGCATACGGTAAGAGATCTTGAAGAGCATTAGAAGCATCATATTTTCAAATAAAAATAGCAATAAGTTTATGCAAATTACCGATTTGAGATTTTCTCTTCTTAATTGTTACCGGGTACAAATGAAATTATGTAGTGTTCATATCATCAATTGCAGACAAGAAATAAAAGCAAAGCTCTTCTATGTACCGTGCAAAATGAGCAACAGTAGGTGTGCAGGAATGATGAACTGCATGTAAATGTCTGACCACATATATCAAAGAAAAGTTTATAGAAAATGTTCAAATTGCTTATATATACAGATAACAAAAATTTCCTAGCTAGAGGCCGCAATAACATTGTCTAAATATGTCTAAGGAGGTCTGCAACCACCAGAACTTAACCGACAAAGAAGATGAACTCAAAGCTTTTGCCAGCTACTGCCTGCACATAGACTTCTGAAAATAATTCAATGAGAGGGAAAATATTATCCAACATGATCATTGACAATCTAAAAGTGGTCTTTTCGTAAACCAGTAAGATTTTACTACCAAATCCAATTGCACTTGACATAAACTGAGGAGATTAGATCACTAAAGTGAAGACCATAGGATTTCTACCCTGCACACAATGAATGAAAATTACCTGTTCAATGTGAACAGTGGAATCCAGCTGCCAATCCTGCTCGTATGGAGTACTCTGCAGTGGAGAAGAATCAATCATACTGGCACCGAAGAAAAAGAAATGCAAAAGATTCCCTGAATTTGCCAAAAGGAGTAAGTCAGCACCAGAAGCTTTTGTTTCTTTTTTTTCTTGGATTTGATTGAGGTGTCCACAGAGTCATACAGCAACTGCTTTTCAAGGCCCCCAACTGACTCAGCCTCCATAATTTTCTGAACCTGTGATCCACTATGCAGTGTACTCTGATCGTCCTGAAGAGAACTGGTATCTCCACTAGAAGCATCGCTTTTGGTATAACCCCTCAAACCAGCTCCACCATTCAAGGGACTTAAGACCCTCTGTCTGGGAGTAGTTCGCATGCGCTTTGGTGGAACCGGACCAACATCGAGATTAGCAGCTCTCTTGCCCATAAAAAATGACTGTTGCATCCCCATTCTGTTTTCTCCATAGGGTAAATCAGCTGCCATTTCATACGATCCAGAAGTGTATGACTTAAAGCGTTTCTGATTCTTCTGGAAAGGTTTTGATAGCTTGCTACCTTTGAAGGCCCCAGAAAGATTGTACATGGATGTCTCTCGCTCATTTTCGTTATGAGGAGTTGCTTGGTATCCATAGACTGAACAAAATAAACTAATAAGCAACCCAAAGGAGGAGAAAACTGATAAAGAACTCGGATATCCCAAATCCTGGAATCACCTGATATTGTCTCTGGCAAGGATGAATTGCCTTCCTCCTGCATATTACTTTCCGTATTCTGAAACATTACCAATCCAATAAGCATAAAAAACGACCAGTCAACGCTCACATAATTGTGCCAACAATATTTCCCAATAGGCAAAAGAAAGGCCACCCCACATGATGAGGAATGAGGGTCTTCTAAAGCCTTTCTGCGAGCCTGCTTGTTGCAGCTTAAAATTTTTATCTATATAACTTCCCTCCAAAACTTGAAAATTAAAAATAGTTGTTGTGAGCTTTAAAAAAATGGAAAAACACCTGTGACTCCATATGTCAAATATTCGTACACTTTGAATGGTTTTAGGAGTTTTATGTAAAAATGAAGAACAATCAAACTGTAATAGCTACAAATTGGAAGAAGTAACCAGTAAAAGCTACTCCAGTGTAACAAATTTCAACACAAATGGAAAAAATCCATGTATTAACAGCAGCTGGGAAGGTACTTGCCTCACACTGTGTCACACAGGATTCGATAGACTTCCTGTATGTCTCCATTGCACCAAAGGAAATTGTGTAAAAGATACTATCCTGCCAAAATAAATGCAATCTGCTGTAAGTAAAACAACACCTGCAAGAGCAGTCTGCAAGCATTCAATAAAACTAAAATTTGCTGATAGTGGATGCTTCAATGATCTACAATTTCACTGGCACTACGAACACCATAGTTCAAGCTGTGCACTGACCAGAATGCTGATAGCATATGGTAAAAAACTCAGAAACAAAAATCAGCAAGGTAACAAGAGGACCCATTTGATAACACCAAGTATGTTACATCACTATCCAGAGACATTTACAACCAAAGAGTGGACACTTACTCCTGTAAGATGACTATCATGGGATAATTGGGAAATCTCCATGTCTGTCACTTCCTCTGTATCTGTTGATGCCTCAGCTTTTAAGGCAGGAACATGTAGGCTGTTCTCTTTCAAAAACCGCATGGCATATCCCTGAACAGCAAGCGAAGGAAATTTAGCGGAACATAGTACCTGTGTGCCACACCAAGAATTCAACAGAAGCCACAATTAAGACGGTTGAATGTCATATTGCATAGTCAGCTAAAAACTGAACATAGAAACATAGACATGACTTTCTGACTAACAATTAGATAAGGGTTATACATGAGAGGCAAGACATAATCAACTCTACAGCTACAGAAAATCTTCTATCTACATCACCTACACATCCAAGTCTGCCACTATCAGGTATACAGACTGACACAATAAGAGTCCCTGCACTCCACAGATCGCCACCTTGATAGGAGCATATTTGGGTAACCTCGCAGGGCGCGGTAAAAGGAGTGAATGATATATATATATATATATGTTTTACCTGAAGAACTATAAAAACCTTAAACTTTAGGGATTGCAATTTTCTCAACCCCAGAAAAACACTACATAGAACCTCTCAAGACTATCTCAAGATGTAACTCTTCTCTCTGCATCTTCCTCTCCACACCACCGTCGTCCAAACTGAGCCATTGCTAAGCGGTGTGCCCAATCTCTTAGTTGAGAATCAGATTTCTCATTGTGCTACCATCGCAGTCGCCTGCAATCATTGGCATGCCACCCATTGCAACCTCCCTCTTAGTCAATCGCCCCATCTCTCTCTCTCTCTCTCTCTCTCTACTACATTGTCTCTTTGACGCATCATGATGCCACAGATTGCCACTGTGCCCCCAAATATTGGGTAAGGGAACAATGTAAAGGGTCTGAACTTTGGGGCTAAGAGACACTCTTTGGAACACTTCGAGATGAAGTGGGGGAAATCGAATATAATAAAGAGCTGCTTATAATTTCATAGAGGATGTTATCTAATTAAGATCTTTTTGGTCTATTGGCTCCTTTTTAGAGAGATAGGTCCCCCATAATACCTTCAAATCCTTCACTTTCATAAATCTAATAATTTAAGGATATCCAATAACAAGAACTCATCAAAATGAAATTTGACCAAGTCCTCTAGTCACACATCCTTCCTGCAGTTTCTTCTTTATATTCCAACCTCAAAGAGTGCAACTTACTCTGATCCAAGTAAATATTTGCCTCAGAATATATTAACAGCACCTTCAGAAAACCCTCGATTCAGAATGTAGCATCTTAATCATACTGTTTTTTAGAATCAGTAGGATCACACGCATCTCAACCAAGGGCTCCCCAAGCCAAGGCAGGAAAGCCACTTAATAAGAAGGCACAAATGAATTATAAACATAGATCCATAAAAATAACGTCAGAGAACACTAATCCTTTTTTTATATAAAATATTATTTATATTCATGAATCATGAAAAACCAGAGCAAGATGCATTAATTTTTATGCCTGTAACAAATTAACCAAGCAGCACTATTGCATGAGAGAACAATTATCTTCGCAATGATACCTGCATCTTCTGGATTTTTCTGATTTTGTCATGATGCAAATCGTTGTCATCTCTCTTCCTTGGTCCATCTTCCAGACAATGGTCGCTTTTCATGTCAAAACTTGCATCATCACCATAAGCAAGCATATCCGCTACATGCCAGAATTGCATCACAGCCTTCGCAAAATTGAATGCTAACTTTTTCAGCTTTTTCTGACGATATTGTTCTTCAAATCGCAACTGTGATGCAGAAGCAATTTGGTGACATAATTGAGCTGCAGCAGTCATTTTCCAAACACGCTCCTAAAGAAGTACAAAATGAACCAAGGTTTTAAAGTGCAGCAGAGGTCACAGAAGCTGTAACCAAATTATTGCAGAAGCAGGCATAACAAATATTTTATCAGATATTTGGGATCACTGCAGTGCTTATGTTTTGCAAAATCCACAAAATGCAAATAAAGAAAGACTCCATGTAAAAATGCAAAACATTAATCTTCAACTTAAATAATGGAAATTTTTAGATAATCTATGTCTTGACTTCAAGAAATTATGGGAACCTTGACTAATTTCCAACCCTTTGTTTATGATATAGTAAAATACAAGTGCAATAATTCAGAGATTTTACATGTTAAGTTTTTCCAAATGAAATGATTAAGTTTCTATGGAAATTCAAATGTGATATTATTTGATTAAGCATCCTTTGATTGCTGCATTAAACATGAAAGAGCATTAGTTGAGTCATTACTCTAGATTGTGAAATTTGATTTTGTTTCAACGGCTATGTTTTAATAGCCGAGCTGCAGTTTCAGAAATTGCGGTTCACAATAACTGCCAATGCCAATAACCATGTTTGCGTAGAAAAGTGATATTTTCCTCAAACTGCATGAATGCTGGATAGCGGTATACTACTCGCTGCAACCTGATCGACCACACTTCCGTTGGCCATACTCACCACCATCGCGCCATCAGCTAATATTCAAAACTATGCACAGCAGTGAAGCTCCAGAAAAAAGAGAGTAATACACAGGAAAGAAAATAACTGCACGGTATTATCATACAACCAAACCTGTGCAAAATCATTTGCCAGCCATGCCATTTCTTCAAGGACATAATACCAGTGAGATCTCCGACGGTTCTCCAACTTTATAGCACCAAAAGATAACTCAGCAATCCTCTTACGACGTGCCTGTATATTGCATAAGGTGATATCTGTGAATCCTATAAGACCCTTCTTTCTTTGTCAACTACAGCGGCAACTAAGTAGCTGCTACAATAAATTTACCTCAATTATTTGTGCCTCTTCCACGACACGATCCTCTCTTGCCTTATCTACCAAGTTCAAGTTGTGCAAACAACAAATCTTAGGGTCTGAAAGAACAGCATGATCCCTCTCTGAAGAAGAACTTTTCTGTTCACAAGGTAAAACATCAATTCCTTGAGGTCTTCCAAGGGGAATCTTTTCCTGGATAATGGGATTGTCATCAAAACTTTTGCTTCTATCTCTTTCAATTGCTGACGCAACATGTCCAATCTGTACCATCCCCCTGCCTCCTGGAGAATTTTGCACCTCCTTTTCGGGGCCAGATCTTTCATGCATTTCTTCACCTGTACAAATGGCACCATTAGCTACATGGGCATGAGCATCAGATTTATTCTCATCTTTTGAAAGAGCATCATATTCAGTACTTTTGCTGTCATTTGGCTCTTTTACCATTTCTTCAGAAATTAACTTCTCACTAGCCCCAGGTTCAGATGGAAGCATCCCGGCATTCACAGTGATACAGGCAGTTTTTGAACTATTATAAACATCACAATCATTATGTACATCTGCGCCTGTACTAGTGTGGGTACAGGAAGATTCTGAGTCCAAACCCGTCACACCAAATGCAGCAGCCTTATCTTGACACTCATTTACATGGTTTCTCCGGTCACTATGTTCGTCTGCAAAACTACTCACTACACCAGAACTAGTTTCATCTTCAACTTTTGCTACAACTGCGGAAGGAAGATCAGTATCAGCAAATGCCGAATTTTCTCTAGCTCGAATATCTGAAACACCAAAATCCACATCTACTGCATTCTTCGTTAAATCAACTTTAATTGATCTAGTACTTCGGTTATCCCTTGAGATTTTAACTGCAACATCCAAGTTACCACCAGGATGGTCGCTCTCTGCATGAACAGAAGTTGATTCAAGATCCTTCTCACCATCTACCCCAATATCTGACTGAATTCTTTTGTTGCCCTTGGCACTTGAGCATTTCGGTCTAGTGATCATCAGCAAACTCTCTTCCTTGCGGTTCATTTTTTCCGATACTGAACTCTTAGGGTCTCTAAAACCCACTCGCACGGCTAAAGATAATCCATGACAACCATGACCATGAAACATATCAGCAGAACTTGATCGGGCACCATCACGGTTTGGCCTTGACCGATTCCTTCGAGAATATGGACGAAATATAGCAGACTCTTCAGAGTCCTTGGCATTTTGACTCCCATCAAATTGAGATGACTGCTTAGAAGGAGCAAACTTATTCCTTCTACCACCACGCATTGAGTTCTTTTCTCCTTCAACCAAATGGCCCTCACCATTAGAATCTAATTGATTATCGACACAGTTTGAACCACAGAGAAGTCGAGGCCTATCACTACTCTCAAGAGAGTCCCCATGAGGTGATGCAGCCAATGCAAAACTACCCCTTGCTTCACTGTGACAATGATAAACACATATGTTAGTAGGTGGGAGAGAACAAAGTATTAAATGATCCATTCAACAGCTCAACTAAAAGACCCTCTATAACCATTGAAAAAACACTCAAAGTATACCTGGTTGCCACTTGCTCCAAATGCTGATCAGTCAGCGAAGTTGATTGCACACTGGCTGCAGTTGCAGTGCTATATTTAAAATCCAAAGGATTGCCTCCCTGAAAGTGAAAACCATGCAAACTGATCATTACTACCTACATAAGTAACTTGAATAATTAAATTAAAAAAGGAAAGGTCTAACTGCCAGAAGCATCAGGAAAAGAATCTATTGTACTTTCTCAAGGAATTCCAGCTCTCTTCTCCGTTCTTCACGATAGTCATATTCCAGTCTGTTATCGGCAAGATTAAGTTTGCTTTAGGTTCAGCCCAAATATAGGGCAGAATGAAATATTAGATGGATGAGGGAAAAGGCACAATGAAGGATCACCCAAGTTCTGTTTGAGCCTTCTCAATTGCTGCTTGGTGTGGAGAGGCTTTGATACTAGTGCCAACTCCACAGTCAGCAACTCCACCCATGGAAGAATCAACCTCAGCATTTACAAGGAGAGTGGACTCTCCACTACATCCATGCATTCCGACACTTTTTTCTACAAGCTTCCGCCTTCCATTGATTCAACAATCTACAATGACCTTGAAAGATTATTCAACTAGATCATGATTGATGCATCTTTCTGTTGTCAGACTGAAGTAGACAAACAACTTGCCAAATCAACAACATAATCAAATTCAGAGCAATCTTGAGTAGTAAAATTAAAAAGAAATACCTCCTCTAAATCTGGATATGGTGGGAATTCATCATTGAAACTGAGAACCAACAGGTGTTCCAAAGGGCAACGTTAACAACTACATCGATAATTGACACGCTGCTCACAAGGACTACCGTAATCCGACAGAAAACCAAGAACAGAGTCACCTGCTACTGTCAAAAGGCCACAGGCACCGAATTACAAAGAATCCTCTGAAACCAATAGTACCAAATTCCAATAATAAGAACTTCCACTTATGTCACCCTCGTACATGAGCACCTTCACGAAATCCAGTGCTTCTACTTATAAGCGAAAACAGAGCCTAAGCTAACTCTCTCTCTCATTGGCCAGCTCAGTCCCAAGTTATTAACCTCTCCACTGCCACACTCCACCAGCACGCTAACATAAAAGACGACAAGAAGCACGTGCTCGCAAGCATTAAGCCCAAAACTCCCAAACCCTAAGAACACCACGTCCGTTTCCCCCCACAAACTGAACTCCAATGCACCTTCACCCCACGGCCCCCCACGAAACGCAACGGTAGGGCAGCCGGAAAACGAAGCGGGCGCGACAAGAGGAGGGAGAGGAATCACCTGAATTGCGACGATCAACCGCGGAAACGTATCGAAAATCACCGAGGCACGGCGCGCTCTCGGCTGGGCGAAGAAGAAGCAGCAGCGGCAGCAGCAGCAGCACGAGCTTGACCTAGCTATCGGCGTCCGTGCGCAGAATGCGCGCCGCGGTGACGGTCGGAGAGGCGCTGCGCGGGTGGTTGTGCGTGCGTGCGGGAGGGAGGATCCATCGGTCACGCGTCCATCGATCGTCGAGCTCGAACTTCGTCAGCTTTGGTGATCTCTGGTTTTTGATCCCCCTCCGTTCGAGTTCGAACCGGGGAAGCGCACGCGACCGAGCGAAGCCTGTTCGAGAGAGAGCTTGAAGCTTGGGCCGGGCATGGCGATTTGGCGAAGAGGAAGTAGACGGTCGATAAAGAGGGCCCTGTGGAAAGTGGCCTCCTTGTAAAGTGGGCTTTTCGTTGAGAACTCAGTGCTTTTTCTTCTTGATTTTTCTGAACTTTTTATTGTGTTAACATCACAAAAAATGACAAATTTACTTTAAATTAATTTTTTGACTACCAAAACCCCAACTGATACACCCGTGATAAATCTATCCTCCGTTAGTTTTAATTAAATTTTACCGCCAAATTGCTAAGTTAAATGACACGCAACAGTTGACGACAGATGTACCAGTTCGGATGTACCAATTTGAAATTTTAACCACTGTTTATCAAATGTGTACCATTTTATGATTTTTCATGATATTAATCTAATTTAACGAAAACTAATTGAAGGTAAATTTGTCACAAATGTGCTAATTTTGAAATTTTTGATGATCAAAAAATTAATTTTGATAAATTTATCACAAATATACCAATTTATGATGAAATTTTTGGTAGTCACAAAAATTAATTTAGAGTAAATTTATCACATGTGTATAAAAACTACATGAGGTGAAACATGATCAATCAGGAGCGATCTCAAGCTTGAGTGACGTGCTTGCTGTTTAAATTTGGGGACACAAGCAAAGAGTCCATCGTACCAACAGCAAAATATATTAGAACAATTTTCCCGGGCGGGCCACTAAAATCGAATCGACGGTTAGACTACAATCTGTCAAATGCTTTATATGTTTTGCACCGACATTTTGACCAAATGCGAGACCCGGTACAAAGTAGGTTCCCCAACAACTTGTAAGATCATAAAAATGTTTCATTCCTTATAAAGAATGTACAACCTTCATATGATTTTGCTTTTCAGAGGTCAGTGGAGATTCCAAAGTTCAGAGGCAATTGGGAGTGTGCATCCTCTGGTATGACCGGGGAAGATGCTTCGTTTCCATCAAAGTTTCTTGTGATATTCGCCGCAGAGAGTATAAGATTTTCGCCTTTCAATTGCTCAGATTCTTATCCAAAAATGCCTCAAAGAGTAGGCTATAACTGCCTATAGCTACAAAGAATGAGTCACCATGGCTGCACATACAGTGTTGTCTGATCCATGCTCTCCGTAGCTATCTCAAAGCTATTATTCAGAGTGTCTCCGCTTGTTCTGCTCCATTTCTTGAGCAAATCGACTGCACTTCTCTCTGTTCTGACAAGGACCCAAATCCAATAACAGATTTGAACAATCTCTTACAAAAAAAGGTCTTGCGAGAAAAAATTTAAGTCATCAACGAGAGTGATCCAAGAAGCAGATCTATTGCGGAAGCCCAAACTGCCTAGGAAATTGTGTTTCACACAGAATAATTATAAGAAAGAAGAAAGAAGAAGGAAGTAGAAAAAGTTTTTTTTTTTCAAATATTTTACTCATTTTTTTCCAACAATGCTTGTTTGCTATGGAGAAAAAACAAAATGCTTCAGTGTAAAAGGTCGAGGAAAAAGCTGCAGAATCTATCATTTTACATATCTCCTCATTTGCAGATGAGTTATAATTTTACCTTAAAATTGCGCAGAAACTGGAGAAGCACTCCGAAGCTGCTGCTCCAAAATCAACTTTACTTTCATGATGCAGTTTTATGCTTCGGTGAAACCCTGCATGACGATGTTACGCATTTAGATTCTGAGGAAAAGACACATCCACACAAAAACTCAAGGTGGAAGTAAATTCATTCATTCATCGAGGCCAAAGAGAGTGGTCTCTCTAAACGGTCTCCCTAGGCATAAGCTTCCCATAGACAATTCTGAACTTGTGATAATAGGGTAGACAAATCTAATGGTGCATAAAATGATATTTGAGATAAACATTCACTCCAATGATTCTATCAGCTCTTGAATACATGCATCTGGTGTGTCAACAGGAACAACAACTGTTTGGACTGCATTTGGCATGTTAAGTATAATTAACTATTCGAACTCACCTCTTGCCACCTATCTTCTCATATCAAATAACAAGCATTCCCAATCGGGTGCCAAGAAAACAAGAATTTATTCTTTGCTTAATGCATTGAATCTAAAACAATCATTAGAGCAGGATGAACTGACCTGAAAATTTCTCACTGCAAGCTAGACTTCTGCATCTTTTGTTGAACTTTTCCACCCCGATTCATAGAGATTTTGTAGTTCCTTCGCATGGCTCGTCATCTTACTGATTGAATAGGCTTTAACCATCGTTCTATATGTAATTTTGTCTGGTTTACATCCTTTTTGCTTCATCATCTCAAGAACATCCTTCATCTCTGCAAAGCATTCCATCCTTCCAAAAGCATCCACTAAGCAATTAAAAAACACTGTATCTAGCATTACATCGGAATTATCTATAAACCGCAAAACACCTTTAATTTTATCAGCTTTCCCAGCTTGTCCATATGCTCTTACAAGCGAACAAAGTGTGACGCAGTTTGGCTTAATCCTCTCTGACTGCATTAGCCTAAACAAATGTTCCATCTGTTTTAAATCCCCAGCCCTCCCAAATGCATCTATCAGAACATTGTACGTCACACTTGTCCAGGAGTATTGGTACTTCTGCATGTATTCCATCACTGCACTCATTTTCTCATAGTTTCCAGCTTTTGCATAGGAATCCAGGAGAATATTGAATGTTCTAATATTGGGCTGTATTCCTGCACTCTGAAACTTCTCGTAACACTTCTCCATGGTTACTATTTGCCCATTGCTGCCAAAGGCTCTAATTGTAGAGTTCATGGTCCAAACATCAGGCTCGCAGTCTGGTTGACATAGCATTTCTGCTATTGTTGACTCCATCTCTGCAAACCTTTTAAATCATGCTAAAAGGTTACTTCTCTAGCCATATCATGTCCTTCTAGTCATTCAGGATATGTGGGAAGAAGATAGCAGGCCAAATAAGAAACATCGAGGAGGAGGACATGTTTGTGCAAGCTCCAGTAGAAGAGGCACATATATAGAAGTAACTTCAAACAATCTTCATACATGAGTGTATACGTGCATGCACGTGTTTAACCAGAATTTTCTCCAGATCATTCGTACTTTCTGAAATATCTAAATGGGGAAGAAAGTTATAGGTGTGACAGATTATCCAAAACCAAACACAACCTTTCAACATAATCTATGATCTGAGAGACAAGATGGAGCTTCCAAAACTAAAGGAGTAAGTAACACGTACATTTTTGCTTTCCCATAAGCATCAATTAGGGTATTGTAAGTGATCGTGTTGGGTCTAATGCCTTCAGCTTCCATATCAGAAAGCAAGACCTGCACTTTATCAAATGCAAAAACTTGCAGGCATGACTTTATAAGGATAGAATAAGTATGGACGTCTGGCCTACAGCCTCTGGTGCTCTTCATCTGCTCAAGGATAAAAAATGCCTTGTCAAAGAGACCACTCCTACTGTAAGCAGATAAAAGTGCTGTATACGACTCATGATTGGCAACACATCCTTCATCCATCATAGCTTGAAAGAGCTCATGAGCCTTTTCTGGTTGCTTACATTTCCCAAGCATGACAATCAGCTTAACATAGGTGGCAGGGTTTGGTCTGTACCAGAGCTGCTCACGCAACAGTTCAAAAACCTGAAAATAAAGCATTCAGAAATATTATTACATGAGACAAGTGCATTAGTAATAACTGAAAGGTGCGTATTTTCCAAGGAACACACAGCTAAATGATGAAAATCTATTAGTCGAACTGTCAGTGCTCATCAAGCAGAGAATGAAGCAAGTGTCTCGGAGATTTCTTAACTGTCAACCCAAACTTACTTTTTTCCTAAAAAAGATCACAAAATTCAATGCCATATCGCCCGGACTTTGAACCCATCAAACCATATTTCCTACATTTTATCAGCCAAATACTCAGGAAGCTGTTAAAGCTCAACTCGAACACAAATTAGCTCGGAACTTAGCAGAACTAGTTCAAATTGATGGCGAATTTACTTGATCAGAGCAAACCAACTGAATCGTACACTATTTTGTTGCTGCAATGTTTTCCTCGAGGGAAGTTAGCTTGACCCTCTCAAACGATATATAAGCAACTGATCAAACAGAAATGAAGCTCAAATCAAACAAAACGCCCCCATCAAGACCACTTCCTCCAAATTTTTGTGACCCAAACCGTCAATTAGACAGCCGCCGTAGAGCAATACTCCAGCAACAAGCAATTCCATCTCCATAAAAAAAAAAACAGACTTTCCTCACACCCAACAAGATTCCACCAGAAGCAAGCGAAACCAAGACATCGTCGTAATCAATCGGTTCTCTGACCTTGAGAGCAGAGTCCCAGCGCAGGGCCGTGATCCTCTCGTGGAGAGCTTCGAGGACAGTCCTCGGGAGCAGCTTCCTCGAGTTGCTGGGCCCGCGCTTCTTCTCGATCACGGCCATGGTGGCCTCCCTCCGCAGGATCACCGATATCGCCTTCTGCGACGCGATCTTCCGGTTGACCTCCTCCTTCCTCTCCCTGGACTCTCTCTCCTTCAGCTTCTCCGCGTCCACCGTCCCGCTCCTCCTCCGCCGCGCTCCTTCCGTCAGGGAGAGCTGACCGGCGTCGTCGGAGGCGGAGGACGACGTGCGGATGGGATTCGCGCATTGGGTCTTGCATTGGCGAGGAGGAATCGTGGGAGGAGGAGGTGGACGCTGAGGATAGGGAGTGCTCGAAAGTGAGGCCATGGGACTCGAGCTCTGCGAAACTACCGACCGAAAGAAGAGACGATATTCGTCGATCCTTCTTCTCTTCCTTAGGTTATTATTATATTACGCTTTTTTTTTGGGGGGTGGTCAAAAGTTTTACATATATTCACGTATAAAGCCATCTGAGTTTTTTCTCCTAATATTGAGAAATTCAAATTTTTGTGGTTTGAATATTTTAGGAGAGGAAAGGTATATTCAAGATAAGATAAGAAGACCGGAATTTTCAAAAGAACTTTTAAAAGAATAGAATTGCAAATGCTTCCTTCACTTTTTTCATGCAAATTTCAAAATATCCTCTAACTCCTTTCAAATTTTCAAAATATTAAAAAATACTCCCCAATCAATTTGAGAACTTTCCTTCGCTTTTACCTAACAAAAGAAAGTATTGCTCAAGAAGAAGCTCTTGTGAAGTGCACAAGCATGTGAAGAATTAAGGTCAATTAAGATCGAGCGTGAATAATTTAAATAACTTATAATTTCATACCGCAGTTCCTAAAATTTATCCTTTTGAAATTAGCATGCTGAGCTCTATCATATCTCGTTTTCACTTTATTTCTCTAGGAAAAAGGTAATGTTCACACAATTAACCACATCATATAAAATTTCTAAATTTTTTTTTATTTAGCTAGTTATTTTCCTTAAAAGACCTAAGTCATGATTAGAAAGCAAATGCAAGAAACTCGTTTCTTTTCACCCACTGATGACTACATCTGATTTATTCATCTCCACGATCATATTATTTTTTTTCCAGTACAACTCGAACTATGCATTAAGCATCTGCTATTCACGGCTGTCAACAATAATGATTACAGACTGCCAATACTTCCTATCACTCCATTTCAAGAAAGCTCTTTCAACTAATTCTGCATAAATGGCCGAAAAAGATAAGTTGCATAACATGGGCTATACCGCATACGATTCAGGAAACTAATCCTCCAGATCGAGTCCATTGATGAATTAGACAACAGCAACGGGTGGCTTCCTCCAAATGCACTGGATCTTGATCAAGAATGGCTAATTACGCTTACCTCGGACAAAAAAGAGGGACGAGAAAAAAATGAATAAAAGCATCGGTCAGCCTGTTTTTGAGTCCGTAGAAGGCGGACTACTCTCAAGGACGCTTTGTAATGAACTACTGGAGTCGTATGATTTGGTGGTCCTGGCAACAAATGGTGTCACCGATGATTGAAGAGATTCCGGCCCTTCCAACTCTATCCTCTTGCATAGGGCATCGCAGTTACTAATGACCTCTGTCAATCTCCCCTTAAGTTCCCCAAGCTCCACTTGTAATGCATGAACTGCATAGATTTCCAGAATAAGGGATGAAAGATTATTCATTTACATTTCTGAAGCTATAATGGGAAACAATCAGGAAATATGTCATATGAACTGAATTTCCCAGGTATCCGACCAAGAAAACAAAACCTGAATTTCCAGGTCTAAACATGTTCTGGAGAAAGTGTGTTATTCAACTCATGCTTTCTGTATTCGATCCTTTGGGCTACTAAAAGCAAGTGCGCAGCAAACAAAATCACAAAATCATGAGATAAGTACCTTCTGATAAATGTTGAGAGGTGCTCTTCATTGCTGACACAGAGTGATTAAATCGCTGGAGAAGTTTCACAGCTAAAGCATCCACAAGTTCTATCTTGTTCTCTATTTCTTCCTGCAGCAAAATGCACCAAATCTTAGCTCTGTGCACTAGAAACTGTCCTGGTTCTGATAACATATATGATTGGCAGAAGGACAGTTCCCATAATATCACACTATCTGCCACGGCATATATGCATGATTGAGAAGCTTGCTCTCAAGTCCAAAGCATAGATTTATAGTTGAAAAGAAAAATATGAAGGACATTTCCTAACTTCTTTGGGTAAAGTGATTACTGCACCACGTTAAAACAAATTGCAACAAGGAAGACCGAAGAGAAATGCTCAACCAGCACGAGAGGCAACAGGGGAAAAGCAAAGAAATGGGGATCTCCATAAATCCTCCGAAGCACATATCTACATTTTACAGGTCAAATATACAAAACTAGCTTCAGGTCTTTCAATCTTTCTAGGTAATCTTCACCAGAGAGAATAACGAAAGATCGAACCAAAAGAAACGGCAACAAGTTGATCGCCCCCAAAGCCATAAGACTCTTTACAGATTCCTGACTAGTTCTAAATTGGACCCTCTCAATATTCGTCCACTTCAAAATGGTCCATCTAAGCAAAAACGGGCTAATGAATTTATATAACGAAGAACTAGATACCAATGCCTTCTGATGATGTTTTCATTGGAAGTTCTTAGTGTCTATATATAGTATATGCAACAACTGACGTTAAGGCACACCTGTTTCTTGCCAATCTTTTGGACCTTCTCCTCCTGCCAATCCCGGTACATTGAGAATAGCTCCAGTAGCACCTTCGGATTCACAGTCCCTATATCAACCATTCCAATAGCTTGAATTTCAAGATCTCATTACACTATTTTGCTTCAAAACGAAATGATTCACTAACAGCACATTCACGAGCTTCAAGAAATAAGTAATACATAAACCAAGTCATAAAGAGTGTCGTCTCGAGGCCGTGCGTCACCTGGAGCCGACGAAGACGGTGGCTTCCTAACCAAGATGTCGGTCAAGCTGCTCTCGGACAGCAGCGACGTGAGTATGGGAGGCGTCTACAATCAATTGAACAGACGAACAAACACGAGTTTCAACCTTTGTCAATATCAAAAGCAACTATCTGCACGTTCATTCATGCGCTCGCGAAAACCTAGATGTAGGGGCTATACTACTCACGATCTTGAGGGACTTGAGCTTCTCCAGGACGGGATCGACGCCCTCCCGCCGCTCGGAGACGGTGGTGATTTCGTCGGCGGGTCGCTACAAGAGCAAATGACGGCCGTTCAGTGAGGATTCGGGGGGCGCCTCAGCGAAGAGCCGGACGAGCTGTGGAGGCGAAAGGATCGAGAGTTACCTGCGATCCCGAGAGCGTGGACTCTGAAGTTCCCATGGCGATTGCTTTCGGACAAGAATCCGGCGATCGGAATCGGGGGGGTTCGCGGACGAGCGATGCGAGCGAGAGAGAGGGAGAATCGACGGTGCGATCCACCGAATCGCCACCGGAAACGGCGGAGCTTCTGAGCTGTCCGACGAGCGACCGAGCACCGTCGGAGTGGGCACGGTTCGTGGCGAGCTTAGCTGACCGTAATCGGGTCATCGGATCGGGCGAACCCCTGGCCCGCCGAAATATGAAAATTAACCAGCGTTCCCACACGCGCAAAATTGCGCGCATTTTCTAACCAAATAAGTAAAAATTAAAATATTGAAATATGTTGAGAAAAAAGGGAAAATTTCAATTAAGGACTTAGGGGTGAGCGGTTCCAGGTTCCGGGTAGGTTCCGCCCGGAACCTGGAACCTACCCTCGGGTACAGGTTCCTCAAAATGAGGAACCTGGAACCTACCCGTCAGAACGTGGAACCTGGAACCTACCCTGTCACAGGTTCCAGGGTCCAACAGGTTCCTTTTTTTTTATTTCATTTTTAGTTAAACAAAACGAAAAATGAATGCAATAATACCAAATAAGAGAGAATACAAAACAAACAAAATTAAGTTTTAAGTTCTCTTCTCGGAAGTCACCTGACTAATTGAAGATAGATCGATATTCACTCGATTCCAAGATCAATTCGTACAGATAAAAACTCACCTTGATAAACAAAATGCAAAAGCCAGTACAAACCCAACAAAAAAGACGAGAACTTTTAACGCTAGGATCGGGGGCTTCACCTGGATCGGGGAGGCCCAAGAGACGGAGAAGGACCAAGACCCACCTCCGGAACGCGGCGACGCTCCGGCTTGGGGGGTGTGCGTGCGTAAGAGTGAGTGAGTCTGTAGATGGGTTTGGGGGGTGTGCATGTGTGGCGAAACGAATGTTTTGGAACTTCAAATGTGTGATTCAAGAAGAGAAGAGAGCATTTGGGAATTATTGAAGTAGGGTTTCTACCGGTTCCAGGTTCCGGTTCCGGTTCCGGGTCCGGTTCCCGGTTCCAGGTTCCGGTTCCAGGTTCCGGTTCCGGTTCCTATAGGAACCGGAAACCGGAACCGGAACAACCGGTTCCTAAAAATGGGGAACCGGGAACCGGACCCTCTATCCATGGAACCTGGAACCGAACCGGATCCACCGGGTCCGGTTCTCCGGTTCCCGGTTCTACCCTGGAACCGCGCTCACCCCTACCAAGTGGGGTCAAATTCTCAAAAAAGAGCCCAAAGTGAATAATGTGTCAAATAAGGGCATGAAGTGTTCAATCAGTCTCAAATAAGGATCCGAAGTGCCTAAAAAGTCTCAAATAAGGACCTGGGTCCTGGTCGGCGAGAAAGTTACTGTTCCGGCACCGGAACAGTAACTTTTTAATTTTTTTAAATTTTTTTTTCCTTTTCTATTTTTTTATTTTCCTTTTCTTTTTTTTTCTTCCTCCGCCGGCCATAGCCAGGGCCGACGGAGGTCGCCGGCCTCGAGCGAGGCCGCCCTCGCCTGGGCTGGGCAAGGCCGCCCTTGCCGGCGTCAGGCGAGGGCCGCCCTCGCCTGGGCTGGGCGAGGCCGGCCTCGCCAGTAGCCTCACCAGCCGCTGGCGAGGCTCGACCTCGCCTGCAATTGGCGAGGCCGGCCTCGCCCAGCCCAAGCGAGGGCGTCCCTCGCCCAACGCCGGCAAGGGCGGCCTCGCCCGAGGCCAGCGACCTCCGCCGGCCCCGACTATGGTCGGCGGAGGAAGAAAAGAAAAAAAAAACAAAAGGAAAAGGAAAATAAAAAAAACAAAAACGGAAAAAAAAATTTAAAAAAATTAAAAAGTTACTATTCCGGTGCCGGAACAGTAAATTTCTCTCCCGCCGGTAGGTATTTTGGTCGACCGGGGACTCAGGTCCTTATTTGAGACTTTTTGGACACTTCGGGTCCTTATTTAAGATTGATTGAGCACTTCATGCCCTTATTTGACACAATGTTTACTTTGGGCCCTTTTT
The DNA here is from genome assembly GCA_031216235.1 of Syzygium jambos. Classification (NCBI taxonomy): domain Eukaryota; kingdom Viridiplantae; phylum Streptophyta; class Magnoliopsida; order Myrtales; family Myrtaceae; genus Syzygium; species Syzygium jambos. Next base: position 23,827,111 of record CM062230.1, on the reverse strand, counting down.
TGAGAATTTGACCCCACTTGGAGTCCTTAATTGAAATTTTCCCGAGAAAAAATGAGAATGGAATTATAAATAGAGAGATGGAAGGATTAATATTGTAGTGGATACGTAGTTCCTATAAACTTTTAAATTTATTTTTAATCCGCCATCAATATTTAAAATAACTATCAAAGATATTTAAGGAAGGAAAAAGAGAAACAGTAGGAAACCCTCACTGAGTTAGGGTTGCCAGCCCTCTTCCCCAGTTTTGGGCCAGCAAGCTCTCGTTGGGGGCTGCCAAGGCCTCACCTAAGGCTGGAGAGGGTCGCCTGACTATGAGAAGGCCCTGGTGACCTTCGCCGGCCCTTCCCAACAGCCACCACTGAGGGCTTGCCCAAGTCGCGATGTCAATTTTTTTTTTAATCTAACTTGATTTGTATTTTTTAAATATTTTTTTTGATATGGCATTTGGTGATCATCACATCATACTATCAAATGTCACGTATCTTGAGAAAATAATAAATTAAGACACGTCAGTATTCTCCATTAGTCAAGTTAAATGGAGTTAACGAAATAACTTGATTGAACTAATTAATTTGATAAGTTTTAAAACTCGATTATACTTTTTGTAAGTTTTATGACTTAATTGCACTTATTTCAATTTCAATTAAAGTTTTCTTATATATGAGATTTATGTTTCCGATTTTGTTTCATGAGTTATGATTAGGGGTGAGCGGTTCCAAGTTCCTTATAAGTTCCACCTGGAACCTATCCTCGAGTATAGGTTTCTCGTTTTTTGAATCTAGAACTTACCTGTCGGAACCTGAAACCTATAACCTACCCTGTCACAAGTTCCAGGATAGCTTCCAAGGTCCAACAGTTTCTTTTTTTTATATCGTTTTTAGTTAAACAAAAATAAAATGAACGCAACAATAATGAATAAGCTTGTCATTCACCAAAGAGAATACAAAAGACTAGTTTTCCTGACATTACGGTTCAAATAAATACAATTAAAATGAGAAGTCATTGCGTGAATTAATATTTGGGATGAGTAATTCCATGTTCCGTACAGATTCCACCTGGAACCTACCCATGAGAATCAGTCTCTCATTTTTTTGAACCTGAAACCTACTCTATCAGGTTCCAAGTCGATTATAGAATTATTAATTAAACAATTGTAATGAATTGTCACATTTAATTATCATCATTTATTACTATGATCTACTGATCACAATTTATATTTATATACATGAAGAATATGAAAATATTAACAAGTCATAAAATGAAAGCTCGGACTGGTAATTCTAGATTATACACTCATTATCTACCACCGTGAAACACCACAGGATTACATGAAAACATAAACCAAGAAAAAACACAAAAAACTTATTTAGATTTCAGGTTCCACGTGAAACCTACATGTTAAAACAGGTTCCTCAATTTTTGAAACCTGAAACTTACCCTGCATATCTTGGAACCTGAAACCTACGGGTTCCCATCGGTTAGGTTATCAAGTTTCAGAGTAGAACTTGGAATCATGCTCACCTCTAGTTATGATGGGTTTACAAGAAACCCGAAAGCTCGTAAAATAGCCCAGTAGCATGTAAACCAAATAGATTATCGCTTCGGAAAAAAAAAAAGATCATCGGGATTTCATGCTAAAGGTAATTATGATCTCTACCAATCATACGACCGGACCTCACCATTATGTTATAAGACAAATTTTCTTGGATATAGTCATATTGATGGTTTCGGCAATCTTCTCCAAAGTTATCTTTCGAAAAAAAATGGCTAGCTACCCACAAAGGCGAGGATCTGCCATAGAAGTCACCAGTTCAATTAAAAAAACTTTTGTTTCACCAAAAATAAATAATTTGTAAAATATTTTTCTAAACACTTATATTTCTCACAAAAAAATAAAAACTATTTTTATCGTTTATGAAAATATTTAGACATAAATTGTTATCGATGTTCATTAACTAATTATTTCAAGATATATAAATGATTACTTTTTTAAAAAAATATTTTTAAAATTATTTATTTTTCATGAAACAAACGGAGCCATAGTTTCCACAAATAGATAATGATAGACTTCGTGCGTGACCGTGATTATGCCTATTCGTATGTGAACTTTTGCAACATAAGTTTTATTTGTAGTCGAATGGACCTTATTACCTAATTGATTCTATTACTTGAAAAACCAATATCAGCGCGATGATGAAGATTTGGATAGGGTATGAAAATTGATGAAGAGAAATGATATATATCAAATTTGTGGGTAAATTTTTCATTAGAGAAAGTGCCAGCTTAAAATAAGGCAAAATACAATTTTGGCTTAAATATATCCATTTAGACAGATGGAGATAGATTTCCTTCAACCAGAGCAGTCAACTATTTAGCACCCTCAAATAATTAGTATTTTTGTTCAATTGTTAATCGAAAGATAAACTCATGACCAAAAAACACTAGAATTGGGGCATTTACTAATATTTTCCTAATCAAACCACCACACTAACAATTTAATGAGGATCAATTACGGGATGAAAAGGGAAATTAAAGGTCATTTGCCTGTTCATTGATCATTGTTCTAAAATAAGGCGTAGAAAACCAGCCCCAATTGAAGGCAACACAACATCCACAGTTACATTATACAGAGAAGAAGAATGCTTTCATTCCAAATCAGACACTATTCAGAAGCCAACATCAATGTGCCCTCCAAGAAAGCGAACATCATGTGATATTTCTTCAAACTCAAAATGACATGGTATGATGACCCAGAAACACCACAGATCTGACCCAGTTCTAGTTTTCCCTATAACCATCCCCATGGTCATTTCTTGTTGTTGGCTATACCGCCGCCGCCGCCTGCATTAATCCGTCCGGCGGCCGCCTGTGCTGCTTTCCTCGCCGCCTTCTCTTTCAAAGCATTCGCATCTCTGAACACGTCCAATTAGCAACCAAAAGAAAAGGAAAGTCATCTTGTCAGTAGCGCAAAACGTAAGCACTGAATTTGGTTCCAAAGAATTCAGCCCAAAATTGAGTTGTCATGGATCTGATCCCTTTACCATTCGTGGAATTAGAAAGCCAGAAACATGCATTCAACAAACCGAGCAATTTTACTCAAGGAGTGCCATTTCTAGGCCCAAGCCATGGAACCATGTTCAATCAATTGAAAGTGAACAAATCAGTATGATAGCTGAAATAGCCACAAACTCACAATTTGATCCTAGTCAGTCCAAGGGCATCATCTACTGTGATCTGAGATGATTCCAATGCTTTCCCCTTCATCTGGCATTACTGAGTAGCAAATAGTAGCGACATTATGGATTAACAAATATTGGGGTTCCGAATGCATCCTTTTCCATTGTCCCTCTCGAATAATTACCACATTAAACATTCCGCAACGGATAATTTCGCAATGGCATTCTCCATCCACTGCCAGACTCAAACACAAGGCACAACCACTCCAGCTCCTCACCCCTCTACCGGAACAGCAGGAATGCGGCTTTCACCCACAACACATTTCACTCTAACCTTATTCCCACCAAAAAATTGACCACAACTTTATACAATTACGAAAACGCCGCGGCTTCAAATTTCAAGTCAAACATTCCACAGTTCGACACCATTCCTAGATAACGAAAGAGTAGATCCTTTTCGTGCCCCCCGCCCTCTACAAGAAAACACAATAGAAAAAGTTCGTCCTATTTGACTCATAGGCGCAGCGCGCAAGGAGACCGATAAAAAAGAACAATTCGGGCGATTCAAAGCTCGTGGGCGGTGCAGCAACATTAGCAATCAACCAGATGAAAAGTGCAACAACCCCTAAATTCTTCCCAACAGGAGATGAGAGCAAACGGATACGGAACAACTTGGTGAGGAGGACCGAGAGCGATACCTCTCGCGCCGTTGCTCGGGAGTCAAACCGTCGTCCTTGGGCTGCTTGGACTTGTGGCCGCTCCTGGCTTGAGCCCTCTCGCGATCTCGCTCCCTCTGATTACCGCGTTCCCTTCGAGTCAAGGTCAAGCATACGCACTCGAGGAAAAGACGACAAAAAAAAAAAGAAATAGAAACAATCGAATCCAAAACCCATCGATCTTCCTAGTCGCGGGCGAAAATCGCGGACCTTCCGATAAGATTTAACGGGCAACCGGACGATTCGACGAGTCCAAAAAAAAAAAAAGAGGGAAAAAAAGGAATCCGGAGAAGAGAATCCGCGACAAGAAATGACGAAAAACCAAAAGATCAAATTCCTCGTTGCTCAAGCGGAAAGAAGATTCCCATTGGAGGATATGAGTCATCCTCAGCTGATCCGAGCAACGGATTCAAACCCTGAGGGCCACGAGATTCATCGATCGAGAACGATGGCGTCAAGCCAGGGATCGGAAGGAGAATCAGATAGACAGAGAGAGAGAGAGAGAGAGAGAGAGAGAGAGATGCTGACCTGATCGAAGCACCACGGAGCGTCGCTCCTAGCCTCCTGTCGTGTCTGCTCCGTGAAGAGAGGTTCGATGAATGAATGAAGGCAGAAGCAGGGGTCGTGAAAAGAATTCCATTGAGGAGGAATCGAAGTCTCGAGAAGCCGCGCGAGAATCAATCTTCTCTCTCCCCGCTCGCGATTAAAAAGAATAATTTTATGGACTTTGTGGGCGTATCTCAGCCCTCCGATGACATGGCAGATCAGCGGCTGAGGAAATTTAGTTGGGCGAGGAAAATAGGCGGTGGTTCAGCAACTGACGTGTCATGCATTTTCCCATCGCAGCCATTTAAAAATTGACAAGTGTTTCGAATCAAATTAAAAAAAAAACAAATGGAGTGGAATTTCTTCGTCAGGCTTTGTCTTCGTTGACCTCAAACAAGCCACGGGGGCGGGCCATTCAGCGATTGACATGTGGCGCCGATGGGTCCCACGACGGACGACGAAGTCTCTCTCCCTCTTTCTCTCTCTCTCGATCCACAGTTCATCTTTCCCCGTTCGCATTTTAGAGGGACTCTACGCCGCTTTAGTTGTCCGGCCGCAAGAGCTATAGTTATATGCACAAAATGGAATTTCGCAAATCTCATTGAACCAGACATTTCTAGTGAGCATCGATCACAAAATCAAGCCGTACCCAACGGCTTGGACCAAAATCAAACGGCGGTGTACGTAAAAGGATTCCCAGCAATCAAAACCACGCAATGCGAACCCGAGACCGACCGGAAAAGAACGCGACGCGCGTAGTAACACGATCTACCTTGCCGGTGCCGGCCATGGCGACGACGCCTCTGCTCGGCTTCTAATGAGAAGAAGGGAAGCAGACTCGAGAATTGACCGTGGCAGGAGAACTGAGAGTGGCGAGGAAAGTTGAAATCGCTGCCATGGCCCGGAGTGAAGGGTTTAAGCTTTGGCCGTGTCGGATTTAGCTCTGGCTTTCTCGTTGGGGAAGATGAGCAGTGGAAAAAGAAAGAGGGAGAGAGGCTCGTCGGTGGAACCCACCCACTCGACATGTCGATTGCCGACTGGCCAGGCCATGGTGACATGGAGTGGCCGGCCTATGCAATATCGCCTTTAATAAATATAAAGTACGTTACGCTTGCTATTAGTTTGTTTTTTGATTAAGTTTATGTGATTATAATTCTCATTTTGTATCCGATATTTAGGTTTAAGACTTCAAGACTTTCGAGCTTCGCGTGAATTTTTCACGAAGGGAAAGGGCACGAGAACATCTCATTTTTTTCGATTACATTTTTTCCGAAATGGAAAAAAGAAAATTCGTCAATTATTGAACAATTCGAAATAGATAGAATTCATCAAGGGCACTTGGGTTTTCCTTCCTTGGTCGTCCAATTGTTGTAGCACGGGCACTCCTCCTTGTGTCCGTACGTGCCGGAGGGCACGCACAAGCACTTGGCGCAACACTTGTTGCAGAAGAACAGGCACGGCTCCCGGTGGGACGTCGCCGAGCATCGGTAGTCGCATGCCCCGGCGCATTCTGCAGTATACCCCCAAACGCGAGTGCTTAGATCATATATTCTCGAAAAGAAACGACTAAACACGTGCAAATACACATATATATCTGTTGAAATTCTCTCTCGGACGGCGTGAGTACGTACGGTTCGGTTGAAGCGATCCTTCTCCGCCAGCCTGAAAATCGACCAAAACACACGTCAGCAAACATGCAAAAGGGGCTCAGATGGCACGATCCCTCTGTCATCCCGGGACGAAAGGGGCTATCCCGTGGGTCTCGGCCCGCAAACGAAACTCACCAGCGAAACTTCAACGAAGCACATTGACACGACGAGAAAGAAGAGCAAAGAGGACCGGAGCAACAGCAAACGAGCCATGGTAAACGCCCTTCTCCTGCGACTATCTTAATCTCGATAGAACTATAATAAAGAGGCTCGACTTACACGCCCTTTGCCTCCCGACGACGGGGCTCCTCTTATATGCCAGTATGCTCGGCAGTCGGCACACGCCATCTTTCGACAAGGAGTCACGCGGCCATCTGATTCTGCGGGGACAAACCGGGAAATTGCTGATTTATTTCCATAAGCAGAGGACCGCACTGATGCTCTCAATTCGAGAGTGTGTGAAATTGGTAAATTTGATTAATTGTGCGCATGATGTAAGCGTTAGCCGTTTCCCATAAAAGAAAAAAAAAAGGGAAAGAACAGAGTTAAATGTATAGCTAAGTTGCTTTCGTTTTAACTTCCCATACATAACATATCACATGTGACTAATTTTCAATTTTTTAACTATCAAAAATCCCGAATTGATGCACCCGTGATAAATTTACCCTCCGTCAGTTTTCGTTAAATTTTACTATCAAATTGATGAGTTGAATAATAGGTGACGGTTGATGGGTGTACCAGTTTAGGGTTTTAATCTTTGTTTGTCATGTATTTACCAATTTATGATTTTTCGTGATATTAATCAAATTTAAATGAGGATAAATTTATCACAAGTGTACCGATTTTGAGTTTTTGGTGATCAAAAAAATTAATTTAAGGTAAATTTATCATAGAGGTTCCAGTTTGGGGTTTTGTGTAGTCAAAAAATTAGTTTATGGTAAATTTGTCATAAATGTATCAGTTTATGATTTTTGGCAGTATTAACCTTTTTTTGACTAATGCCACCGAAAATTTCAAATTTATGTTTACTGTTGCATATTTACCCAATCTTTTTTTATATTACTTGAGATCTTAGGCTTATACCCGTGTGATACATATATTCCCGATCCCGGTTCCGTTCAAAACTGCCGTTAAAAATCATACCTGGATAGCAAAAGACAAACAGAGATAACGTGACGGTCACGTGGGTTTGGTAAGCGAAAAAAAACGATAGTCGAAACAAGGTCGTTTTGAAGCTGGAAGTGCGGGCCGAAGAGGTGGCTGATTTTCGTCGGTATTTTAAACCTCGAACGAGTCGGTTTGTCCCTCTCTTGCGGAAGGTCGATTTGTCCAAATTTTTGCCCCAAATCGACCTCGTCACCGTGGCTCTCGTCTCGAAGCTCATCGTTGAAGGTCGTGGTACTGGTGCTAGTGGGATTACAGGCAGAGTACAGATTTCCGAAGAGAGTTCCTTTGATTTTAAAAGAGATTGATGAAAAAAAAAAGGCTAATTCCAAAAAGAAAATACTAAAATAAAACAATTTTGGCGCGAACTTTTTTCGTCCCCATAAAAAATACCAACTTTTGCTCTAGTCTCAAATCTGGATCCCATGATGTGAAATTTTTAAATTGTTCAGGTCAGATTTAGGATTTAAGTGAAAGTTGAAGATTTTTTACGAAATAAAAAATATATATTTAGATCAGGATTATTGCTCAAAGTAAAATTATACCTTATTTGGAAGTAGACAAAAAAAAAGCAACTTTTTTTACTATTCTTTCTCTGGATAGTCGAGAGATGAAAGCTAAAAGGGAGAGGCTTGGAGAGGCAAGAGAGGTTGGTCTTGTAATCACTCGTCTGAGGTAAAGGATGAGGCCAGCCAAATAAATTCCAATCAATTTTTTTAATTTAATTCAAGACGCGCGTCAATTTTTAAATGGATACAGAAGAAAAATAGACGCTACATTAACAGCTAACGTCCTAGTAACAAATCATTTGAATATTTTCTGGTGGCGAGGCCTTATTGAATGATGAGAAAATATCGACCACGAGAAAATATTGCATAGACCGACCCCTCCACGTGACCATCGGGCAAGGCATTTAGCAATCAACATGTGGCACAGGTGGGTTTCACGGGCAAAAACCTCTCTCCCTCTTTCTCTCTCTTTCCACTGTTCATCTTCACCATTTGCATTTTAGAATAAGGAAAATGACATAAATGATTCGTGAACTTTAGCTCAATATATAACATAGTCTTTGAACTTTTAATTTACTTAATGTGATCTTTGAACTTTAGCCCAATGTGTAATATCGTCCCTAAACTTTTAATTTGTTCAATATAATTCATGAACTTTTGGTATATGTTTAATTTAATCCTTAGACTATATGAAAATATTCAATGTTATCACCAAATTTAAATTAATGAAAAAACAACATTGATAGTTTTTATATAGTTAGGGACTACATTGAATATATATCAAAGTTCAAAGACCACATTGATTATATTACACATTGGGCCAAAATTCAAAGACCATTCGTGTAATTATCCCTTTAGAATACTCTACACAGCTTAATTGTCCAACAGAAACTGAAGTTATGCACAAAATGGACTCACATTTCCAGTGAGCATCAATCACAGAATCAAGCCCTACCAAACGACTTGTACTAAAATCAAATGCCGTAACACAATGCGAGCTTGAGACCAACCGGAAAAGAACGCAATGCGTGTAGTAGTTTGATCTACCTCGCCTCTGCTTGACTTTTGATGAGAAGAAGAAGAAGAGAAACAAACTAAAGAATTGACATGCTGAGTGAAGCACTGGGCGGCAGGGAGGGAGCGGAGCTTCGAGGAGCGGCGGAGGCCGGAGAATTGAGGGGCGAGGGAAGTGGAAACCACCGCCGTGGCCGGAGTGAAGGGTTCGAGGGTTTAAGCTTCGGATGTGTCGGATTTAGCTCGGGCTTTCTCGTTGGGGCAGATGAACGGTGGAGAGAAAAAGAGTGAGAGAGGCTCGTCCATGGGACCCACCCACTCCATGTGTCGATTGCTGAACAGTCGGATCCGATCGCGACATGGAGTGGCCGGCCTATACAATATGGCCTCGTATTAAAAAAAATACATAACGCTCGGTATTAGTTTATTCTATGATTAAGTTTATGTGATTATAATTCTCATTTCCCATCCGATTAGATGTGATAAGATATTTATGGTGTGTTAGTTTCGTGGAAAATAAGCGTTTTGAAAAACATTATTCAAAAAATGATTGCTTATGTTGTTTAAAAAAATTAGTCAACGAAAAATATTTTCATCATTAATAACAATTCATGCCTAATTATTTTCGTGGGCGATGAAAAAATTTTCCATTCGTTTATTTTACAAGCGATATAAGCGATCATTTTTCGGAGAATATTTTTTAAATTATTCATTTTTCGCGAAACGAACGCACCTTTGGTCAATATGATTTTACTTGAGACTTTGAAGGCTCACGTGAATTTTTCGTGCATAATTATTGGCCCAGAGCGAAGGGAAAGAACACGAGAACATCTCATTTTTTTCGATTACATTTTTTCCGAAATGGAAAAAAGAAAATTCGTCAATTATTGAACAATTCGAAATAGATAGAATTCATCAAGGGCACTTGGGTTTTCCTTCCTTGGTCGTCCAATTGTTGTAGCACGGGCACTCCTCCTTGTGTCCGTACGTGCCGGAGGGCACGCACAAGCACTTGGCGCAACACTTGTTGCAGAAGAACAGGCACGGCTCCCGGTGGGACGTCGCCGAGCATCGGTAGTCGCATGCCCCGGCGCATTCTGCAGTATACCCCCAAACGCGAGTGCTTAGATCATATATTCTCGAAAAGAAACGACTAAACACGTGCAAATACACATATATATCTGTTGAAATTCTCTCTCGGACGGCGTGAGTACGTACGGTTCGGTTGAAGCGATCCTTCTCCGCCAGCCTGAAAATCGACCAAAACACACGTCAGCTATGTGGCAATGGACGCCGAGATGTTGGGCTCAAGCTCAAGCTCCATGGCCATGGTGGCAGCAAAAAAGAGAGAAGAAAAGCAAGTGCAGAAGAGAGAGGCGAGGAGAAAGAGCAGAAGAGAGAGTTTTTTCTGGCGGGTGGGCCCGCGAGGGATACGTGGCGCACAAAGAATGGACTTATTTTTTGCTGACCTGGTACCACTCGAGGTACCCAATATTTTCTCGTGGATTTGGAGTAACCGTACGTGGTATTTGCTGTTGTGTCGAGTTCATTTGTCGCAAGGATTCGAGCTCGAAGCCAGTTATTACATATGCTTCTTGGTCGAATGACGGATCTTGAAGTGACATTTACTTTTTTTTCCTACGTTTTTTGTTATAAATTATATAATATAAATAACGGACGAGATTTTACCTTATTTTTTAATCTAACGGCGGCACCCGAGATATATTGAGAATCCATTTTCAAAGGGTCCGTTAAAAAACATCCCGACGTATAAAATTTACAAATACCATCTCTAGGGGGGGAGCGGTTTCTTAACGCAACGGTCGTTTTATTTTTTTAAGAATTTGATCTCGATGGACAGCGAATCAGCACCACCACCACCAATAAAGAAATCCATGAAAAGATAAAGGCCCATTATTTGGAATATGGTTGGTTCTTGATTGTGCCCCGCTGGCGGCCACCGCCGAGGCTTTTTGATTTGAGAAAACGTTTACTGTTTCTTCCGTGAAGCATTTTTTGTTTCCATTCTCTTCTTGGAGAAAAATTGCTCCTTTTGAGAGCATGCACTTCCGTTCGTCGTGATAAATCATTTTATTTCACTGCTGTGTTCTAAAGTTGATGATTCTGGGCACGATGACTTCACGCAACCCTTTTTTTTTTTTTTCCGATATAGGTTATTTACCATTAGAGAAAATTCCAAATAATAGCTTGAGATGCCGTCATGGGTTCGAAGTGCACTCGCCATCTTTGGACATGGAGTCGGCCATTTGATTCTACGGGGACCAACTGGCAAACTGCTGTTTTATTACCATAAGTAGAGGACCGGACAGACGCTTTCAATTCGAGAGTGTGTGAAATTGGTAAATTTGATTAACTGTGCGCATGATGTAAACGTTAGCTGTTTCCCATAAATGAAAAAAAGGGAAAGAACAGAGTTAAAGATTTAAATCTACAGATAAGTTGCTTTCGTTGTCACTCGATTATTAATTGGCCCTTTCACTTCCCATATAGTACATTTCGTCCTCCAAATATTATTGTCTCGGCATTTTTATTTGGTTAATACTATAAAAAATATCAAACTGGTATATTTATGATAAATTTACTCTAAATAAATTTTTTGATTACCAAAAATCCCGAACCAAAATACTTGCGATAAATTTACCCTCCGTCAATTTTCGTTAAATTTTATCGTCAAATTACCGAGTTGGATAATACGCGACAGTTGACAAGTATACCAGTTTAGGGTTTTACCCCTCTGTTTATTACATATTTACCAATTTATGATTTTTCGTGGTATTAATCCAATTTAACGGAGGGTCAATTTGTCACAAGTGTCCCGTTTTGGGATTTTAGGTGGCCAAAAAATTAGTTTTTGATAAATTTATCAATTTGGAGGTTTTCGTAGTACTAACCTTTTTTTTTTTTAATATCACCGAAAAATCCCAAAACGGGACATATATTCCCAGTTCTGGTTCCGTTCAAAACCGCCGTCAAAATATCCTACTTGGATAGCAGAAGACAAACGGAGATAGCGTGACGGTCACGTGGTTTTGGTAAGTGAAAAAAAATGGATAGCTGAAACAAGGTCGTTTTGAAGCTGGAAGTGCAGGCAGAAGAGGAGGTTGATTTTCGTCAGTATTTTAAACCTTAAACGAGTGGTTTGCCCCTCTCTTTGTAGAAGGTCGATTTGTCCCAAATTTTGCCCCGAATCGAAAGTCCCAAAAGGACGAGAAGTTTAGGGGTCCCCGTGTCGTTGTCCCTCTGATTTGTTAACAAATAATTTTAGATTACGCGCATAGTTGATTCTTTCGAAAGTTATCCTTTCATTGTCAAACATTGGTTTTTTCCATCACGACTTGACTTAGGCATCACCAATTGGGTTGCTAATGGCGGCCATTGGAAAAGAAAAAAAAAAAGGAGAATAACGACACAAATAGTTCATGAAACTTCGATCAAATGTGCAATGTGGCTTATGAACTTTTAATTCATTTAATATGATGAGGACTAGTATGAATAAGTACCAAAAGTTTAAGGACCACGCTAGGGATAATCGATTTTAGGGTGGATAAATTCCAGTACCTGTTATAATCGATTCTCAATTTTTAAAACCTGGAACCTATTTTGGAACCTATTATATATTTCCGATCTGAATCTAGGGTCTACTCAAGTACCTGTTTTTATTTTTTCCCTTTTTCTAATTTCATTTTTTCCAGCAAAATAATATGAATAGCAATGGAACGATTCAAAGTAAAAGATGAATAATAATAAATCACTATCCGCCAAAAGTAACAATCTTTATGATGAGTAATTGAAATTACTATTCACAAAAAACAACGGTCCAAAATATAGTAATAGTAAATTTTCAATACTAGCTAAAAACCGGTTCCAAATTCGGTCAAGTTCCCAGATGGGTCTTCACTTGAAACCGGTACCCGTACCAGTTTCTCGGGTGATCCAGTCCAGTTATGGGTAAACATGATCCCATTGTACATCCCTGGACCACTCTGAGTAGATAAAAAAAATTAGAGATCACGTTTTCCATCGAATCAACCAACTATGTCATTCTGATATAAAAAAATCAATTAAGTCATTTCAAAAAAAAAGAAAAGCAAAATTATACGCCGCTAAACAAGGAACAGCCCCGAGATTTCCCTTCCCGCCCATAGGACTCGCTCTCCGCCGTGCCAGCCATTTCCCTCTTCTTCCTCTCTCTCTCTCTCTCTCTCTCCCTCTGCAGCATCCCACGCACGACCGCAGAAAACCCCCCCGATTCAGAGGAAAGAGAGGAACGAGCGCACGACCCGAAGAGCTCGAGCGATCAGCGAATCCGGCGGAAACCTCTCGAACGGTACGTCCCTCGTCGCATCTCTCCGCGCGCGTCGCCGTTTCGCCATCGATTCGATCTTCGATTCCTCGACGTGAATTTGTCCGTTTGTATTCCGTCCCGTCGTTACTCGCGCGTGGCGATCTCTTGCCGTCTGCGACGACGCGTGGTCCTTTTGGATGCTCGAGGATTCGAGCGGCTCCGGTCGCCGCCGCGGGGCCCGCGCGGAGGTCACTTCGCGCGCTTGGATCGGATGGACACCTTTGAATGCTCGATCGACGATTTCTTTCGCATTTCGATCTCGATCGTTTCGAGGCGCTCGCGAGGGATGGAATCATGGCGTTTTGTTGTTTTCTCTCCTTCATTTTGGTGACGTTTCCGAAATCTGTTCCCGACGTGAAGGGTAGAAGGTTTTCGCGGGAAAAATAAGAACGGGAATGCGAGGCTCCGTAGAGGGGGAACCGAAGGGTTTCTTCACGTTTGAAGCACGATTTCATCGAAGTGGATAAGTTACGAGGCGTTTCTCGTTATCTCTGCTTCGATGTCGCGTTCGCTAACGCGTGTTTTCCCGAGAAAATCCTCCATTCTTCCGCTTCCGGAGAGTCGTCTGATCAAAACTAAGGGTTATATTACTGGTTAAGAATCTTTGGCGTCTGTATTAGTCGGTTTTGTTGTGAAGTTGCGATCGTGAAATGTGTGCGTCGTAATGTGTGGTTTGCCCTTTCAGGTGATCGCCAAATGTCATTGATCGACGGCTCATTGAACCGTCGAAATTCTATCAGAGGCAAGGAAGAAGGAAGCGGCGGCGGCATCCTCGGAAGTGGACGGCGTGACCTGGCTGGATTGACACTAGACGACGTTCTAGGCACCGACAAGAAACTGGGTCCATCGCCCACGGTGGCTCAGATCACCCGGACTCTCCTCGACGTAATCCGAGACGACCCTGAGGGAGGCTCTTTCCAGGACCTCCTTGGCCAGAAGGACAAGCAGAGCTGGAGATCTTTCAAGGAAAGGCTACGACGCAGGCGTGAAAGCCAGGCTTGGACCTCAACCGTTCACACTCCTACATCAGACATACCGATTACTAGTTCGAGGTCACAGATGTCAAGGCAAGGTTTAACTAGGTTCCACTCTACGAAGATTGTGGAAAACTCGGATGACGAGCCAACTCGGGAGATTCACTGTGAATCCCCGAGAGCAGGGGAGATGCACGGCAGTGATCATGAAGCAATTTATGATTATTCGAGCCAGAGTTGCTCTCGGTCGATGATGATGCGCCGGACCTCTAGTCGATTCGGTTTGTTGGGCCCAGCAGTTCCACCAGACTCGACTGAGCCGGAGGATCTGGCAGGTACTGTGCAGGTTAAGGCTCTCCGGCCACAGATCTCGCGCCACAATTCCACGAGGCTCGGGTCATCACCATGGTCAAGGTCCGAGTCGGCTCGACTCCTGACTCGGTCCGAGAGCTCAATGGTCAGGAGAGAGGACACCAACGGTGAAGACAATGCAGCAATTTACGGGGACGAATTGGGTCGCCGATCGCGGCGAGTTTCTGTGGTGGCACTGCAGGAGGATAGGCAGCTGTCCGCGAGAGAGGCCGCAGCCTCCCAGGAGGCGGCGGAGGCAGCCGCCGCCGCCGTGGTAGACAGAGAGGATGAAGGCAGTGACAGGGAGGAGACGGATAATTTGGGAGCTGCACAGCCGAAGAGGATGTCACTGATGGACCTGCTGGAGGAGACAGACAGGGAGATGGGGTTCGTGGGATCAAGGTATGTGGTGGGTGATGAGGAAGATGAAGAAGAGGAGGAGGAGGTGGTGGTGGAAGAGGAGGAGGATGGAGAGGAAGGTGGAGAGTACAGTTGCTGCGTGTGCATGGTGAGGCACAAGGGGTCTGCATTCATACCGTGTGGGCACACATTTTGCAGGATGTGCTCGAGAGAGCTCATGGTTGCCCGGGGGAACTGCCCTCTCTGCAACAAGTTCATCCTGGAGATTCTCGACATCTTCTAAGTATAAAATGAAGAGCTTCGTGGTTATTGGTCAGTTTGGCCTATTGCCATTCCATAAAAGATTGAAAAGGATCATCATTTTTGCGTTACTTGAGAAGAAGCGGTCATTTTCTGCCTCTCTCACATGTTGTCTCTTGTCCTTACTTTTTAATCTTCTGCTTTTGGATTACTGGAACTAAACAGGTTATTGTCATGTAAGTTTGTGAGCCTATCAAGTTTTGTTTATGTTGGTAACTAGCTGACTAGGATCGAATCTGATTCCAGTGAGGAGGGATTTATTTGACATAAGTTCTTAGATAATGCTATGTATGCTATTGGATTACGAAATTAATATATACAGTGACTGTAATGAACTCTTTATTGAACCTTGAACATGACCCACATGTTTAAAATTTTAAATGCACCCTTAAACTTTGCCACATTGATTAGTTTAACAATTTCGTAGATAACTTTTTGTATAATGTGCATTACTCGGGGGGAAAATTACCAAAAAAGTCCTAAACCTTTTGCAATTGTGCCAATTCAGTCCTAAACCTTTTGCAATTGTGCCAATTCAGTCCTAAACCTTTTACAAATAAGCCAATTCAGTCCATTTGGCCGGCCGGCGCTGACGTGGCCGCCGGCCGGCTGACGTGGCGCCGGCCGGCGTTCACGTAATAATATTTTAATATTTTTTTAATATTTTCGAATTTTTTTTCCTTTTTTCTTTTTTTTTTTTTCCTTCTCCCCCTTGGCTGTCCGGCCAAGGGGGAGCTTCGCCGGCGAGGGCCCAGCTCCGGCGAGGCGAGCTGGGCCCTCGCCGCAGCTGGGCGAGCTCGCCCAGCCAAGGCGAGCTCTGCCTCGCCGGAGCTGGGCGAGCTCGCCATGGCAGGGCGAGCTCCGCCTCGCCAGATCTGGGCGAGGGCGGAGCTCGCCCAGATCCGGCGAGGCGGAGCTCGCCATGGCTGGGCGAGCTCCGCCCTCGCCCAGATCCGGCGAGGCGAAGCTCGCCATGGCTGGGCGAGCTCCGCCTCGCCGGAGTTGGGCGAGGCTCGCCCAGCGGCGGCGAGGCGGAGCTCGCCTTGGCTGGGCGAGCTCCGCCCTCGCCCAGATCCGGCGAGGCGGAGCTCGCCATGGCTGGGCGACCTCCGCCCAGCGGCCGCGAGGCGGAGCTCGCCTTGGCTGGGCGAGCTCCGCCCTCGCCCAGATCTGGGCGAGGCGGAGCTCGCCATGGCTGGGCGACCTCCGCCCTCGCCCAGATCCGGCGAGGCGGAGCTCGCCATGGCTGGGCGAGCTCCGCCCTCGCCCAGATCTTGGCGAGGCGGAGCTCGCCATGGCTGGGCGAGCTCCGCCCTCGCGCAGATCCGGCGAGGCAGAGCTCGCCATGGCCCGGCGACCTCCGCCTCGCCGGAGCTGGGCGAGCTCGCCCAGCTGCAGCGAGGGCCCAGCTCGCCTCGCCGGAGCTGGGCCCTCGCCGGCGAGGCTCCCCCTTGGCCGGACAGCCAAGGGGGAGAAGGAAAAGAAAAAAAAAAGAAAAAAGGGAAAAAAAATTCGAAAATATTAAAAAAATATTAAAATATTATTACGTGAACGCCGGCCGGCGCCACGTCAGCCGGCCGGCGGCCACGTCAGCGCCGGCCGGCCAAATGGACTGAATTGGCTTATTTGTAAAAGGTTTAGGACTGAATTGGCACAATTGCAAAAGGTTTAGGACTTTTTTGGTAATTTTCCCTTACTCGGGTCTTAGTGTTTAATGGCTCTACCGTTGCCCGGTTCACTTTAGTGGCATAGACGAGTCGACACAATTCAATACTCTGAACTCTGACTCACCCTAGAATGTTTGAGGCCCGATAGTTGACTCAAGCTCAACTCAAAAAATATTATGCGGCTCGGCCTCCAACTCGATTAAGTTGGTAAAGCTTCCGCTCGACTCTATCGTCTATGAGTTTTTGCGCAAAGCATGAATTGAACTGGAACTCGATCTCGTGCTCGAATTTGAATAAATACTCTAGTAAAAAGTACATAATTTTATGTATTTATATAGCTGTATATATAACTAAAAGAGATAAAATATAATCACGCAATTATAGGCTCAAAAGCTGCTCGAGTCTAGCATTTTCCAAGCTTAAACTCAAATTCGATGGAGTAATCGAACAACTCGAACTTGTGTTAAGACGAGGGAGGTCCCTTGTCCCGGAAGGCGCGAAGAAAAAGGAAGATCCTTTGCTTGCGCAACCAACAGACATCAACCACCGGGCAAAGAATCCACGAGACCATAGCACATTGCAAAAGGGAGAGAGAATCGATCTTTCAATCGAAGTCTAGAATTCCCAAGGATTAGACTAGAATTCGTAAAGAATCTGGGAATGGCGCTTCTTCCCATTGCTAAATAGCTTCACGATCAGGCATTCTCTCCAGTTTCTTCGGCCAACCCCATATTTATAATAGGCTTTGCAGGTTCGGGGAGCCCCTACACATCTCTGTGTCTTCAACTTTGCTGTTGCAGTATTCAAGAGTCAAAGAGAAATGTAAATTTCTTGTTCCTTGTTCTTTGGTTTGTGTCCCGATTCAGGAATGCTTCTTATTAATTTGTTGAACCGCAAGTATGATGCCCAAGGAGTGGCGTTTCTGCTTGTCTGCTAAGGTGCCAAAAGATGAACAGAAGTCTACTTTTAGGAAAAAGGGTTAGAGTTAATTTCAGTTTCATTCTTTTGTTGTTGTTTAGGTCAGTATTTTAAGAAGGAATACTGTTAAGATATTGACCGGTTGGTAATGCGAACAAAACTTCGTGCCTCAGGAGACGTAAGGCTCCAGTCTCGTTTTGCTCTCAATTTATTGGGTCGGCTCGAGATAAAGTAAATCCCTTCAAGTCCCCTATCCGTGGCGTGCATGGTATGCCTCTAATTGGATTATGGAGGTGGAATTAGTATGATACGCAAAAACTGATCCGAAAGCACAAGTCAGTGCGAAACTCAGAAAACGGAAAAAGTCATTTTCTTAGTAGTTGATTGGAGTATGCAGATTGTTCTAGCTTATGTACTAGTGAATGAAGTAGCTTCATGGGGTATAAATCGTTCAGTTTCATTTTTCTCTAGAATGATGTACGTAATGTTCAAGATTGTGGCGAAGTTGAGAAATGATTCCACCAACTAAACAGACTAGATGGAAGGTGATCTCTAGGTACTGGGTTTTGTGGATGTGTTCTTTACATTACGAGTCTCCTTTTTTTTAGTGTAGCAATGGCTGTTCCAGTAGTAAACCGGAAACTGCTCGAGGAACTTGAAGCTATGGGATTCAATCCAGAGCAAGCAACTAGGGCACTTCATTTTTCAGGTGATTCTGCGCATACCGTGCATGCAAATGTGAAGTCTTGCGAGCCTTTAGTTGAATGTTTCGTAGAATGTACATATTAAGATTGAAGGAAAGTAATTCCCTGAATCTGCACAGTTGGTTGAGGCGTTAGGATATTTCCAGCTCAAGAACTAGAGATCACCTGTTCAAGTCCCACAATGTGTGTAAATTGCTTTTGGGGCCACAAAGGTCTAAATTTAACCGGTTCCCGGGGCTGCAGGATGTTTCATGGCATTCCAGACAGCAGAGCATCTGCACTCATGACCCTGGATTTTCAAAGAAAGAAGTTTTTATAGAAATTATCAAGCCAATAATTGAAGGAAGGAGATTACATATATATGAGGCCATTATAAACCCTTTTTTAACAGTTTTTTTTTACATTCTTTTCAGGTAATTCCAGCACTGAGGCTGCTGTAGATTGGATTGTCGACCATCAAAATGACCCAGATCTCGATCAGATGCCAAGGGTACTGTTCTCTGTTGAAGCATAATAACAGATATGGAGCCATATTATCTCACTTTCGGTGCTTCACATGGTGAAAAGAAACATGAGAATTTTGACCAGAGAGCCATGTTGTTGTTTACTTTTGTCTTCTCTTTGAGAGTAAAAAACCCGAGGTTTCCTTGGAAGGGAACTTCTTTACCTACTTCATCATTGTTAACAGGGGTGTGCAAAAGAATCGGGACCCGCCCGGATCTCCCGGAATCACCGGAACCGGATCGGAACCGGTGGTTCCCAAGGGAACCGGTCTGGTTCCCGATTCCAATTTTTTGGAACCGGTACTATTTGGGCCGGTTCCCGGTATAGAACCGCCCACCCGCCCACCCTGACCGGACCAGTAATATAATAATATATTTTTATTTTTTTAATTTTTAATTAAAAAAATCTGACCAAAAAAAATTAAAAAAAAAAAGAAGAAAATTTGTTATCATGTCTAAAGTCTTGTGTAGTTGGGATACCTTGGTCATTTTTCCCAATAATTAATGGGTACCCACTTGATTTATGGATGATGTGATTAATATAATCGATCATAGTGTAGGAATTGTATGAAAAGTTATGTTCTTTTCCTTTTGTTCTATTGATCCGATGTTGGTCCACAGATTTTTTTTTTATTTGTCTAGGAAAACTTGTTGAGACCAGTTCCATGTATCCACCCAAGAACCGGACCGGACCGGACCGGCAGTCCGGTTCTCGGGCGGGTCCATGGAACCGACGGGCGGTTCTTGGTTCCAATTTTTGGAACCGGTCTTGTAGCGGGCAGTCCACGGTTTCGGGGTGGGAACCGCCCACCCGGACCATGCACACCCCTAATTGTTAACCAAGAAGATAGGGCATACATGTAGGTGACTACATGAATTGCAATCAACGTGTTTTGTTGTCGTGTGCATAGTGGATTTTGATCATTTTTACCTTGCTTCTGGAGCGGTTTTCTGAAGTCAAGGAGGTGTCAACTTTGGTTGATGTTCAATGTACTACGGAGTTCTCAACTGATTTTCGGCTTTAAAGTATGTGTTAGATATCGTAGTGCGCTGCTTAAGGGGAGGCCCTTACGTGCCAAGATTAAAGCTAACTGCAAACTTTAATGAGGCCGTCTTCAGTTTTTATCTATCTAATGTTTATGCAACATTTTGTTTTTTGAAATTTAGGTATCAATCGACCTTGACATTGAAGCTCTCGAACCAAGTTTTGTGACTGAAGAAATAACAAGGAGAGCACAAGAATTACGGTATGATTTAAGGCCTCGACCATTTTACTTTCTACAGTTCAAAGTTCCAAATTTTCCTCTCCATTTGTAAATCTATTTTCTTTTCTGTCCTCTGGCCCACTGATGAAGTGATTCTTGCTTAAATCTCCAATTTTCCTTTTTCCCTGATGATGGGGCTTTTCTTTCTTTCAGGGATCGAGCAGAGGAGAAGAAGAAGGAAAAGAAGAACTCTCAACGAGAAATGGAAAAGGTACTGCAACACGAGTTTGGCTTGATTGTAATTACAGATGGCGACAAATTGATGACACTGAAGACACGCATATGCACGAGTTGTCTTTTAGGAGATACGATTGACTGCGATTAATTGTCTTCTGATTCTATCCTGATCAAGTGGAGAATATTTTCATGCCCACAAAAGAGATACGGAAATTTTATCACCTTCTTTGCTCACTCACATTATGAAATGACGAGTTTGACACCAAGTCATTTGACATCCATATTATTCCGACTAACGTGCGTAAAAATATAAGAAGTAGAGCTTCACTCTTCCAAAAAATTAAACATTTCCAAACAAATGTATTTTTGGCTACTATATATAGGCTTCCTGTCTCCATCTTTTTGAACTATTAGCTCTATTGTAATGCTAGGGAATGTCCCTAGCTACTGTTCTTCATCTGCTTTATAATACTTACATTTTACACCAAAAAAAAAAAATAACGAGTTTGACATCCTTTGTTGGTATAATGATAGCTCAACTTAATTAAGTTCTCTGAAGAGCTTTAAGGCTAAGTTGGGAAAGTAAGGAAAATGTGAGGAATGAAAATTTGGGTGGAAAGTTGAGAAGAAGTGAAATTTTTTGTGAGAAGATTGTGGAGGGAAAATTTCATATTTGTGGCATTTTCAACCCATTGTCTCTTTCCCTAGATTTCCCAAACATAGCCTAAAGGTTAGCTCACTGGTAACGTTCATGGCCAGGGTGCATTATTATGTTTGCATCCCTGAAAATTGGTACGTTACGTTATGCTTCTCTGTGAGATGATTTAGTAGTCCTTAGTCTTGGAACTTAGAGGAAATGACACTTCTCGTTTTTAGGAGCTGATCGGTGGCAAGTCTGCTTTGATGTTCATGGCAAATTACACTAGTTACATCAGGTTTTACCATGACAGTTCAATCTGCATTTTTTTATCGCAGTTGAAACTTTGTTGCAGGAAAGGATTCAAGCACGTAAGGAACTTCTTGAAGCAAAAGGAATAGCGGAAGAAAATGAAAGAAAGCGGTTTGATCCACTCATCATGACAAGTTATACTCCTTTTAGCCTAAGTCAATCTCGTTTTCAAGCAATGTGTTTGACACTGTTGCTTCAGTTATTTGGTGGCGAAAAAAGCAGAAAAAGACGAAGAGCGAAGAGCTAGGGAGAGAATTCTTCAGAAACTGCAGTATGATAAGGTACTCGTCTCATTGCCTTTAAGGCTTCAACTTGTTTACTCTTGGAATGTCAATGAACAACTTGATTGAAATGTTTCCCAGATATATTCTAGATCAAAATGTATTCTTCCGAACGGTCATAGAGGACTACTGATTTTCTCTATCATTTCTTGCATGTAGAGCCAGTTTCCTTAATCACATTTATGTCTATGCAAAAAACATGGGAGAGTTCGTCAGGTAAAATACATTTCAATCAGGCGTTCAGTTATAAACTGATGACCTTTTCATACATAGACAACGAGTCTGTGTTGAGGAACTGGAGAACATGTAGGAGGCATCTAATGTGGAATTCGATGCTGCAACTTTTACAGAGATTGCCCTAATCACTCCCTTTGTTAGTGGCTCTATGTGTGTGTGGATTTGATCCAATCATGACCGAGACGTGTCGTGACTTTGTCTTTACAAGGGAGGGATTAATTCCTACATCTTACCAGATATCAAGGCTTTAATTTGCATTTCTATACAGTTAGAAAGAAGGCGGAAGCTGGGATTGCTGTCAGAAACCCCCACTGCTTTAAAACCTTCGCTGCCTCTAGTAGACAATAGAAGGGTATGTACTCTTTCTGGCAAATAGATGGGTAAATGCACTTTACTTAGCATATGAACTGTAACACTATGCCAACTACATTTCCAGAAGCAGTGAGCCTGCACAGGGCCATACACCACCCTCCCCCAAAAAAATAAAATAAAAATAAAAATAAATCCATGTCAGAGCATTTTTTGTGTACTATGATTGGTCTTGTCAACTGCATTGTACGTAGAACGAGTCTCAACATTTTCCCAAGAATACATAAGTTGAGCTGATGCCTATTTCTCTCTTATTAATATGCAGACTTCAGGTGTTTATTCTGTTACCAAGGCTGATCAGATCGGAGAGTGTTTGAGGTCTTTGAAGCGCAATCATAAGGTAGTTTCACCTGTCAGTCATGAACACTGGTGATAAGAAGATCCCACACTCTTTAAGCATTCACCATTTACCACAGGTTGCAGACAAAATCATATTAAATTACATTAAGGAAGCTTTTCATAACATCCTTCTGTCATGCTGATTAATGACGACATTTGTTCAATCTGAAAATAGATTTTACCTTGTCATTAAAAACCGCATGGTTATATCAGAAAATCGAGAGCCCATCTTTTTTATTGGATTATGATGCCTTC
The DNA here is from genome assembly GCA_031216235.1 of Syzygium jambos. Lineage (NCBI taxonomy): Eukaryota > Viridiplantae > Streptophyta > Magnoliopsida > Myrtales > Myrtaceae > Syzygium > Syzygium jambos. Next base: position 23,804,322 of record CM062230.1, on the reverse strand, counting down.
CAGTAATGAAAGTACTCACAAAATGGAACAAATTAGGTTAGAGCAATTTCCCATTGGATTGCTCATATCAAAGAATTGGTGATATACATTTTGGTGTTAAGCACTTCATGGGTCATTGGGTTGCAGTATTTTCAAATCAAGTAAAATTAGCTTGATTGAGAGCGAGCTCAATTTTGCTTCTTTAGGTACATAGATCGCCTGAAGAACCCAGTGCTGCTTTTTTTTTTTGTTCAAGTTCATCCTCTCTTTGCTTTTGTACTTCATGCATATCTGATATCCCCACTTCCTTAATGGATTGTCGAGTGATTGATTTTATTCATGTAAATGCTATTCCCAGTATTCTATACGCTGAGACAACTCCAAAAATTTCATCTATTGATCCTGGAAAAGATAGCCCCAACTCTTTCTTTTTTTCAACTCTCTTAATTAGTCTCTGGGCGGCTTTCTAGGATGAAGATGCCAGAGTTAAAAGGGCCTTTCAAACGCTCCTGATATATGTGGGCAACGTTGTGAAGAACCCTGATAATGAAAAGTTCAGGAGGATCCGCCTAAGTAATCCCGCGTTCCAGGTAACATCTCTTGAAATTATTTACTTAATAGTTCTAGGATTTGGGTAACGATGTTTCATTTTTAGATGGAATATGGTTCGAGCCATGTTTCCAATTTTTCATTGGTTGATAATAGGTATTTATTATCTTGTCCTGAATATTGAACAGAGTAGAGTAGGGAGTCTTGAAGGAGGCGTCGAGTTTCTTGAGCTTTGTGGATTCGAGAAAATCGATGGTGGCAAGTTCTTGTTTCTTCCACGTGACAAGGTCGACTTGGCGGTGCTTAATCTAGCCGGGACTCGGTTGAAGTCGGCATTAACCAATCCCTTCTTTGGACTTCTTGAGAAGTGATGAACTTATTGGGATTAAATTTGTTGGCTGGAGAAGCTATCTTGTATATGTGAAGATTCTGTTAATAGATTGAAAAGGCTAGGCCTTTGTCCAAGTAATTATTCACTAGGAGTTTACATTATTCTAACCTCCCCTCTTTGCTATCTCCTACTGAAGTCCAGTATACCCTTTTTCTTTGCGCATATGAACTTGAAATTAGAAATGGTTGTCTAATTATGCTCTGGTCTCTTGGAAGCTGATATTTGATCATTGCAAGGCACAACCTATCCGACCGTGGCCGGAAGCTGAACATGCAAAGACAAAGGCAGAACGGGAATAAACGGTTCTGCTTATTTTAATATATCGATTATTCTTAATGTGATATGCACGGCACAACTGATTACTGAAATATTCAAAACTTTTAAAAGTAGAAGATTCAATCAATATTAGAATTAGAGGGAGGGTGCTTTCAGCAGCCAACAGCGGGACTTGATGCCCTCAACAATCAATGGCGGGAGCACCACAGTGGCAACAACCGTGACTTGAACATAATTATGCGGCACCTGGAAAAGGAAAACCAGAAATATATGCAGAATCCTATTAAGTTCATCAGTCATGGCAATCTCGACAAGCAATATGATCATGGCTTGGCTCAATGCAGATAGAATATGGTCCAAGTGGGATTCAATCATGGTGTCATGGTGTGCCTGAGAGCCAAAGCAAACGGTCGCCAAGACATTTCAAAAGTCAATTCAGTGTATATTCTTCTCCCTATCTCTTGGAACGTGATCCAATCAAACGAAGATGAAACAGGAGTCCCAATACATAGCTCAACATTAAGAACTCAACCAACAGAAAGCAAATTTGATATTTTTCTGATAACGGGTACCGAAATACGGTCTTTTAAATCTGTTCTTGCGGTTAGATTGTCATCGGTCCCGTTCATGTTCTTGTGTCAGGCACAGATAGACACCACCCAACCCGGTGAAGGACTGACCCAAGATGGCATTCTCACCTCAGCAGACCAGAAATTACGTGCTTGGTTTCTTCAACACCACAGGCTCCGACAGTGGGTATCTTTGAATGTAGTTGTCCTGACAATCCAAAATATGTTTGGCTTGCTAGGTGCCGGAAATCTCACAATGTACTCGGCTGGCGTGTCGAGGATTATGAAAGGCAGCGCAGGAAGCTCGATTCGACAAATCTGGACCGGGTGTTGCCGAGTTCTTCAGCCACTTAACAGAATTCTGGCGACTTTGTGGTCACAGAGTTGAAGTCTGATGGCACTGCTGAGTGCCAAAGCTTGACGACTCTCATGCCACAAGTTGAGAAAGACACAAAACTCACCTAAAAAACACACGGAACTTCTCATATACACACACTTACGAGCCAAGTACACCTTCACAAACTCCCTTATGGAAGCCAAGCTCAGTTGCTTAAATGAGAGCTTGGCTATTTAAAGGCTTAGCAGGGAGGTGCTCTACCTCCTAGATATTTGTAGAAAGAATATCTTCATAGATATTTCTAGGAAAATACCTAAATATATGAAGTACCTTCTTAGATTTTCTAGATATTTAGATAGAGTACTAAATTTCATCAATCTATTAATCACGCATTTCTACGATCTTCATTAAATATCTTATAAGAAAAATATCTAACTATTTTCCTAGTAAATTAAAAGAATCTAGAATTATTGGAGAAGAGAGGTGGTGCATCTTTTTCCGCAGCACTCTCCATCACTGACTATGGATCAAGCCACTATGCTAAGTTGCTTCCTGGAACTCTTCTACAAGAAAAAAATATCTAGATATTTTTATGGTGAGGCGGTGCATCTTTCTCTTCAACACACCCCCTCACCGACTATGGATCAAGCCACCATGATAAGTTTGCTTCTTGGAACTCCTCAATCATGTTGTCACATTCTTTCTTTATCCGCTTCACCTGCTTCTAGAGCTAGCTGCAGATCTGCGAGATAAAGCCTTGATTCAACACTCTCTGCTCGAACTTTAGCTGCCTCCGTGGCTACGACTTTCAATGGGTTTTGAGAAGCTCAAATTTCAGCGACGCCGGTTCGACCGGTTTTGTCATGTCGGTCCGACATCATCAAGCCTAGATTTGGGAGGTCGCCTACCCTGGATCCAGGTCTCCAGGAGAGAGACAAGGAGACAAATCGTGGGCTGGGCAATGGGCGATGATGCCTGGCATGACGGCAAGAGGACCCGAGTTGACGATGATGGTAGCGGAAACTGAAGATGCAGGAGGGAGCGAGAATGAAGGATTATGGTTCGAACAACAAATGAATCTAAAGAATTTATCCCCTGATTCGTTAATCAAGGACAAACAAGTGCAAGACGTCCTCGTTTAGCTCTTCAAAGTACATCTTCTTCTCCTTTGTCATCAACCTCTTATGTCCAAGTCTTCATTACCTTTCTCATCTTTACCATCACCTCATCATCATCAACCTCCTCTTCTTCTTTAAACGTAATCCTCCGCAAAATGAAAAAGAAAAATAGAAAAATTGATTTCCAATGAACAAAAAATTAAGCCCGACGTGGAATTTTTAAGTTTTTTTAATAAAAAGTGACACTCGAACGATTGCTTTAAAATTTTCAGCAGTGAAATAAGTGTCGTATAAATACCGTAGCACTCTTAATATTATTTCCTCAAGTTAAAATAAATGATGTCGTAAACATGTACATGATTATATTTCATACTTTTTTTACATTGAATGTGTCAGTATTTTCTTATCTAATTACGAAATTACAAAAAAAAATAAAACTACGCAAATTAATAGCACAAGTAAATTTTAAGGTAGGGCAAATATTTAATCCATCCTACAGCATGCGCACACGTCTAGCAGCACGGCCTAAGGTATGAGGAAAAATAAATTCCATATTACCTTTTATCAATTTAATTTCTTTCTTTTTCGACCAAAAAAATTAATTTCCTTTTTTTTCTGCTAATTAGAAAATCCCCATAATGATAAAAAATAATAATAATCCATCGCTTACGCAAAAAACCAAAATCCCAACTCTCTCTCTTGCCTCGTCGGATTAGAAAGGCAAAATCAAAAGACCAAAACCATAATCGCTCCGACGTCATAAAATCTCGCGAGCATTTCCCGTCATCCTCGTACTCCCCGCCTCTTCTTCGAGCTCCGGTGGAAGCGAACCGCCGTCCGGCCTAGGGTTAGGGTTAGGGTTCGGTGCCGTCGCATCGAGTCCCCGGTAGCTTGCTCGGGGGAGGATAATGTACGCCGATCGGGTGGAGGCTGAGGGCAAGAGGCCCGTCAAGGATCGGCTCAACGGCAGCTCCTACGCCGACTCCTCCCGGCGGCGTCAGATCACCGGCAAAAGGTTCCTCCATCTCGTGCATCCTGCTATGTTTTGTGCTCGGCGCAACGGCTTGTCTTCCTGCGCTTGTCCCGTTTGTGTAGCGAAATCCTTGAGAAATAGCGTCGCTGCCTGTGATCTTGTAAATTTTCTCGGGCGGTGTCCATGATTGCTGTTGTAGTTGATAGATGCTGGGCGGCAACGATACTTTGTGCTGCTCATTTGATGACTGTAACTGCGCCGGATTTGTGCGCGGATGCGATTTCGGCTCTCTAAATTTTTTGCTCATTAGTTAATGTGCTGTGAAAATCCAGTTGATTATCGAATGCTTTCAAAGAAGAAAAAAATGCATATGAAGATAGATATGCCATTTTGTCTATATTTGTTAATACAAAGGATAGGGCCTGTACATGATTAGCTGGGGAAATAATGGGAATTAGTTGAGCTTAGGAATCGAATCTACTAGCATTGTTTTCTAGCTGTTCCTTAGTTTATAGCGGCAGAGCCTCAGCTTCGAAAAAGTGATTGATCAAGAGTGGCTGAGCTCAATCAGAGAAAGAGAAAAGGGCTTTATCAGCTTCGAGCTATAAGTGCTAGAGTAGTGAGGATTGCACTTCTATTAGCCTGGGATATTATTTTATTTGTGCAGAGCTCAAGAATGGACAGTTAAAATGACGTGATCATGAGTGACATGATCATGAGGTCTTTTTCTCTTGCTTCACATGGTTGAAGCCATCTTTGCTATGACATTCGTTTTCTTATCATATGGATGGCTATAGTTTTGGGAACAATATACGTATATCACTTGATAAAGTGCAAATGCTGTTATTTGGTGGTGGCCCCCTGGTACCCTTTTGCAATAAGAGCTCTTGTACCTATTCAAAGAATAAAAGACACAAATTGGTTCGGAATTTTCATTTTGTCGAACTGCTAAAGGAGCATATTGCCCATATATGAATGCTTCTGGCTTTTCATTTCTCTAGTTATAGGCATTTGTAAGTTGATTTTTGAGAGTAGTAATTTTGTGGTATGGACTTCTGAGCACAATCATAGTTGCTTGGGGTACTCTTTTGACAGTTTGTGTTTGCCTGGTTCAAATGTCTTAATTTATTGGAAGGAACATCTGCGGATTGAATTGCTGCCTTGTTTCTGCAGGCAGAGGCAAGACGATAAATGGGAACATGATCTTTATGACAATGATGAACTTCAGATTTCAAGTATGGTAGAAGATCATATCAATCTGGAAAATGTCTTTCTTCTATTGTTCTATTAAAAAATGGTCCTCTTATGATTTTGACTTTGTGGTACTCGCATGTGAAGATCGCAGGGTCGAGGGCCGTGATCTGCGTTTGAAGCTCCAGAAGAAGGGTCTACAGCCAGCATCTCAAGGTGCAAAGGGTACTTTTTCCGGTGTGCGAGATCTTCGCGAAAAGCTTTCTGGTGTAATAAGTTCCCAACCGGCAAGTAATAACACAGCCAAACCAAAGTTGGCACCAGAGGCACCTAAACCTGCCAGGAGAAGTGTTGTAGTTGAAGCTTCTATGCCAGAGACCAAAAGAGTTGTTAATCCAGCTTCGAACAAGAAACAGAAGGTATCTTTTATATTTTCTTGTATTATCTCATGCTTAGTATATTAAATGGGCTGTAAGGAGCAACCACCTTGCCTTATGTGTCAGGACAAATGAATCTGATTATCACACCGCATGATCATAAAATTGGGGGGACTGTGAATATTCTTATATTCTTAGAATGTTGACATGAAATTGCAGAGACGATGCTACATACAGGATCATTGTTACTTTTCTGCTGTATTTTTTTGGTCTGATTTTGATTTGGGCTGAGTTAGACATGATTATTGTTTGTATTAGTATTGGATGGACCATTTCTCTTTCTCGTTGTTGTCATTATCAGGAAGATGGAGATTCAGTTTTCTTGACATGTAACTGATTGTAATGGTGATTTAGAAATTAGGGAAGGATTGTTGTAGTTTATATGCTTTCTTGTTTAAGTTGCTGTTACATGGAGATTTTTCTTTTCCTGATTGCAGGTTGGCGTGGATGGTTTCTTGCGGTCTTTGGGTCTTGAAAAATATTCAATTACATTTCAAGCTGAGGAAGTATGTTAATACCATGTCTATAGCATATATGCTAGAGATTCTATTTTGTTATTTACTATTGATCTTAAATTTGGCATTCTGCTATATGAGAGTTCTATCTGCTTCTTCAGGTGGATATGACGGCTCTTTTACATATGAGTGATGAGGATCTCAAAGCTTTGGGAATTCCAATGGTACGTAACAATTGGAGCCTTAGTTTTTTTTTTTTTTGGGTGTGGGATTGGAGTCTTAGTTGACTAGTGATAATTGTGGTGGCATTATTGTCTGACTTGTATTAGCATCTCTTTGATTGACTTTCAAAATCCCCTTCCGTTAGCTTTGGTATTTCCTGAATGTAGGACTGAATGGCGAATTGAAGTCCCTCTTCTTAGGCAGAGTGAAAAAGTTTGTTTCCTCGAGGAATTTAAATGTTTTTACCTTTCATTTTAGCAGGACCAAAATCACAACATTTCATAATCTCTAGCAAATAAGGTAGCTAAGGAATTTGAAGTCCTTGAGTAGGAGATTTTTCTCTACTTTGAACTTGATGAGTGTAGATGTCACTCCTCTTCTAAACTCTTTCAAAGAGCCTCTCTCAGGTCCATTGGCAGCATCGAGTTCATCTTTTCTGACTGGAGGCTTTAATCGCTTGTAAATTGTTAGACGTATTTCTGAATCTTTTGCACTTGGCCTTGATGCATTTGAATGATCTGTCAAGAGCATTGTTGATTTGCACTTAAGTGTTATTCCATAAAAGTATTTGGCTGGTTCTTTAAAAGTGAAAAGCCATTTCTCTAATAATTTTATAACAAATGTTTTTTTGTTGAATTTTAGTTTGTTAGGATAGAATGTTCATTAGCTAAGCATGTGTAAATTAATAGCTATATTTGATCTTCTTCAGATTTGAGCTGGTCCATGGTGCTTCCTTCTATATTCCATTGTAGATGCATTCTGAGATAAAGACCAGTATTTCTTACCTGATTTATATTAGCCGAATGAAACTTATAAGTTAATACCACCAAAAATCCCAAATTGGTACACCTGTGTCGAATTTACCTCAAACCGGTGCACCCATATCATATTTACCCCAAACTTATTTTTATGTCACAAGAAATCCCAAACTGGTATATTCGTGTCATATTTGCCTCAAATTGATGCACCTATGCCACATTTACTCCCACTTGATCTACCACAATTTGGGGTAAATGTGGCGTGGTTATATCAATTTTAGATTTTTCGTGACACAAAAATTAGTTTGGGTTAAATGTGGCATTAGCCCTATAAGAAAAGGTCTATGCTTCTGATTTCTCTGCTTTATAAGTTTTTAGTAAAGGCTCTGTCTTATTTCTACCTTTGTTTTTGTTTTCTCGCTGTAGTGATCCTAACCGGGAACTACTTTTGTTAGTGTATCATGTAACTCATCCTATGTTATTATTAATTGGAACCTACTTTTGTTAGTGGAAATTGCAATTTTCAGCTTTTATGGATGTATATCCTGTCGCTACCTTTCAGTGCTATCCAACTAAATAACATTAAAAGCTGTGAGAATGACATCAGAAAAGCTATTCTTCGAGAGATCAGATTGACTTAGGTTTTTCCCATATAAACGAATTGTGGATTTTTTGGATTATGCACTCTTTGATTGTAGTCTTGTGCTCTTTGGTCAGACTTAATAATTACTTGGAATATTTTCTGCTTCTCTATATAATTCAGTTGGTTTTGGACCTTTTGGTTTTTCAGGGTCCAAGGAAAAAGATACTTTTGGCATTGGAGTCTAAAGATTAGTTCCCTTGGACAAGGTGAGCTATTGTTTCCAGATTCTCATTGGCAATTCCATCTTTGTGATGGTTGGTTTGCCCTTCCGCTGTTGTAATGTAATCTATAAGGTTTTTAAAACGTTTTCCTTCTCTATATTTCTTTTTTCTATTTTTGGGCTCCGTTTGTTTAGGATCCTTCGCTGAGAGGATAAAGGGGAGATGCATACTTTGTATTTCGTATTACATATAAAGAACTGGATGGCACTATTAAGTCTTCTGATTTAATGTGGTGTTAATTCATCATTGCAGGTGTAAAGGTTATCCTGCTGCTTTGTTCTCGCTATATCTGTTAGCTATTTTATGGTTCGATTGGGAAGGGTGGTTGCAGTCACCAGAGGTTGGAAATGTTGGTCCGCAATTGTGTGGATGGGCGAACATTCTGTTTAAGGGAAAGGTGGAAAACTGGAAACTATCCGACATGGGGGAGGCGTTGGATGTATATTTCGAATGCCGTGGTATTTCAGATTTTATAAGTATGGGGTGATTTAATTTTTTTGTTTAGCAACTAACTGCAGCCCATGATCTGTTTGGGTCCTATCTTTGCTTATTCTTGGACAGGAGATGTAAATCCTTTGTAGCAACTTGGGTCCATCGATGTTCTTTTGCTAAAAGCTGACCTGTTGAACATGTTTTTTTGACTGCTGAGCGGGATTTTACAGTACATATCATACAACTAAGGTTGTATTTAGGCTATTTGAACGTAGGAGAGCATGCAATCATCCTTGGTAATCGAGATCGATGGTAACTTACATTTATTCGATTAGGATGAAAAGACATATAAGTGATGCACCCACGATTGTGAGAATCTCGAAGTGAGTGGCTCGAGTCGATTGCCGAGTATGCTTTTTCTATTTTTTTTTTTTGGCTGAATCTGAGTACTCAGTTGTTTGTGCTTCTTGTGACATTTGCAATCCACCGGCACATTTCTTCTCTGAGCAGATTGATTATCGTCTCTCTTTCACTCACTTTGCCACCATCGAAAAAATCGCACCAGATGAACATTCTTGCCCGCAACGTAGAGGCATGAAGACTGACAGATTGTTACAGGAGACTCGTGTTTCAATTTGGAGGATACCGGTGCTTTTATACACTGGCCTTCCTCAACTGGCAAAGTTACTTGGATGGCATAAAGAATTACAAGACAAAGGCACGATAACTTAAACAGCGATATCAATACGATTATGAAGACTTCGTATTTGATATAGAGAGCGGTCTTACTGACAAGCTAGAAATGGAAGGGGTCAAAGACAAGCACAAATGCAGCCACTATCAATTAAACAAATCTCGCACAAGACCGGCATGAGACTGGCTTCTTTTCGTCTGATTAACGTATTTCTTGTATATCAAAGAAGCATTTGAAAGGGAGGTTTGAGGTACAAAACAATTTCCAATCTCACATTTCAAAAAACACCTCACGTGTAAAGGTAAACTTGAGCTCCAAAGGCCAGTAAAATTAGTCACCGAGGGTCAAAGCCTTCTGTGCCTGTGCTCCTAAAAGTCCTACAAATCTTGGTTTCACCATAATGTTCTCACCTCCGAAGACCTCTGAAGAGCTGCCGATTGTTGTAGAAGCTATTTCTTCAAACCAAGTCCCTGAATCCTGATGGTAAAATTTTCAGGATATGCACTGTGCGCTCCAACTGAGGTGATTTCCTAGGTCTGAGAAAATGCCCTGCTAAAATGATGCATCTACTCGGGCGTTTTTCCACGTCAAGTACTTTTTATTTTCTTGCCGATATCTCTTCCATTCTCTCAAAGCCGCAAGGACAACATGCAGGGACACCGGGAGGAAGAAAGGCTGCATCACAAGAATGAAAGAAAGAAATTATGTTCAAAGACATCAATTTCAGCAATTTAATATGCTGATGGATTCTTTTCAAAGGGGCTTCGACAAAGACTCTTCTCAAGCCCTGCCCAGACCCCATAATAGTTCGATACATAGTTTGTTGATGTCCAAGCCAGAACTGCATTCTACGAAATTTGGTCCTATGGGAAAACTATGTAGGGCTCTGTTCCAAGAATGTCAACTTGATGCATTGTCCACTTTAAAACCGCTAGACAATAACAATATGGTGAGGCTATAAAATGTCAGGAAACAGATTTCTGAGATCAAGGTGACCAACCGAGTAGACAGCAAAGCAGTGCTCGAAGGAGTAATAGCTAACAGACATGATAGATGGATGAAAGAAGGCATCCTCGGCTAGAGCTCTTGATTGCCTCGAGGAAACTGCAAGCAGGGAGAGCAAGCAGTAGCATGAGGAATGCAAACAGAAACAACTTACTAGCTACGGATCCTATCTCAAATAATAGAAAGTACCAGCTGCGGCTTCATAAATGCCAAGGGAGGCATCATTCTCAGCCTGTTTTGCAGCTTCCATAGAAAGCTTAACCTGCTCAGAATGATCGGTATGAATTGAGGGATTGAAACAGAAGAAAAATTGGAAACCATTCAAGCATGGAGAGAGAGAGAGAGAGAACCAACAAAGGAAGGAAGCACGAAATTGAAAGAGCATCAAAAGAAAAGAAGAAAGGATGCAAAAACTCGCTTAGGTTAAAAATTACTCCCAAGCAAAATCCTTTCAACATTTCTCTGCGGGCGAGTGAACACCGTAACAGATATCTACCGGCAATGGCATACCAAATAATAGCTATTGAAAGAGTTAATCATTTAGGAAAATAATAGCCAACAGATGAATAAAGTCTTTCACACAAGCCTCTTTCTTGACAACTGACCTGCTTCCCTATCTCATCCATTATGATCATTCGAGGAAGGGATTGAACCTGCATTAACCCTTTTGTCAAGCTTGAAGCAATTACACCGAACATATATTCCAGCTATGACATCCAAACTCAAAGGTTCTAATCAAACTGAGGACAAACCAGTCTGGAGAGCGAGCTAAGGGTTGTAGCACACGACCGTAGATTAAAACAGGTATGCTGCCTAGTCAAGGCATCCAGTTCCCTGCAGAGAAACAATAAATAAGTCCATGAGAGGAATGTGTATTGCAGGGATAAATATTGGAACCAATTTATTATTTGTTCTGGCCTCTTAAAAGAATATCCCAGTACTATCCTAAGAACATCTAAAGTAACTCATCCGATAACTGTGTATTTTTCCAAGTTGAGGCATTGTGAATTACATCTCAGGTTAGCTTCTTATAGCACAAGCTTCTTAGTTGGTACAAGAATCTTATTTGAAAGATAAAGAAGGCTAAGACCACAGGTCTACAGCATTCCTCATGACTTTCACTAAATTCGTGACCTGAAGATACATTCAACAGTCTCAACAAAGAGTAAGTCATATGCTTACCATTCTGTGAAGCCTTTCTCACTAGCTAACATGATAGACCTGCCTGATGTTCCAATGAAGAGGTTATCAGATTTTAGACCAACAAGTTGACGTATCTGAGCCACAAAAACTTCAAATATCTTCTGAAGATCCTGTTCCAAGCTAAGTGCACCAAGCATGAGAAAACTCAAGAGAAAGATGTGCATAGAAAACAATTTATTTATCAATATAAAACCAGGTATTTATGTGCGCTTCGCTGTGGTAAAGTATTTCCATATAAGAGACTCCATTGATATTTAATTATGGGTTACCATATCGCAATAGCATATAAGAAAAATAAGAGCATACACCATCAGCACAATAGTAATTACTCAACAAATAATTCCTAAACATTAATATGTCAATTTTTTCATAGTTGAATTTAAAAAATTTTCAAGTCAATTTAGACGGAAACCTGTTTATTGTCACTAGGCTGATAATTTTGCTAAAAATTGCAAACCTTGGTATTTTCTATTACCATTTTTTAGAAAACAAAATAGCAAATGATAACGGTAAACAAAATAAATTAATATCGTATTGAGATAAAATATTGCCCTTTTCCTTAAAAGGAACCAATTATATTATGTGCAGTAATCTTTTGTCAAAATAAGAGTTTAAAATATTACATAGTAAACCTTTTTTGAAAAACAAAGTACATAATCTGTCTTATTGTAAACTAACTTTACCAAATTAAGAATAGCAGTAATTTTTTGATCATCAACGTTATTAATATGCATGATATTAAGTTGAAAACATCCGCTTTGTAAAAACAAATCTTAAAAAATAAAACTTTGCTCAAAATCTTAATAGATTTGAACATTCCATACTCTTAACATGAATGTTTAGAAAAAAGAGTTTTCATATATCAACAGAGGTGAACTAACGGTGGAATAATACTTACGAACTGGGACAGATGCTAAGTAAAAATAAATTCACCTAGAGCACATATCCAGTGAAGATAGATTAGTCAATTTGACTATCTCATCTAGTAAGAAATTAGATTTAAGGAAACAAGGTTTGCAACTTCACAAAAATAACTCACTTTAATAAAAGAATATATCGAGGGAGACAAGTGGGAAGGACAGACAAAAGGAAGAACACCAAACTATCTAAGTGAATATCATAATATGCACTTTGGCAGGCAAAAGCCCAAACTCCCTCTGACCACTCTTACATAAAACCAAGTGGCAATATATATCATGGTTCCAGGTCAAATTTCTCTGGCGTTACAATTTTTCAATATCTTCATTCCTATAATGTCAACATTTATTCTGGAAAAAGGAGGACACCTTCCTGAACCCTCATTGTGTTAAAATCAAGCTTCATGTCTATTAGAATACCAACCAAAAAAAGGTATTATACCTTCACAATAAAACTTTATACCTGAGGAGAAATTTTGTGCCCTGTAGGGTACTTTTCTGGATCCTGCAAACAATTCATAGGATTCCAAACAACTACACCTCCCCACATCTGCAAGATTAGTGAACTTAAGACATCAAACAAATCCATGAAATGAACAACACAGGGACAGAAGGTATTAAAAGTTCAAAGGCTTCACAACTGACAGGTGATATATATCCATTGGCCTTGGAGATCTCCCCATTCGGAAGCTGTAAGTTTAGAGGGCACTCCTTTGCAGATGGTATGTATCTACAAGCAAGGAGAAAAAGCTTGACTACCATAACACTTAAAAGGTGCTCCAATAGCTGCATTATCTTCAATGGAGATAGAGGTTAACAAACATACAGCACAAGCTGCAATATCTTTGACCGCCCACCAGCTGCAGTTGAAGTGTCCAGATGCCACTCATTTGAATTGACCTGTTGATTTGCTCAATGAGACTAGCAAAGAATACTCAGAAATAATGCTATCGAGATAGAAGTAAAACTTTTAACTGAAAGATATACATCTATTGTGATAGTCAATGTAGTTTTGCAAAAGCATGTTTAAAAACAATGTAGTTCTTCCTAAGAATTTATTGTGTTGTGTCCTCTAGTTTCCTTCTTATTAATAGCTTTGAAGCATCAATTTAGGCATTTGCAGTGCAGAGACACTAAGTCTGCAAATGAAACCAATTCAGTTATGGTACATTCTACATAGCACAACATGCATAGAGATGAACTATTGTAATTATTTTCAAGGCTTGAGAATGAAGAAACTATGAAATGGAAGCTCATTCTTGTTTAGGCAACAGAGCTCTTTAAAGGGAATGTGGAATTTGGGGTTTCTCTACAAGTTGTATCACATATCATCATCGGAGGATAATGAAGAAAATTGCATGAACTTACAAAGAATGGGAGATCACCAGTGTTTAAGATGAAGCTTTTCAACTCATCATCCCAGTAGGCATGACAGGATTTTGGAGTATGATATAGAACCTGGAAATCAGAAGTAAAATGTGAGTCACCAGTATTCTTATCATTGAAAAATTAGCAAAGCACAAGATTTCGGAGGCACACAACACTCACTCACACCCACAGGCCTCCAAAGTTTTGTTAGAGAATCACACTCGATTTATATACATATATAAAAAAGCTAGATCTAGCACCTGACTTTCCACAGTTATGTTTGCAATAGGTCCCAAAGCTTCAACTACTGGGGACAACATATGCTCCTCTATCATATTAAAATCCCTGCAGGTAAACAGCATGAATAATACTCATAACAGTGAACAGTGAGTCCTACAATGTACAAGTTCCATGTTTCAGATGGACCAACATGAGGGGAAGTGTTTGGGATCAAAAAGATTCAGTTTCTAAAGAGAATTCCAAGAATTTCAGGAAAAAGGAAGTGATGATCCAAAAGAACTGCTGGGCACCGTATGAATATCTATTTTGCTTCAATTCATTTGTTTAAACACCAAAAAAAAAAAAAGAATAATGTATCAGTGAAAATGTTAAAATGAATAGGACCAATGTCCAAGCGCTGGATCCCTGTAATTTCGCTGATGAGGCTTCAACAAAAATAAAGAGGCAGCTGCAAAAGTTGTCTCCTAAGGTAACTTTAATGACAGAGGATAGACAACTCTGGGAACTGCTGATTCACAACATTAATCTTTGGCACGGAGATATCGTAAGAACATCCTTGCAAACTAGAACAATCATTACCTTCTCTTCCGTATCATAATTCACTGATATGGGGAAGAGATAGAGCACAAAGGAGACCAGCACAAAAATGACACGCATCAATAAAAGCACGACAAAATAATACAGCGAGAGAGTTGAATCCCCATACCAATCATAAATCCAATCCTGCGGATCAGTATTGAGCAAATTGAAAGAAAGCACGATCCTCCCATCAGCTCCAACGGGCATAAATTCCCCTTGAATCAATCCTTCCTCTTTGCCACCGTTCGAGAACACCTTAACAAAAATCTCTGCAACTTTTTCCACGGCTCTCTCTTCCTGCACCCTACCAACAATCCAAGCATGTCTGTACTTTCCAATTACAGCTTTATCCTCCGCGTCCTTATTCACCACCACTACGGTGTATACCTTCCCGGCTAACCCCGAACACTCTCCTCCCAATACACGCTCCAATGAATCGTCAACACTCTCATCATCACCATCAAACTCCATAGAACTAATCGCACCGCACTGGTACGAACACGAATCCCTCCCGCTTCGGCTCTGGACGCAATGGGAGTTCGATTCCATCGTCACCGAGACAGAGTAATTGTTACTGCAGGTCCCGCATTGCGAAGTTCCCGACACAAATTTGCCCATCCGATCGGCAATCAACGATTTCAGATCATCGGCGCGGCCGAGATCAATCGATCCCGAATCAAACCCTACGAACACCGCGCGAAAGTTGCACGGGAACTGCAGAGGCTCCGATTCCATCCGCCTGGACAGCGCATCGATGTCGTCGAACAGAAGCGGCGCGCGGTAGATTTCGACCGATTTCCACAGGAAAGGAAAACCTGCGGGACCAGCAAAAATCCGTTCAACGAGATGTCGCGGGAGGGTTGAAATTGAAGGGAAAGGGGCGCTTCGGAGGACGAACGGAGGTAAGCTTAGAGCGAGCGAGGATGTACCGATCAAGAAAGAAACGAGGACGGAGAAGGTGAGGACGAGGCGCTTCGCTCCGGGCTTGGTTCTTCGCATGGTTTCTGGATCGAACTCTTCCCGTTGCTCGAGTTTCGGTCCGGACGGGTCCGGCGAGCTTTCCGATGACTCGGCGATCTCCGCCATTGCCGGTGCAGCAGAGAGGGAAGATGAAGAAGCGGAAGAGCTCTGTCTTCAGCTCTTCTTCGAGCTCAATGTAGAGCTGCTGCTTTTTTCGTTCCTTTTTTTTTTTTTGTATCGGTGTGTTTCTTTTAGCAGGTGTTTTTGTTTTAGACAGTGAGACGACGCCGTTTTGCGACGCCAAGGAGACGTGTAGCGAGTGTGCAGAATTGCTGCTTCTTGGAGAAGGAAGCTTTTTCAAGAATGCGAAATTCGTGATGTACCCTATTTAATAAGATTGAGAGAATTTGATAAACATTTTATTTTCTAAATACTAATTAAACATTTCATCTGGGTACAAACACTTGGAAAAGATATATTCGGGAACACCGAGCAAAACATATAGTACCTTTTTTTTCCACATTATCCATATTTAACAATAAATTTTAACTCGTCGATTGATCGTTAACCAGCTTCAATCTTATGATTCCAAATTTCATAGATTTTAATACGGATATCTTGAAATACATTTTTGAGAAACATGTGTTGGTTTGAAACAAAATAACTCGTTATCGTGAGATTACAAATGTAATTTGAGAATTTTATCTATTTTGATCTGACATTCAAAAAAACAAATGAAGATAAAATATTTTGAAATAATTTTCATCTAACATGTTTATGGTGCGTTTGACCAAAAAAGAACACATGTTTACGATATGTGGTTAAAGTTCGAGTCAAGAGAATGTTCGTTTCCGTATTTGTTATGTGACATTTCTCTGTCTTTATGATTGTCATGTGGCAAGACATGTGGCATTATTTTGCCAAGTGGTTTGCATTTTGACTTATGAGCCTTCTATTTTTTATTGACATTAAATTTTAGAAAATAGATAAAGACAAAGTATATCCAGATTTTATCTCATATTAAGCTTAAATTTGAAAATAATTGATAAATTAGAGAAAGCATTTTCACGTATATTCTTGACTGGTGAGAATTGTTTAAAAATTTTAAATTAAGAATAAATAAAACGATCAATAAAAACTAGGGCCATCAAATGGATGAGTCGAGTCGGGTTTGAGTCGAATCGAATATGGTTTGACCCGTATTGATCAATTTAACCTGTTTTACCATACAATGCAATTTTGATGATCCATGCCCGACCCAGCCCGTACTCGATCTATATTACCAAAACACATTAATATTTTGGAAAAACTCACACCCATCCATTTGACCCACTTTAAGCTCTTCACATATATATACTACTTGAATAACAACTTCACGTCAAATTAAAAAAGCAAATTAAACAATAAAAAAATTGTAAAAAAACCTACAAATCACGTTGAAAGTAGAAAAATGACAATATTTTTCAATGTTCAACTGAAACCTAAAAATGAACTGAAAAATATTTTTTGTTGTTTGGTATCGAATTTGATTTTCTTGGGAAAATTACCAAAAACATTCGAATTTTTTTCTTTTCTTTCCTTTTCCTTTCTTTTTTTGCTTCTTCCACAGTCAGTTGCTAGCCTTTGCGGCGGCCGTTGAGGCTCGAGCCTCGCCTAACTCGCCGGATCTAGCGAGGCTTGAGTGTCACCATATCCAAACAATTTCTTTGTCAAGGATAGGGGAGGATGGGGACGGGCACCAGCGGTTGCAACCGGAGAGGGAGGCTTCGATGACGAGGGAGGCAACGGCCACTATGGAAGAGGAGGATGAAGTGGAAGAAGAAGAGGGGGAGGAGCAGTTAGAGGTGTCAAAATGGGTCTTAAACCCATATATGACCCATTTAAAAATAAAATTGGTCATATATGGGTCACTTTAATTTTAAAGAGTCAACCTTAAATGGTTTTTAAATTTTAAAGCTTAAAGATAAATGGATCTAAATAAGTTGAGTTTGAAACCCATGTCCAACCCATCCACTAGTCCCATCCATATACTCTCTCCCTCTTTTATAAAAATGTTTAAAAACAATCGAAATTTAATTATTTTTTATTTTATTTTATTTTATTCTTTTTTCTTTTCTCTTCTTTCTTTTTTTTTTCGGCTGGTGGTCGGACATGGCGACCGGCCATTGGGGCGAGGCGACCTTGCCGGAGGCCGGAGAAGCTCGAGCTCGCCGGCCTCGAGCGAGGCTTGAGCCTTGCTGATCTGGCGAGCCTCAAGCTCGCCCAATTTCGGCGACCTCGAGGCTTGCCCAATCCAGGCGAGGCCAAGGTCTCGCTAACCTGTAGCGAGACTCGAACTTGCCGGATTTGGCGAGGTGGAGCGTCACCCGAGGCTGGCAAGACTCGAGCTTGCCGGAATCGAGCGAGCTAGAGCCTCGCTTGAGGCCGACGAGGCCTCGACCTCGCCTGTGGTCGGTCGCCGGCCATGGCGGCCAGCGATTGGCCAAAAATAAAGGAAAAAAGAAAAAAAAATTAAAAATTCGATTTAAAAAATAAAAAATATTAATATTATTAAAATGAATGCACAAAATAAAATCAAATCAGATTTCATATACCAAATATCAAAAAATATTTTCTAGTTTATTTTTAGGTTTCAGCCAAACGTCAGAAATTTTTTTATTTTCTTGGATAACGACTTTATGGAAAATATTTTCTAGAAATGTCACATTTTTCACAAAACAAGCAGAACCTCAATTTAAAAAAAATTATAAAAATTTTTCACTAGCTTTGTATTGCATAAAATGTTTTAGCAATATAATTTTTTTTAAAAAATCATAAGAGACAAGTATTCTTAGATTAGGTTAAATATAAAAGTGTTTTAGCAATATGGATCGGGTAGGGTATGGGTCCAGATATTTACACTACGAATAAATAGGTTATAAACGGGTTAATAGATCAATTTAGGTCGAGCCATTTATGACCTGACTGAAACCCGACCTGACCCACCCGTTTAACAGGTCTAAGAGCAGTGGACAAAGAAGCGCTTGGGGCGGAGGTGGAACAAGAAGAGAGGAGGATTTGCAGGCAGAGTGGGTTGGGTTGGGTTGGGTTGGTTAAAAGTGTAGACCCAATTAAGACTCATATTTGACCCATATTTAATTGAGGTTTACAGCTCAAACTCATAACAACCCATTTATTAATAATAGTCCAACCCATATATGACCCATTTTATTAAAAATGGGTTTTCAACCCATTTTGACACCTCTAAAATTAAAAACTAGATAGATATAGAACAAACTAAAGATATATCTGTTATTAATTAATTCTATTCAAACAATTCAATTCAGTGCATAAAAGATTACTGTAAATGAGGAAATCCATTCAATTGCATAATCCAGAGATATGATTATGACATTATCAGCTCTAACTTTTGTAACAGAACTTTTGAATTTTTCGTTGCGACTTCTCCAAACCATGGAGCACTTTTGTACTATACAAAATCACTTTTTTGAATTATGTTTGTAATAAGTGTTGCAAAACCTATTATGAAAGTGAAATCAAATCTTAAAATCTTAAAAAAATACAATCAAATTATAAAACTTGTCAAATTGGTGCAATCAAGTCATTTCGTTAATTCCGTCCAAGTTGGCAGATAACATGACTTTTTTTTATTTTCTCTCTCTTACGTGATACCAACGTAGCTAAAACAAAAAGCATAAGGCTAAAATGAAATTATTCTAGTCCAAACTTGATTTTTTTATCCAACTTTTATAAACTAAGCTAATTTAAAAAAAGAATCAACCCTTGCCTGTTTTTTTTAAAAGCTTATGTTTAATTTAATTTAAATAAAATTTACATTAAAAGTCAAATTTGAACCAAAATGACGTCGTTTTAGCCTTTTATTTCATGTCGCATCAGTCCCACATAGGAAAGAGAAAATAATACAAAAAAAAAGTTACGATAACATTTTCCGTTGACAAGTTGGGCGAAGTCAATGGAATGACGACCGCATTAATTTGATAAATTTTAGAACCTGATTGCACTTTGGAAAAATTTTAAGATTCAGCTGCACTTTCATGAAAAATTTTAAGACTTCCGATGAGCTCATCCCACTATGTTCTACGTGTTACGAAAACATCCTCTGCCTCGCGTAAATCTTTGGCATCCTTAAGTTGCGATGTTCTTCTAGAAAATCATGGAGCATCACACCATTAAATAAGGCTCGTGGCCTTATATCACGTTTGGTATTCTTAAATAAATAAGGATCGATCGTACGCTGATGATTAAGGTGGGGCCCGACGACCGACTTCAATCATGAAGTTGTCCACGCGAACAAGATAAAAGAGCGTGTGTAATTCTTTTAATGCCGCGTTGACAAGTTAATCGTACTTAATAATAAAATATTTATATTTATAATGTACGATTGGGCATGCCACGAGAATTTTTCTTATTTTGGAAACGATAAGTTTTTCTGATTTCAATAGTTAACAAGTGCCCCGAAATCCATATTTTTCAACGGATAAAAAATTGATTTTTTTTTCCCTTAAACGGATTTTTATTTTCCCCATTTTTAGTGTCATTCTTCTCTTGTTATTACCAGCAAGGCAGCCACCAAATAGAAATAAGAACAGTATCGACTTTAATACGTCATGGTAAGGCAATACGCTAAAGTCGGATTATTTGTCGTATTTGCCATGGCATATTGCAGTTAAATCAGCCGGCCCACCTTTTCTTTTTTTTTAACAGGGAAAGATCTACTTTTCGTCTCTATACTGTCCCTCTTGTCTTAACCAGGTCCATGTACCTGCTAATTTGCCTAATTAATTCTTTTTACTTATACAAATTTTCTAATCGAGTCACTCTAATACCAAATCCGGCCAAATCCAACTTCGAGCCCGAATGATGAGGCATTGTAGTTTGAGGTGGGCAAAATTTTCCAATATGGCCGTTGATGGCTAGATTTTATACACAGCACACTCCGACTTTGCTTTATATTGGCTGGAATTCCACTCCGTATGTTCATATGGGCATCCGCATATTTTATTTGCATCATATTTTGACATCATTCTACGGTCGCGTCAGCTGAATTTAGTCGGACTTGATGTGAAAAGAACTCGATAAGAAAATTTGTGAAAGTAGAAGGATTTTATTAAATAAATGAAAAGCGGTACGGCCTGATTAGAAAAGGCTCGAAAGGAGAGGCACGAAAAGTATAACTTTTCTTTTTTTTCTCGAGAAATGTCACCATACGCGGACAACTTCCGGCCATAAGAAAGTAGTCCCCACCTGCAATTGGACATTGAACGACGTAAAGAAGCGGACCCTATGTGAATTTAATGGTATGAGAGAGCTGGCGGTATTAGAGTTATTAGGATACCTTTTTCACCGATTACACGGACCAGTTTAATGGCAAAGTGACTTCCTCCAAAATCAAAATATAACAAATTAATAACATCGTGATGGTATCACCTTAACATAAGCTTGCCATGCACCGAGTAAGATATCACACGATGCATAAAGACATGATGATTGATGCACATTGTCGAGAAAAGTTGAGCCGAAGCTTCGAATATATCGTGATGTGGAGTTTTTTCTTTCCTTTTAAATTTTTCCACGAGCCTTACTTGGTTACGAAAGCGCGGTTAATCTCTACTTTAGACTTAAATCTAATATCCATTTTACCCGAAATTAAAGAAAATTCTTTTTATCTTCTCGACCTTTCGTGATTAGAAATGCTATTTAGCACGATCAATGGGCGTCCCCGCGACAGCTGCTTGAATGTCACGACATATCTTTAACGAACAAAATTCGATCGCGGCTTTCTCTCGACGGCACAGCAATTTCGAAAGATCATCAAAATTGTGGTGAACGTTGATTGAAACTTTGGAACGGAACGGTGGAGCTTTGAAGCTCGCTCGAGGACGGAGCCGGAGGAAATAAAAAAAAAGAAATTCGGGGTTGCATTCGAGAACATCATTCCTACGTGGGGGGACAGTTAAGAATACGGAGAAGCGAGGGGGGCTGAAAATAGAAAGTGTCGGTAAGGAAGGCGACAAATCCAGCAACCACGGAAGACGGACGGGATTACCTCGGAGCAAGACGACAACCGCAGCTTTCCACAGTCAACCCAGCCAGCCGCCATTAACAGTGACGGCGCCGTCTCGGGAGCTCCGGGCTCGCCCCCCGACCCAATTTACCCAGCGAAACTCCTGGCGCCGTTCCCGCTTCCGAGCAAGCCGAGCATGGACGCCGTGTATCTGGAAGCAGCAAAAGTCGTCGTGGCCGCAGCGTTTCTCGACGTGGGGGCATGCCGCGAAATCCGTGAGCGACATGGTGCATACGGTAGACGTGTACTGCGGATCGAGTGCGACGTTTGAAACTACGAAGGAACGGAGTCAGAGAGAGAGAGAGAGGGAGAGAGAGGAGGGGAGTTTGTCCACCATGGACGGTCGGCACCGGTAAAATTTGACCATTCTCTCTCCATCTCTTCTCTCTCTGTCTTTCTCTCTCCGTGGGGTTGAAGGACTTGAAGAGAGCTTGATCTTTTGTGGTTTAAAGTAGGAAGTTTCGGATTGAAGGAGGAGGATTATTTCAGAGCTCGGTGGAGAACTGAAATGGCTGTGAGTGCCTCTGGTTGAGAATTTGTTTTGGAGGCTTATGAATTTGTCGCCTCTTTGCTTGCTCGCTCGCTCTTGCCTCCTGTTTTGATTGTGAACCTCCTATATCCTTCAGAGGCTTCAATTGCCCATTTTCACTCCCCATCTTTCTATTATGTTTGGTGCTGTCCTGAGGCGTGATCGTGCTGTTTTCCCATGTCTCTTGCTACGGAACTTCGGGATCAGGGCAAGCGCGAAGAGAAGGGAACGAATTTGTCTGTCGGGGTGGATTCAGTTTCTGTGCGGTTGATATGATCTTCTCACGTTCTTCATTTAGGAACCATGATTCTGGGTTTTCTCATATGCTTGCACAACACGCGCAATTGACTTGAGTAAAACTGTCTTGACCATGTCGGGATTCGGTGTTGGGTCTAGATAGCTCATTAAGGTTAGCCACACAGGGCCATCGGTTCGGCTTAAAGTTAGTGCACCCCGATTTGACCGTCACTCTTGGTTTCGCCACCGCACGTCTGGTTTGCCATTCATCTAGGGCTTTACGTGCATCGGAGACTCGACGATGCGGACATTTTGAGAACAAAATTCTATGGACATGTAAAATACTTAATGAAAAGGAAGATGGTGGTAGTTTTGCAGCGTCCTGTCACAGTTCGC
This sequence comes from Syzygium jambos, assembly GCA_031216235.1. NCBI lineage: Eukaryota > Viridiplantae > Streptophyta > Magnoliopsida > Myrtales > Myrtaceae > Syzygium > Syzygium jambos. The sequence goes on along the minus strand of CM062230.1, from coordinate 23,781,558 downwards.
AGCACAGATAATGGGGATGTGGAAGCTGGAATTACTTGTATGCTTGTAGTTATCGGTCTTGTTAAATGCAAGCATCTAGAAGTGGAGTGTAATCTGTTTCTTTCTTAGAAATATTTGATGTGTGGTTGCATTTGAAGATGTTGTTTCCTTTATTCTCTGTGGAACTTCAAATGTTTATGTCCTAGAAAGACAATTGTAGTTATAAGTGCAACTGAGCGCAGTTGTACTGATTTTATTCCAGCCATATTAGCCTTTTAAGGTTGTTTGGTTTCTTTCTCTGAAATGCTGGCTTCCTAGTTAACAATGTCCCACAAGATTGTCAGCTCACTGTTTCTAGGGGAATTGTCTCCTCTGGATCCGAAACTGTTAGCTTTGGCACTAGTCTCACTGTGATAACTTTGTCAATCATGGAGGATGTGATTCTACGCTTTCCCTTTTAGAGGTTGCATTATTCTGCAAGAATTTTCTCCAATTTCAGTACCTCTAATCGGTTTGCATCATCACCGAGTCAGGTTCCTACACTACTTCAATTATTTTCTCTTTATCCCCTCAACAAAATTTTAAAGAGAAATGTGTATTTCAAATTGTGTTACAGTGGTTGGTCTGGTTCTTTGACTATTTGTTCAGTAGCTATTAAGCATCGAAGTATCCTTATTGAGGATCTTTGCCGCACTTTATTCAACATGTTTCTCTATTCGTTTTTTTATCAGTCGTGCTTGTTCTCGTTTGAAGATAGTAATTAATACGAAGCAAAGGACTAGGTGAAACCGTGCACTTCCACTATCGTGATTACAATGTAAGGCTTCAAATGCCTTCTGGCATTGAAGTGACAAAAAATGATAGCTGATACCCTGGTGACTTAATCGTGATGAATATCTGACATTTTCATGTCATTCTTGGTTTTCTCTGGCTCTGCATAAAAATGATTCAATCTAGATAGTTACAGCTTTGCCTGTGCTTGTTTTGTTCTTGGATGTAATACTAGCTGCTTTAGGTCTGATAAGTAGAGCAAAAAATTGGAATTACCATTAAGATGCATTCAGCTGACATCTCAAATTCTTATGTCGCTACTGCAGGAACATCCACGGGTACCCCAATTTGGCAACTGGGAAGGTGGAAATCATATTCCATACACAGTTTACTTCGATAAAGCCAGGAAGGGTCGGAGTGGAACTAAAATGATCAATCCGAACGATCCAGAGGAAAACCCAGATTTACTGTCAGATGCAGGAGTTCCACCTGAAGCCCCTGCTTCTAGAGCCGAAGCTGAATCTGAGGAACCTAAACAGCAGGGAGTCATCAGGACAATGCATGAGCGCAAAATGAGCGATGATGATGGGAGTCTTACATGGGTTTCGGACCAATCTATCCACAAAAATAACTTGGGCAGCTTGCATTCTGACGAGTCGAAGCATCAAGCACACGGAGGGCGAGGAGCAAGTTATGGTGAACCTCATAGGAGGCCGGCTCGATCAAGCTTTGAGAAGTCACCAATGCACCCCCAGGGAAGGATCTCAGGAAGGGGGAGCGGTTCGCCCTCCTGGGAAGGAAGGGGTTCCCGTGAAAGCAGCCATGCCATGGGCACGCCGGGGAGATCCCGCTTGAGTTCAGCTGCTAAAGGAGACGATTTTGTAAATCCTTTCCCTCATTTTTGCTTTGCTATTGTCATTAATGGCAGTAATCTCTGAAGTCATGCTGAGTTTCCATTAAAATTGAATAGATTTCCAGAACATTTTCCCTTTCTGATAGCCAAAAATCTTGTTCTCCAGCGAAAAGCTTCTCTGACCAGAAGTGATTCCCTTTGCAATTGTTGGGATTCATACAAGCTTTTGCTTTTTACCGTGTTCATTTTGTTAGACGAAGATGATTTGGTTACGGTCCTGAAGCCTAATATATCTGATAGTATGGTTTGGCTCTTGCATTACCCCCTGAAGTTTCAACTGTGGTTTCTGATCAACCAGGTTGACAAAGGTGCTGCTGTTCCAAAATTTGGCGAGTGGGATGAGAACGACCCGGCTTCGGCTGACGGCTATACTCACATCTTTAACAAAGTCCGAGAGGAGAGGCAGGGGGGAGCGCGAACGGGACCGGACATGTCCGGTCAATCACCTTATAGAGGTGCAGCTAGTCGAACTGCTGGCAACAACTCAAAGGTATCGTGTCAAACTTGTCCGAAAGTCGATACTCACCGGCTATGAAAACATTTCTAGTTCCTCAATGTTCTTCCATTTTTTTTGCTTCGTTCTGCAGGGTTGCTGCTTTCCATGGCTTAGAAAGTGAGGTCCTCTGAATCCTAGCGATAAATACGCGGGTATGTTTTGGCGGTGAGTGTTTGATGAATTCTGCAGATACACTCCTTTGAAGCCGATTCGTTACCTTACCGATCCACCTGTTGTGCTTCGTCTTTCCAAACCAGCGGAGTTTTCTGGAAGGCGGGAAGAAACATGTAATTCTTTTTCCTTTAGATCTTCAAGCGTTATTAGTGTGCACCTAATTAAGTTCCAATTTTGTGATAAAAATGGTCTGGGTTCTCCGACTCTGTCGGAATTTCTTGCCCACTATCTTGATTAGTTCTATTACGCGTTCTGAACTTTTCCTATGATCGTTTTGCCAAACCGCCGGTTCTGTATTTTCCATAGAATCCTTGCAAGAAAAGCTTACAGCTAGTGAACAAGAGACAGCAGTTCTTATTTTGTCACAACTTGAATCGATACACTGCAGAATGAAGCTTCATATTAGTCCTTATACCATGAATTGAGACCGCAAACCTCATCTGTGCATTTGAACACTTATAATGCCAATTACGTTGGGAAAAATTACCAAAATAATCATAGATTTATTGCACTTTTGCAATTTAGGCATAACCTTTTAATTATATAAATTAAATCATTAATATTTTCACATTTTGTTAATTGAGTCAATCTGGCCAATTTTAGTCGGAAATCGCTGACGTGGACGTGAGGTGTCTTATGTGGAACGGTCAATGCTAGCGTGAATAATTTTTTTTTTAAAATTTTAATATATCTTTTCAAAAAAATTATTTTTTCTTTTCTTCTCTTTTCCTTCTTCTCTTTTTTTTTAGAGTGCCCAACAAGGGTGGCTCGCCGTGAAGGTTGCCAATTCTCGCTGGTCATGGGTGAGGCCTAGCAAATCCTCATTGCCACTTGGTGAGGGCTCACCTAGACCATCACGGCCTTGCCTACTAAAAAAAAAGAGGAAGGAAAAGAGAAGAAAAGGAAAAAAGATAAATAAATAAATAACTTAAAATATTATTAAAATTATTCACGTCGGTGCCGATCTTGTCACATAAGGCGATCGGCTTTAAGTTCAACGGTTTAGGAACAAAATTGGTTGGATAGATTCAATCGATAAAACGTGAAAAGATTTAAGATTTATGATTCAATTGATACAGTTAAAATGAGGAAAAATTATCAAAAAAGTCCTAAACCTTTTGTAATTGTGCCAATTCAATCATAAACCTTTTTTTTTTTATCAATTCAGTTTTAAACCTTTTGCAAATCAGCCAATTCAGTCCATTTGGCCGGTCGGCGCCTTCCCATTAAAATGATTAGGATTGAATTGGTAAAAATATAATAAATTTATAATTTTTTAGTAATTTTCCCATTAACTTGTTTTTTTTTTATATTTGATTGACGTAAGCACCGACAAAATAACATCTTGCACTTTTCGAGCGCGCCATTCTTCTCATGAAACTCGATCAGATACAGCAATATAAAGAGAAATTGCTTTCCACCTTTCATCTTAGTAAAAAAATATTCGTTCCATCACGTGCCACGTCATCGCCTTTCGCATCACCCGGCATCTAACTCCATGACATCACGTGATACGCGATGATGCTCTCTTGCCCCACAGGAAAAAGAAAGTATTTCTTAAATCAATTTTAAGCATTAAAAAAGATTGCGCTATTTCTCTCATTCGGTTTGGATTTTAAAAAAAATTTGGAATTTTTTGGCGATAGTTTGCATTTCCAGTCCTAATGGAAAAAAAAGGATCCATGAGTCTCTTATAATTTTTTTCACTTTTTATCGTTTCTTTGTATTTTTATAATTTGATTTTTATTTGGGCAATCTAAGAATTTTTAAAGTATAAAAATCGCTTGGTAGAATCATATTTGATTTTTTAAAATATGGGATTGCTTTAAAAAAATTAAAACCAATCGGTCTTCAATTATAATGAACTTTTTAGCATATATATGTATATCGGGAGAGTTCGTGACCATCGCAAAAATTCTTGGTCGCAAGTAAAAAGAGGTAAAATTACAAATCAAGTCAAAATAAAAAAAATTTACGAGTCCAAAGTAATTTTTAAATTTTCTTTAGAAAAAAATTTATGATTCTCATATTCGATTTTCGTTTATGGCGAAACACACGAAACTTTTCAATTCTCATATTTCAGACTTCATATGCTAAACATAAAGATATTTATTAACCCCAAAACACATGAAATCTATATAAGTTCATACAATATAGGGAATTATATGTAATTTTCTCATTAGTAATTAAGAGTTAGATTTTATTTATGGCCAATAATTCGAAGAAAATTCAAACGTCAGTCCTTTCCATTTTTGCGCCGATAATTCGGAAAAAGGAAATAAAAGAGGAAGAAGAAAAGGCAAAAAAAAAAAACACCCTCTTATTTGTTTTTTTTTTTTGGTCAAATAAAAAAAGGACACCCTCTTTAACATCCATCTTCTTTTGAAAAAAAAAGAGAAAAAAAAGTCTTCCCATCCACATGCTCCCCATCGACGGTGAGCGCGGGCGCTACGTGGCAGGGGCCGGTCGGATCAACGGTCGGTTGCGGGGTCGTGTGTTTTTTACATATGTGCAGACGTCGGCTCGCCGCAAAGACGAAAACGCCCTTCGCTTCCATCCCTTCCTCCGACCCTCCTTCCTTCCCGATGGCCTTATAAATTCCATTGACCCCTCCCCTTCTCTCTTTGTTCTTCTTCGCACTTCGGTTTTGCTGTCTCCGCAGCGACGACGCCACCACATAAATTCGTCTCTCCTCTCTCTCTCTCTCTCTCTCTCTCTATCTCGATCGCTCTGTATCTTCCGCGATTGCCGATTCGGTGTTCTCCGTCCGGAGTTCGAAAAAGGTCTCATTTTTATTCCAGATTCGCGTCCGCAAGGTGCGATCTTGGGGCTCCGGCCTCTTGTTATGGTGCTCGCGGGCTCCTTTTTCGGTTTTTTCTTTTCTCTAATCATTTCGTAGCTTTGTGTAGGGATTGGGCGGTGGGGCTAGGGTTTATCGGTGTTTGATTTTTGCCTGATTAATTCCGATGCCATTTGTTGTTTGATTCGGTTTTGATTTTTTTTGTTTTTCCGCCTCGGTTTGGGACGCGATTGGGACCGGGGACGGTGGATTTCGAGGGGAATTTTGTTTCTGCCTTTTGCCGACTGTTTGACGCGAGGGGGGTCGAGGAACGGAGTCGGGGTCGGTGGAGGAGGAGACGCCTCGATTGCCCGTTTCCGTGAAACGATCGTATTTCATTTCCCTTTTAGACCGCGACGCGGAACCCATTGTGTCGGTCATGCTTCGAGGTGAAGAAAGTTCTTTTTTTTTTTGTGGTGGGGGGGGGGATTTCGGATGTATGGAATCGCTAGTTTTTGTGGATCCTTTATCTCTGTTGCGTTATGTTTCGTGTTGATGATGGGGCTTCTTATGAATTCTTTTACATCCGTGGAACTGGAGTATCGGCGATCTTATTTGCCCTGACGTTTTAGTGTTGACACAGGTTATGGAATCCTAACTTAGTTGTGATTGGACTAACTTTGGCTGGATGAATCTCGGTTAGTGTCTTGTGTTGTCATTTTCTCATCGTTAGCGTTTTTTTTTTCTCATTTAATCTACATGCCCTTCGTGCGATAACGTTCTTTGGATAAAGTAAACTGGAGAATGATTTATAAAAGCCAATAGGATGATGGATGTGAGGCAAGGATTTGGTGATTGTCTCGTTGAATGCTGCTTGCTTGTACCATTGCGCAAATTGTTTGTTATTAAGAGATGAAAGAGAGTCAGAAATTTGATATTTTTTATTAAGGGACACGAGTTTTTTTCTTGTTTTGGGGGTGGGGGAGGGGGTGTTGAGATGACGATGGCTTTAATTGTTATTTTTCCTTTTTCTTGAACAGCTATCTTTTCTTGGATTTTGAGAGCTGGAATTGGGATATTAGCATGAGCAGTCAGATGACCAAAACTCCTCCTCTAAGAGGATATCGGCGTCGAAAAGCAGTACTGAATTTAGACCTTAACAATGAGCCACCAGTTGAAAACCGGGATCAGGAAGGTACTTCAACTCAAGTTGTGTCTCAGCAAGTGGAGGATAGCCATCAGGGGCAACAACCCCTGCACCATGCTGCAATTGATGTTGAGGCCATTGATGATGACGTTGCCTTTTGCTCACCCAGGGCATTTGCTGAAGTATAACTCTGGTTACATGCTTTCGTCCGTTGTAATGTTCAGTCTTCATTTAGGAGCAGTTGCTATATTTGACTTGTGTTTTCAATGTATAGGCGAAAAACAAATCCCGGAGGAATCAGTTGAGGACTGAAGTAATTGAAGTAGAGTCAGGTACTTGATATTTTTTACACTGTTGTGGCTGTTGTCTGTATCCCAGTGTGCATTTGTACATTTGTATTTTTCTCATTTGTGATCCCCAACGCTTCTTCTCTTTGAACTTGTTGGTTGGTTGACAGCGAAGTTCTGGCATTTTTCTCTGCCCCAAATCCAATACCTTGTCCTTTTTCTTGCAATATGTGCATGCGCTTCTACATGCTTCGGAGTTGCTTCTTTGAAAGGGATGTTGATTAGTAATGTCAGAGGATTGGCAATGGAAGGGTGGATGGTCAAAGAATTTACTTTGAACTGAAATAAGCGAGTACTTCCATTTCCTTTGGCATCTGTTTTTCACTTTTCAGTTAGGATGAGGGTCTTTGGAGGTTTATGGAAGAGCTGTAAAAGCACTTGCAGCAGGATGATTCCACTGGATAAAGTAATCTGAAAAGGAACTCCTTTAGAGACTATAACATATATTCTGCTTTGGTTATGATTTTGAAAAATTCAGTGGTTATCAAAAGAACATTTGATATTTTTGCTGGCTTGAATGCTTTAAGTGGTTTGGGCCCATTATCCTCTTTCTTCTATTAGTAATGGTAGGCTTTTGCTGTCTTAGACTCTGTGATTTTTGCTGTACCGTTACTAAATTTATTCCTTTGCTGGCTAAAGTATGTCAACCTTTTAATTACAGATCACAAGTGGTTTGTGGGACTTATGCACTTTGGACTTTAGTGGTGTTGTAATCTATCTTTGTATTTTTTGTCTGTGGTGTTGGGGAGGGGAGTGTTTTGGAGTATTTTTCTTGGGATGATTATACTTGGGTCTCTTGCTGTTTGAATATGAGACCAGCGGTTACCTTTTTATCTCAGAGTGCCCTATAATTCCCCAATGACTACTTATCATGCAACGTAAATGATGTTGGAGTGTTGTACCGTTTGATCCATGACTTAAGTCATTGTGACAAAGTTGAATATGGTAGTACTGGAAATTCATATCTAATTCTTCAAATTGACATCGCAGTTCTTTGTTGGCGGGTTGGTTTCTTTTGGCCCCGGTAAACTTGTTATTTCCATCTCTGGCCTCTCGATCCTGTGTGATGCTTCCTCAGTTCTCCGTTGCATCAATCATGCATCTTCTCTATTAGGTTACAGACTTATGGGTCTGTCTTCTTCTCTTCTTGATTGCTGCAGATGAACATAACACAAGGTTTGCCCACAATAACCCTAAGCGCAGAAGATTTCCTGCAAATCAAGATAGTGTAAACTGCGGTCTCTACATAAATTTGGAAAGCAGTAATAATCATGTGGTACTGATTTTGACTCTTCCTATCACCATTTTCTCTACTATGCTCCGCCACATTTTGATACTAGTTGGTTTTTTACTTTCTTCAGCATCCATGTATTTCTATGATCAGTTCATTTGCCTTATTAGTGATCAATAAGTCAATAGCCTTTAGGGATTTCTTTCATTGATCTTTCTTTTCAAAAATCTGGTATAGATACAGCACTGGTAGGTCCACTTTGAGCCTTGAAATGAGTTAAGTAGACATCAAAATGGAAGTACCCAGAGTATTTATCTGCATCGGATGCACTGAACCAAAATATTTGTAGCACTGCTTTCTTTTATCATTTTAAGAACGTTTATTGTCCGTGCCAGAGGAGTTTTGTTGCAAATTACTCCAGCAATTGTGCTACTTATGAGATAAATTGCAAATGCAGATTTCGATGGTAAATTCTGGTCATGGGAATGTGTTTCTCTTGGGACATTTACTTACTTGAGTCTTGCAATACCAGATTCTGCAGTTTAACTCAGACAATTCCCTCATGAGCTGCTTGTGCTTGCGCTGTTGTGCCTTGAGGCTTCAATCATACTTCTGTCTCAATTGATATGTGTTCTATTTAAAGTCATTCATTTGCGGTGTGATCTATAAGATCAAATTGCGTGCTTTTATTAACTGGCGAGGATATTATGATTGGATGGCCACAATGACTAGGATTTTTCTGATTCTTTGGTTTGCCGTTGCTCTCCCTCAGAGTTGGTGTGTGCATAACTGGTTGTTAATGCCTGCAGACAGTATGTCTCGAGACATGTGTAATGTTATTGTTGTTGTAGTTTAGAAGTTGTGTGCATACGTACATTTTTTATGTTGCAGAGGTGAACATAGAAGTTATTGTGACCTGTGGAAGTTCAATTGCAGAAAGAAAATGTGGTAAACCCGCCGCTGCCGCCACCAAAGGAGCCAACATTCAGTTGTCCAATCTGCATGGGCCCATTAGTCGAGGAGACATCTACAAAATGTGGTCATATTTTTTGTAAAGCCTGCATTAAGGCTGCGATAACTGCACAGGCTAAGTGCCCTACGTGTAGGAAAAGAGTCGTCATGAAAGATCTCATCAGGGTCTTTTTACCTGCCACCACAAGTTAAAGTGAGATTTCTCTCTGTTGATGGATTGCTCTTTGCTTTGATCCTGTACTCCAAATTGCTGAGGAATAATTTATTGGTAAGGAAAAAGTATGATCTGTAAAGTGTACCTCCTCCTCCGCAAAAAAAGGCACCTGTGAAAGGATAGAATTCTCTCTGTCGAGTGTCTGCTGTTTTAGCTCGAAACGCCAAACCTCTTTTGCTGGAAAAAAGAGTTGCGAAACAGTAATTTGAAATGATATATGGCAGTTGCCGAACTTGATTTCGTGGCTGTATATTTGTGAAGTCTCAAAGCTGCCTCCGTTAGTGCTTTACCTGAATTTCATCCTTAATATCTAGAGCTCCTGTCAATGTCATGTTATGTGATCTTTGTTTTGTGATACAAGGGTAAAAAAGCTAATACCATCCCATTGAGTCGGAATCCACTATATTTTAAATCAGCTCTCTTAATGCTGTTGTAGCTCATTGCTATTTTTTTTCTGGTTAATCTTATAGGTCATGCTGATGCTTTGAGACGTGAGGAACGACGAGAAATATTTTTGACATCAGTTGAATTAGATTTTTCTCAGAAGGGTAATTGTTGTATAGGCTATTCTGATATACTAAATGCCGATAGTTATAATATAAGAGACATCAATGTTAAAGCGTATAATGAGAATCAAGGGAACTCTTTAGTCTCTAGTTTTTAGTTCAAGAGAACGTCAATCTATGTTTGTTTTTTGATAGAGTATTGTGCAACCCGACTCTCGGTATGGAAAATGAACAACAGATGTTTGGCCAGTATCCACAGATCCTCAGGATTTCTGGCTTGGACAAAGAGCCGACCACAACCCAAGTGCGCACATTAATGGTGGTGCATTTGTGAAGCTTCTGAGATTCAAGCTATGTGATTCAGACCGGCTAATACGTCAATTAAATCTTTGGCTTCGTACCCTGTGTTAGGGTTACATGTTTGTCTGCGCAGGCATGGGAACTCCCCATCAGCATGAATATGAGCATCTATCGAGATATACTAGAGCCTGTATCAATGCCAAATGCCAAATATCGAGTGGAGGGTGGGAGGGAGGTAGGGAGGAAAGCACTCATATACGATTAGCTGCATTAAACACAGGACACCACAGCTTAGGACATGCACACATCAACTAAGCTTAGGCAAGACTCAAGACACCACGACCTGGACCTTGCGCACGAGGATATACTAGCCTCGGGAAGACGCTACATAATCATTAGGAGCAATTATTCATCATGGTCCCTAACCAGTATAGCTGCATGCAGACCTACGAAACAAACTTCCGAACCCTGCGTCCTTATGTCAAACCGCTGCTTGCTTTTAAGGCCGGGAGCCACTCCATGGTTACCCTCGGTTTCTGTGCATCTTCTTCGCCTGCATCAGCCTTGTGAATGATGGAGAACCCTGGCCCAGGCCATGGGAAGTGAAACGGCCAGAAACCGAAGAAGTTGTGGGGAGCATAGGCCTTGTCCTTCCCTGGCATCTGGCGCCCTCCTTCGGACGTTTCCGGCAAGGATTGCTGCCAGAATAAGGATGAGAAGGGATGATTCGGTAGTCCTCTCCATGTTAGCTTCCGTGTCTTTTGCTTTGTCAACTTTTGCGTGAAGAAACCGAGGGAAACCTTCCCATTTTATAGTCAAAGTCCTGTGACATTTAGCCCATTTCAGGTTCTCATATCTACTGCCTGATGCACAATTTGCAGACCATCCTTACAGCAACAGAGAAGTTAAGTGGTCCGTGGCAATTTAAATTTCGCCTGCTCATGTTACTACTATGCTGGTTCACTGCTTGAATTCTGCCTGGTGACTGGGGATTGCAGATTCGAAGCAATGGCCAGCTGTTGAATTCATGTGATCTCCAGGTCAAAATGGGAAGAAGCTTAACAGAGTTGAGTACTTTTGTGGCCTCAACGAGGAGAAAAAGCTGTTGGGCCATTAAAGATGCTGAGCTGGTGTGAAGTTCGAATAGCGAGGGTCTAGAAGGTGGACCACAAATTGCTCTGACGGATTCTTTGAGAAAGCAAAGCTTACAACTTTTGAATCTTGATGCTCCAGATTCCAATGGTATGTATAATGGGAGTGGTGGAGAGCGTTATCTGCATATCGAAACAGATTGAACGTTCGTGGATTGAGTCCTTGACTTTTTATTTAGTCAATCGAGTCGAAGACATTATCAATTTCGATCAATGAATTCCTAAGGCCAATTTTCCCGGTTGAAAATAGCCACGTTGATTATGGTATATTCAGCCATGTAGGATTTTACAATCTAAAAATGTCACGACCAATGAGTTTCCGACTTCATCAATCAAAATGGAATCCATTTAGGATTTAATTTACCGAAATATAGACGCCTTGTCGAAGACCCAGGTGCCATGTCTTCTAAAGTTCATAGCCAATTCAGCAGAATCGAGGGTTTCACATCCATTACAAAAAACAAGAACTGCTTATGGCATTGTGGTCGGTGAAACAGACAGAAATCACAAGAACAGCGATCTGGTTTGCAACCCTGCATCATGTGATGAAAGCAAGGGTACCTGAGATAATACAACTTTCTCTTGACCATCTGGAAATGATTAATAAGCCAGTGTAAACTCAAGAATCCAGAGTACAAATACACATGATGAGCAACCCTAGTCTAATTCTCTTATTCATCCTTTGCACGTTCTACAGAGGAATACAGTAATTACAGTATATGCTCTGGATAAAAATGCCCACATGACTCCAAAAACTGTGCAATAGCAACAGCAGGAAAAAATTTACTTTGGTTTCCAATAATTCGGGCGATGCATCACCATTCAATGATCAAAATACCCATCTTGGTGATGAATGTACGGCACTTGGCCGGGGCCGACTAGGTTGCTCTTGGTTGTTTCGCTTCTTCATGATCGAAGAGACTGTAGGGCTGTAGTAGTCATTATTGCTCCTCTGGGAAGTCACCCCGTGTGAATGCACCTTTCTCCCGTGGATGAAGCTCCTCTCTTTTTCGAGCAACTCTCTGCGAGCTGTCGAGCTTCTCTGTGCAGGCCCCCATCTGCTGTAGCTCACGCAACTCTGACTCCTCCCAACTTGATGAAACTTACCCTCTCTAGGGCTAGTGTAGTTCCTGCTCTCAGCAGTTTCCGCAGAGTACATAGTCTCTTCCTCACTGCTGTACCCGTAATGCATCTCTGAAGCTTCCAATGGAGATGAGCAAGACTGGACCTCACTCTGGGCCCCATTCACCGAACCTGTAGAAGCCATCTCGTCAACCATATGTGGACTGGTCAGTCCCACATCCTGCACTTCTTTTCTTCTCAGTGGGCTCTGCAGACGCAATTCCTCGACACAGTCCTTATTGGAACTCAGATGCAGAGGTTTAGCTGGCAGCAAAGTCGCAGCAGGTTTTGCAATTCTCAGTGGGAAATTAATATCCAAAAGCTGCACCTGACCAGCTTCTTTCTTGCGAACAGGCACGGAAGATAATTTCGGCGATTCATATATTTCTGGAGTTGGGATTCCCTGAAAATGTGTAAAATTTAGATCAATGGCCTTCTGTTCCTGATCGATCATATTTACAGCAATGGAACAGCTCGGTCCAGGTGGATCTCTGGATTTGGATATTAGATTTGAAGAAGATGGAGTTCCATCACCATCCGCTTCTGTTGACTTGAAAACCCGGCGCATTGTGAAGGACGCACATGAATGCTCACTTTTCTGGCCTGTAGACATCAATCGCATGATTGGCAATTTCGGTTTATTGAGTTCGTCGAGGCTGCCTTCCCAGTGCTGGTTTAACCAATCACAAATAATAGGTATAGGGATCCCGAATTGCATTGTCAGATCTTTCTTTGATGATGATGAGGATGAGGATGACGTGGAAGAGGATTTGTTGTTTGGAGACGTGGCTAGTTTCATAGGATCGCATATCATAAATGCAAGATTTCCCTGAGCATCAAAACCAGCTGACCCAGGACTCCATAACACCCCCTCAGTTGATAATTTTATAAGATTATCAGTCGCTATAACGACTTTCCCCTCTCCAATTGTTAATTCCTTTTTCTCAGTAAAACCTAAAACATATACGATGCTGCCCAAGTTAAGGTTTGGCTTGGCATTAGTTTTCAAGTAGTGAGGCTGCTGACCCTGGGCATTGGAATCTCCATCAATGGTATCTAAACCGATTATTGAAAGATCCAAAACTGAACTGGTGATAAAAAACCTGCAAACATATAATTAACACATGAACCTAACAGGGTACTCTTAAAGCAAGCACAACTTTGAATCACAGAAAAGGCAATAGCAGCTCCTATAGTTCAATGAAGGGACAATTAGTGCATGACCATAATTAAAGTTATGATATCATAGACATTATTCGTTTCTCCTCTAGCACATGCAGGAATGCTGTTGCGGTCAGATATAGGGCCATACACAGGTCCAATATCAGCAAGAAACTACTCTCCTACCCACCCCAATTTGCAGGGGCACTTTTTCCATGCCCAAAGAATATACGTATTGGTTGATCCGCATTCCCAATGACAGGAATGGGAGACTATTAAAGAAATTTAAAGAAGGCCAATTCCCAATTGCAGCATCCATCAGATGATATGTTCAACCATGAAAATTAAGCACAGAGAGAACAGGTGGATTTTCAGGCAGAAATTGGAAGAAAATGTATATTCAATCGAGCACATGTTTCGAGATTTGGTTTAACAATGTTCAACCATGAAAATTAAGCACAGAGAGAACTGGTGGATTTTCAGGCAGAAATTGGAAGAAAATGTATATTCAATCTCGAGCACATGTTTCGAGACTTGGTTTAACAAAAGAGATTATCCCCATGCAATTCAAATGCAAAATCTCTACCAACTGAAAACAACACATACCCAGCTGAATAAGCCTAATACATCTGCAATCTCATATTGCTCAATTCGCTGAACATATCTTACTAATTCAATTTCTTAACCAATTACTCCAGGAATATCTTAATATAAAATTCTCAAGTCCGAGATTGGAACTGATCCAACAGATGCATCTTCATGATTTATATTATAGTCGTAAAGATCCCATGTCCTCTGGGTCTACAATTCAATCCCAGAAGCAATAGGTGGCAAAGGTGCACTCGGACAGATCATGAAGCTATGATGTCTCCATCAACTATCGTCGAGGAACTTCATGGATTTTCTCTAGCTAACCAACTCGACTTCGTTTATTTTTTTTTCTCAAAAAAGGACCCACCAAAATCAGATCTATCATGGCATCGAGGATCCTACAGGAAAAGGGGGGATGCAAAATAGAAATTTCTAAGAGCCGCAATTTTGATTTGGGGGCTAACAGGAAACTCCAATGCATCTCCCCTGTTTTTCATTTTCTAACTAAGCGTTCATAGAGTTGACATGCTGTAAAACCACAACAGCCTCGCATTACGATATCGCAACGACGATTCAATGCGAAACGCCACAGCGGGTTCCTTCCAATTCAGGCCTCGTCCCACACAGGAAGGCGCGAATCAAAACCGAACCTGAGCGAGGAAAGCCAAGTTACCTGTGGGGAAACAAGGTGGCGGCGACCCCGTTCTGGAGCCGGATCTCGGAGCTCTCGGCGGCGGCCACGGAGGGGAGGTTGACGTGGGCGGTGAGGAGGAGGTTCCGGTGGATGAGGAAGCCGGTGCCGGAGCCGGAGACGGCGGCCATGGCGGGCGACTTGCCGGAGAAGATGGCGGCCTTGGTCTTCTCGGACTTGCCGACGCCGCTGCAGAAGCAGAGGGACTCGGTGAGGACCCCCATCGCCGGCGGCGGCGGCGGGTCGTCTTCCGCCTTAGGGTTTTCGCCGGGGGGAATGCGCCGCGTCAGGGCATCGCGGGGCTCAGATCTGAGGGGGAATGCCGGGGCGCCGCCGACGAACCCGTCTTCTTCTTCTTCTCCTCCTTCGCCGGCAACACCATTAACTCCTCCTCCTCGAGGAGAGAGAGAGTCTAGAGAGAGAGAGAGAGAGGGCTTAGGTTGTCCGCGGAACGAGCAAAGGAAGAAGGTGGATGGCGTCGAGCTGGAGTAGCAGAAGCTTTCGTCTGTGAAACTCCTGAAAGAGAGAGAGAGAGAGAGAGAGATGAACAGGTGCTTCTGCGTTTCTTTTTTTTGAAAAAGTAAAGGAACATTTCCATGCTGTTTATTTTGGTAGTAGCAATAGCTATATGTTACGGATTTATTCCGTTTCATTTTTTTTTTTGATAAAACCTTTTATTTCGGATAATAAATTTTAGGAAAAATGACACGGACGGTATGTGCAATATGATCCCTTACATTTTTAATTGGTTCAATATGGTATCTGGACTTTTGGTATATGTTCAACGTCGTCTTGACCACATTGAACATCTGTTTAAAGTTTATGGACTATATTGAACATATTAAAAGTTCGGAGATCATATTGTAAGACTCAATTGTACTTTTGTGACAATTTTTAGGACTTCTGGTGCATATATCCCTCGAATATTCGTTTAAAGTTTATGGATTTCATTAAATAAATTAAAAGTTCACGGACCACGTTGCACATTGATTTAAAGTTTATTAATTATACTGAACAAATTAAAAGTTTAGAGACCATATCATGCGTCGAGCCAAAGTTTCGTGTCGTCATCCCATTTTGCATTAGTAATAGCTATTATATTAAAGATTTATTCCGTTTCTTTTTTTTTTGATAAAATCTTTTATTTCGGATGATAAATTTTATATTTAACGGATTTGTCAAGTGTTTGAGATACATTTTCTTTCGTAGGCGCAAATATTAACTAGAGGACTAGTGGAGAATTTCGTTAAAGAAAAAAGAGAGAAAAATATGCAAAAAAAAAAAATAAAAAGACGAGAGAGAAATGAGAAAATGTTAATGAACGCATGCGTATCCAATAGAGAAGGGCACTATCGAAGATAGTGACGGTCACGTTGTTTTCCAATTGAGCACACGCCACCCACCACCCCATATGCATTTGTCTATTCATCGAAAAGACATAGCCATGAAATTAGATTCAAGACAGAGAGAGAGAGAAGGCCCGCCATGTGCCGATATCTCCCGGCTCTCGTTTCAATCGATCGGTCGGTTGAGCCCGCGAGTCGATAAATCGAGAGCGCTATCCATTCGTCTCGAAACATCCCGTCGTGGCCGTCGATTGGCACTTCTCGGTTCAATCTTCATGGGCGCTCGAAATTCGTACCGTTCGATTTCATTAGAAATCATCAGGTGCTCGTACCTCCGCCTTGATTAAAAGAAATTGCGATGCGGCGTTGAAAGTACGGGAGCAAACGCGGATTGGCACGAGGGGCCCGGCGTTTAATGCGGGAGTTCGTGACATTGGGCGGGGAGGGACCGCCGTAATTGACTCGTCGGGGTTGGGGGGAAGAGAGCCACATGCACGTTCTTCGCATCACGTTGGGGGGCATACGGACCGGGATGATCACGTCCCCGTACAAAATGATGGAGACGAGGGGAGTTTGGGAAGGGGCAAAGTGCCTTGCTTGAACATGTATGTGATGGTTCCACTGCATTATTGCGTTTGCGCGTTTCTTTCATGAAGAAAAAAGAAAAAATTACGCACGTCTCCTAAATCTAAATGTAAAAGAAAAGGAAGATTACGAGATCCTTTAGGAAAAAAAATTTGGTTTCGATTCGGTTTTTGGTGATTGTCGTGATCGTGTTAATCGTTAGTGCATCCGATGACGACAGGAATCGTCTCGACCGGGACAACATAGGATGGGTTAAGCAGAAAGTGTGCATCCCCCTACGCTTCCATGAATGTGATCGCCATGCCGCACCCATTTTGATACAGTGCACGTCAAGATTAATACCATAATGGGTTCGTATGATATGGTAGAAAGAAAAAAGTAACTTTTCCCAATATAGTATATTGTTATATTTTTCAGTTAAGTGATTATTTCAACATGGTAGTTTTGTTTTTTAACATATAGCTTTTATGTTTGTTATAATAATCATGCGAATTAATGGGGTTGGACAGCACGTCGCCGATCGACACGTGGTTATACTCCACGATGGATGGTCACAGTTTTCTCTCTCGATATCTCATATCAACATAATAGAAGATAAGTCACGCTTTAATTGAAAATGTTTATGATCCTCCGCCGGCATCTTAAACGTCCGAGAAGAGCAAGTCCGTCACTACGGCCTCACAGAGCTGGACACACATCACTATCCCACGTTCATGACCTCGCTTTGTGGGTTTCAAAGAGAACGTATGAATGAGCAACTTGTATGGATTATAGACCAACTCACTACTAGACCTGTCAAAATGGGTCATAAACCCATTTCTTAACCCATTTATTAATAAATGGGTCATAAATGGGTTAGTTATATTTAGTAAATGGGTCATAAATGGGTAGAAGTCTTATATTAGTGTTAAATGGGTCATAAATGGGTCGCAAATAGGTCATAAATGAGTTTACAACCGATTTAAACTCAACGCATTTCTCTCACCCTCACTCAATCTTGCACTCACTCATTCTGCACTCTCATTTCAGTTTGGGTATGAATTTTCCTATATTTAATTAAATATGGAAGTATTTTAGCAATATGGGTCTAATCGGGTATGGGTTGGGTATGGATCGGGTCGGGTATGGGTCAACAAAATTGCATTGCGCATAAATGGGTCATAAACGAGTTAATGGGTTAATTTGGGTCGGACCATTTATGACCCGACCCAAACCCAACCCGACCCACCCATTTGACAGGTCTACTCACTACCGACTTAGCAATCGCTTTGGCTTTGAGACTTTACATCTAGGAACCTTGCTTTGACTCGGAAGTGTTTTCCCTCGAAGCAAGTAGCGTTTGATGACCACAGTTTAAAGTGCATGTTAGAAAAGACCCCAAAAAGAAAGTGCACGTTAGAAAGAAACCGTAAAATCAGAAATTAAATTAAAAGAGGAGGGGCATACGCGGATAGAGAAGAGCAAACATGGCGGATAGAGAAGTGCACTTTGGCTAAATGCTGAACCGTTTGGTTTAGCTTTTCGAATCTGAAAAGCCGAAAGTTAGCATTTGAAATGCTAAAGTCTATTTTTTCCTTTCCAAATTGCTCTCACTCAAATTTTAATATTCCGGTTTTGCCCATGTTACTGTTCATCTTCCTCACCGATGGCCGGCGAGGGTGGATTTGACCGGCGAGGGGCCAACGAGGGCGGATTTGGGCGGCGAGGGGCCGGCGAGGTTGCCCAACCAGGGCGACGGCCGCCTGGGGTCGGGCAATCGCCCAAGCGCCGTTGTCTGGGTCGCGTGATCTCAAGCGACCGCCGCTATGTGTGCTGAACCGTCGCCTGGGCCTGCGTGTGCAGCCTTCGCACCTCGCTGCTGAACCTGAGTGGAGTACTGTGCTCAACCGTCACGTATCTCTGCCGTGTGCGCTCAACCTCGGCCACATCTCTGCGCCACCTGAAGCTTCGCACCTCTTCGCTGCGCAAATCAAAGCTTCCGACCTCTCTGCTGATTTTTATGAAGCCTGAGGTAGAGTATTCGTGGGTTTCTCTAAAGGAGATTTCTCATTCAAAAAAAAAAAAACTAGGGAAAATTAATGAAAAGACAAAGTTTCTAAACAAAAAAAAAGTAAAAAAAGGGAGAAAGCCATATAGGAGCGAGTTTTCTATCGTCTCAAACTCAGCTTCAAGGCCTGACTGGAACGAGAATAACGTATAACGTTCAACGAAATCTGGTCATCCAGACCCGACACATGCATGGACTGAACAAATCGAGATTCGGCTTAGACTTTGACCGAAACAGGGGCAGCACAAGGAAAACGTTCCAGTCTGGGCGAGGTCTACGCGCGGGCGGCCCTCATCACCCTTGAGCTAGGGCGGCCCTCGCCGATCTGGGCGCGGGCCGCCCTCGCCGCTGTCAACCGAGGGCCCCGGCCCGTGCTCATATCAGCGAGAGTATCAAACAGAGACAAGAACAGAACGGCGTACCGGCGGCTTTCGACTGGTCGGGGCTTCGCCGCAAGTGACGGGGGTGGTGGCCGGTGCTTTGCAGACGACGGAGGATGGAGGATGAGCTGAAGACACCGCTGCTTCAAAGGGAAGATGAGGTAAGACGTGAAAATTTTAAGGTTTACGAAAACCTTTTTATCTTTCTATTTCCGAGCAAAAAGGAAGCAGATTTTTTTCTACTTCTTATTTTTGTTCTAAATCCATTTTCTGGCCATTTTTCTATTATGAGAAATAGAAAAATCAACTGACGTTACTACATAGATTTCTATTTTTATTTTATTTCAGAGAACAAAAGAACAGAAAAATAGAGAAGTAGAAATATTGCCAAACACACCGTTGGCAGCCATTTCAAATTTAAAAGCATTTATTGAAGTTTCCTATGTAATTAATTTTGAGGGACTTTAAATTTGTTTTCATTTAATTTCACGTGTCGATATGTGATAGGATCTCCCTAGGCAGAGCGAGATCCGTAACATGACGTGGTAGCGTCATACTATTTATCTATTGATTGAGTGCTAAAATCGGAATTCTAATAGTTTACCGAGGACAAGATTGGAAGACAAAAATTTATTAAACCCCTCAAGTTGTTCAAAGCTAAAGCGGTGGGTATTTCCCTTTAGCCTTGGATCCTCAAATAGCTTTGGGTCCAAAGTACAAAAATTACACCTAGCACAAAATATTTGGCTCATAAGGATTTTGAAATCCCAAAGTTGTTTTACAAGGTATCCCCCAAACGTAGTAGTCCATCAAGAGAACCTTAACGCAAAACCGAACCGATTTTCCGGTCGAACTGCCACTAACTCGGAAGTACCGGTCCCATTGGTTTCGACCGGTTCGAATTTTTTCCCCATTTTGGAACCGGTTCGGCTCGCGCTCTCTTCTGGAAATGCCTACATTGCCCTCGCCGTTCTTCTTCTTCTTCCTCTTCCTCTCTTTGTATCTCTCTGCGTGTGCGCGACTCAAAAGGAGGAGAAGAGCAGGAAGCGATCGATCGTCGGGTTGAGCAGCGTCGGAGATCGAGCCATGAGCGCGACGGGCGGCGACGTGGAGGCGGGGTTCGCGAAGCTGCAGGGAGAGGACTTCGAGTACTACATGCAGACCTACTCCATCGTCCTCGGCCGCAACTCCAAGAAATCGACGGTCGACGTCGACCTCTCCAGCCTCGGCGGCGGCATGAACATCTCCCGCCACCACGCCCGCATCTTCTACGACTTCTCCCGCCGCCGCTTTGCCCTCGAGGTCCTCGGCAAGAACGGATGCCTCGTCGAGGGCGTCCTCCACCTCCCCGGGAACCCCCCGGTCAAGCTCGATTCCCAGGACTTGCTCCAGATTGGCGACAAGGAGTTCTATTTCTTGTTGCCCGTGAGGAGCATTTTGGGCGGGCCGATCGGGCCCCGGCACCACGTGGCGGCCCCGGCGGGGGCGTATGGGTACCCGCCGCAGCCGGTGGTTGCGGGGAGGAAGGGGAGGGGGAGGGAGGTTTATGAGGAGGAGGATTATGGGGAAGATGAGGAGGAAGGTGGCGGTGGAAGTGGTGGCGGTGGGAAGAGAGTCAGGAGGGATGGGTATGACGGGGCTTATGGTGGCTATGCTGGTGGTGGGTCTGGTGGGAAGCAGGCACTGGGTGAGTTCTGCTCTCTCTCTCTCTCTCTCTCTCTCTCTCTCTCTCTCTCTGATGTCCTGTTTCTTGATTACTCTTGACTAGACTTTGTTAGGAAAAGGGGATGACAAATTGGGAGTCTGCAAAATCGGATTCGGGGTAGATGGGGGAGAATAGGGTGGAGTCTTCTGTTAAAGTTTGTTGCTTTGTTGGTTTTTCTGAGATTGATGTATTTCCATTCTACTGCCTTGGTGGTTGGATCAGTGTTAGGATTTGTTGTTCCCGTGCTATTTCCATATGCAAAAAATGGAATTCTTTGTATTCTAATCTCTGTTATTCCAATCTCTATTCGCTTCTCGCTGGAATGGGAACTTTGAGAATCTGTTGAGAAGTTTGATTGCATCTATTATGTGTGTCATGCCTGGTTTGCTGATGCATTTAGTTCTCCACATTGGCCCATCCTATAACACGGCCCGAGCACACTGTTTTTCATCTTTGTAGCAAAAACCGCTATCCTGAATTTTGAGGACGATGCCTTGGCATGATAAATGATTTGTGGGTAACAAACTGCAGTCTGCACAGATGTAGCTAATAATGTCTCTCATAATTCAGTCATCAGAAATGACGGCTCTTTGCCTGTCTTTGCTTGATGTTTGCTTGATGTTTAGAGACGGAACATAAATTTCTAATTAGCTCAGGGCTGTTTGCCACAAAACCTTCTATGGTGAAAGGTGATTCTCTGCCTACTTGCAATACCCTGCATTATGCACGCACTTGCTACCTCTCCACCTAGGCATGGTTATAAGTGTGTGCCTTTTGCAGAAAACGTCTTTTTTTCAGAACTACTGCTCATTACTGTCATTTACGGAACACCAAAACTATAAACAATCTACAGTGTGTATTTAGTATGGTAGTGGCTGTAGTCCTTGTTTCTGAGATTGACTCGTAGTTTGTCCTCTTCCTGTTTTTGTCCAGTGATTTTGCATACAATGTCAAGTCTCTGTGCTCTCAATTTGCAGTTCTTTTCAGGTGTTATGTTGGATGGCCTGTATATTTTGTTTGGAATATCCTATTGGTTCTCACACACACACACATTGAGGACAAGGAAGCTCAGTAAAACTTGGGAATATGAAGTAGTCAATCGACCTTGGTTAGCAGAGCACTATACTTTTACATGTAATTGTAATTGGTACCTCAAATGAGAATTCTAAGATCCTACTGTGGCTTGCAAGCTTTTAGCACAATGAACCATCAATTCCTGGTCTCTGCTTATTCCTATTTTAAAGTCAAAGCTGTAGTTCTTTAAATGTTGTCGATCCCCTAATAGTATTTTTGTTCACCATCGTCCTTGTACGCATTCATCAAAATCCTTACAGGGCCTGTATGATTTGTCTCAAGTAGCCTATTGTTTATTTGTCGATATGATTTTAAGTGGTACCTGAAAGGAAACTTCGTAGGTTCTTTAATCGTGCCACTGCTTGCAAGCTATTATTCTTAGTTAAATAATTCCTAATCTCTGTCTATTCCTCCTCCAGTGACTTTGTTCTCCATCTTCTCTTACCTGTTTGTCAAAATCTTTGATCGAGCTGTCTCTTCATTAGCAGCATTCAAGATCCAATCAGCTCTTTCATTTTGATTTTTATCCAGATTCTCCTACATAGTCTGAGCAACGTCGACCCCCACGCCAACCTCCCCCCCCTGCCTTCTTGGTAACTGCAAGCTTGACAGAGTCTACCAAGTGATCTGAGGCTTCAACAATCATAATGCATTGCAATCAAGATTTCAAAATGTCCATTTCTTGATACATTCAAGCTGATAGTATCTTTAGGTTTCTATGTAATTCCAATTTATATTTTGTGGTTTCTGTTATGTGCTACTGTGGAGATTTGAATTTGGTTTAAAAATTGTGTCATGAAATTGTGGATTGGTCTTTTTCTTATAGATGCTGGACTATTGTTGTTTTTCCTAGTTGGAGATTCAATTGTGATCGATATCTTGTACATCAAAGTGATGATTTTTTCCTTTGGCATGACCCTATTTCTAGTTCCTGCTGAGAAGAAGGGAGACAACAGATCGAGAATTGACAGAGATGCTGATAATCAGCAGCTTATGCAGTTGGAAGAGAAGGATGTGGTATCATCTGTAGCTACAGTATTGTCTGATCTTTGTGGTCCTGGGGAATGGATGGCCATGGAGAAACTTCATACTGAGGTGAGTATTTGAAGAGCAAATTGTTTTCTATTTTCTTTAGATAGATTGGGCTAGCCTGGTTTAGTTGCTTGTTCACAATATTCAGAAACTGCCTTAAGGTCTCCGAAACAAACCAGTTGCTGTATCTGGAAAGTCTATTTTCCAGACTCCAGGTTTCTGATTTTGGCCAAAAGAAACTTCTGAATGGGTTTATTGATCCTGTACCATAGCAAGTACTTGATGTGAAGTCTACAGCTCAAACAATCGTTGTCCACTTGAGTGGATTGTTGAATTTCGCTATCAGAAAATTAGGAAGTATGATGATGTATCATCATTGATCCATTAGGACGATCAGACAAATTCCTGTCTTCAGATTCCAAAAAAATTGCTTGAAATGTGAGATTTTTCACCTCTCATGAGTAAGTTCCCCTTTTATGCCCACGCCTACCTGGTATCTAATGTGTTTTCTTAGTGTGCATTTGACTTAGCAAGAGATTGTCATGATAATATGGGTTGAAACGATATGCAGAGTACCAAGCATGCTTTATTTGATCGTCATGGTCATTTGTGATATTTGTCTTCTTTCTCTTGCTACTTGCATGGAATCCCTTTACAGCTCACGAATTGTTTTCCCTTATTGATACTCTCATATGATTATACCATTAATACTGTTTAATATAGTTTCCAGAATTTTGTCTTCCGACTTTCTTGGATTTAGTGAATTTTGTTACTGTGTGATGTACTGCTAAATTCTTTTTTTGATCATGGGTATGCTAACTCATGGAATTTGTTCCTCTAGCTGGTGGAGCAGTATAGCAGTGTTTGGCACCACAGTCGAGTTAGGAGGTACCTCACGTCTGAGGACTGGCCTGGCCCGGAAGCCAAGGGAAAACCTTGGTATGGTTTGCTTATGTTGCTGAGAAAATATCCGGAGCACTTCGTCATCAACACGAGGTCGAAGGGCCGGGTGACCTTAGAGTTTGTGTCATTGGTCTCTCTGCTCTCGTGACATGACAATGAGTGCTGGTACTTGCGCTGTGGCACCTTCTAGATTTTCTTGTGTTAATCTGATCTGGTGTACTTTTTACCTGTGATCTTAGTACTTATGGACAGTGTTGCGCTCGTCACAATGAAGTTGTTAACATGTTAGGATTACTTTTAGCCTTCCCTTTTGTTAGCTTTTTCCTGTAAATGATGTTATTTCTTCGGAATTAGATACTGTCTATTCTTTTGCCTACGACATTGCAATGGGAAGCCCCTTTTTTAAGGAGTAATTTAATTAAGCGTGAGGAGGACTATTGGTCGTTACGAAATGAGAGTATCGATCTCTCTTAGGTCTTCTGAAATGAATATACCCAAAAGTTGGTGACTCAAATCATTCAATGGGGACTAAAGTCGAGAGTTGCTGGAGGAGACGGACCCCCCAACCCAAAAACAGAGAGGATAAAGAGGCGCTAGGATTATCCAAAGCTCAAACCACGGTGCTCAACAATTGAACTGCTAGAGTTTTCCAGTTACCCAATAAGAAAATCGTAGTTTCCACAAGCCAAAACGTGAAAAACTTGAGCAAAAGCCATGTGGAGGATTCATGATCATCCTGCCTTTGAATCACTTCATCGCATAAATCAGTCTCCCCTTTGAAGTTTAACTTGAGCTACACTTTGGACCTAGCTTTCGTGCTGCTAGTAGCAACACACCAGATTTAAGAGCTGCTGCCGACTGTTAATAGAACCCAGTCAAATCAGATAAGCTCATCCAAATATCAACCACTTTCCAAGAAAGTGGTCTTTTGCCAAAACATCAGATGGGAGATTGCCTTTATGTGATCCAAAGTATAACCATTCGCAAAGCAGGTACAACAAAGTTCCCCACTGGGTCAAAATTTGGGTAACATGGTAAAGAGACTCCCCTCCAGCCACTCTATCTTTTACCTACATGCTATCACTAACCCTCAATTTCCTCAAGAATCTTCTTTGTTCAGTTTACCAAGCATTGTTTGGGAATAGAGCTGCTGTTCCTTAGCTTTCTTTGCGGCAAGCTGTTCCTCATCAAGTATTTGGATGGGGGACCACTCCGGCAGTTTCAACGAGTCAATGTCCTTCAAGATTGGTCTCAATTTCAAAATAGCAAAGTCCATAGCTGTCCCCGCAATGGCAAACAAAGCTGAGTACTTGATGGCTCCGACTTGCCCACCTGGTATTGCAAAACAAACACATACAGATCCTTTTTCGAAGGCAAGATAACCAAATTACCACATATTGTTAAGAATGATATAACAGACGTGGCTTTTTGAACAAACCAGCAAGTAGATGCAATGTCTGCACATTGACACTTGTTAAAAAAAATACTAGGATGATTGGGCAGTTTCACTGAAAAAGTTCTAAGAGTCTATAGAGCTTGTAGCGTTAGAAGTTCTCAGCAAAGCCGTTTTATACAGAAGATAAATCCAAATATCCTTGCATAACCTTACTAAAGCCCACAAGAAAGAGGGATGCAGTATTCAAAAGACAAGCAAATAAGGAGCTGAGGTGAAAAATACAAAGTCGCCACAACATTGGCGTCATGAGACAATATACTAATAATCCTAAACCCATCTATTTGAGATCAACCTGAACTTAGAAGCTGAAATTTTATGTCACGATGATCCTGAAAATGAAGACCCATATGAAGACCGATAGTAATCATCCACAATTGTAAGCTTAGTCCAACTCCATTATGCTCACCCATTCACGAGAGAGAGAGAGAATTCTGACCTTGGAGCCGCCCAAGGATAGCACCGCTAGCAAAGCCACCAAGGGCAGAGTTGAACAGATCATCCGGTTCGGATTTACGAGTCACTCTAACAAACTCGCGGGTCCCTGTCCATATGGAATGCATATAGTTGGAAGATTTTGCCATTAAAATACGTCATGACTCCATAGCATTATCTAGATTGTGCTGCACACAGACTGTTGTTGGTTAAATACTTCCCTTGCAAAAGTTAGTATGAGAGTTTTGATCATGGGAAATCAACTTTGGTTCAAACACATTGAGCTCGTTAAAAAATTAAGTATTCCGTCCTTTATTGATGTACACATACACTCCTTGATCTTTTCCTTTCCAGCAAAACTATCTAACTCGAGTTGCAGTTGTGCATGTCAAATGGTGCGGTAATTGAGATACAGAGAACTGACCCCCCGCTTTCTGAAAATGATTAACTATATATTTGCATATTGCAAATGACGGTTCTGCCACAATTACATATAAATTAGAGGATCATATGGAAATAACAATGTATGATTCACGGACGAAACATAAGGAAAACTAGCCACCACTGTCCCAGGCATGACTATACATCCTAACTAGCTGCACCGCTTATTCCAGAAGCATAGCACCTAGCAGCATGACTGAACAATCTGATGAGGACCGTGAATAATAAATGAAAATCTGTGATTCCACTCCCGTGAGTACAGAAGCCCGACTTCTCGTATTAGGTTGGACAATTCTGAAAGAGTTTGAGAATCCTAGAAGCACGCTCGCTCACTTTGAAACCTCTACTACGGTAACCACTCCTCTGATTCCTGCATGGTTTGTCCTCTCATCCTATCCTAGAGTCATGCAAGTGACAATGAAGAATTGAAAGTAGATGAAAAGAGGCGAATGAACCCTAGCAACACAGCCTTTCTCTAGTATATGCAATCATCAGCTACTTGTTGGAGAATCGGAAGCTTAAAGCGGCACAAGCAGTCACCAGTTTCTTCCTCATAGCCGACGCCCCCGATCGAGAACGCTCGACGCCATTCAACTTAAGACTAACAATATCTAGGAACACCGTCGCCTCGAGCAGTTTCCGACAAAACTAAAGCTCCGACTCCGTATGTAAGCCGACTCGGATAGCGAAATGCGACAGAGGAACTCACCGCAATAGCAACCCATGACAATGGCGAAATTGGCAGCATAGGTCGCGGAGATATTCGCGACGCCGTGAACTCTCCGGTGCTTCGACGCCAGCCCGTACCCGCCGCCAGCAATTCCTGCCACCCCAACGCCAAATCAATCGGCAATCCAGCGACCGCCGAGACCATCAAATCGAGCAACGGCAGAGAGAGGGAGAAGAAAAAAGGGATATGCCGACTCCAGGAGGAGACGGCGAGGGCGAGGGCGACGGACCTGCGAGGAGAGCAGGGAGGAAGACACGACCCTTCCAATCGACAGAAGAAGACGGCGACGGCGACGGCGACGGCGACGGAGATGGAGATGGAGATGGAGATGGAGGCTCTGCTTGGGAGGGTTTCGGATCGCGATTCGAAGCCATTTTCCGTCCGATGATGCCGAGCACTTTCGCCGCTCAGGAGGGAGGGAAAGCAACCGACTGGCTAAAAGGACCTCGCGTTGCGTAGTGATGTCCCCGCCGTACTATGCCTCGTTGCCTTGGTTTTAGGATTAGCTTATGTATTTTAGAACGCTCGTTAACCGGGCCCAATAAAAAAAAAAAATGCTCGACCGATCGACTCGATAACAATTTCCATTCTCACACGCTCGACACAATTGGTTGGTAATCTTATAAGGATAAAAAGGAGTGATCGATGCTCGTATCTTAAAGATCCCACCGTACTGATAAGTTGGTAATTACTTATTTCTCGTATTTTCCGAATAAGTGGACAGGGCTAGGAGATCTCGTGCATGTCGAACTGACAGTAATAAGGTTCCCCTTCTTGAGGAACTTCTAGTAAACTTCTAACAAACTGTAGATTTCATCTAAAAGCTGAAACTACTTGAGAGCTGCAAGCAAACCATCTCACACAGGAGCATCGACAGAGTCATTTGACATTGTTGTGTCCCCAGAACCCCAGGCAAATTCATCCATCAGCCATTGCCGAGAGCCAATGTATAGCTTATATCAATCGAAACCTCCTTGCCCTGGATGCACAAAAATTTCACAGGAGCTCTTAACTACGAGAAAGAAATTAAACTGCCAAATACTAAACTCTTTTTCTTCAGGAAAGGCGAGACTATGATTTTTCGAGTTCTCGCTACAATTATATATATTTATAAATTGATCGGCAGCGGCGACATGTCCGACATTACAGCTTATTTCTCTTCAAGCTACAAGAATTTGCTTGCTAGGAGTAAATATAATCTAAGATATTTAATGCCCTAATAGGGACCTTTAATGACCAAAAAAAGGGAAAAAAAAAAGAGAGAGGCTAATGCCCACCGGCTCGAGCCCGACCATTAAAATTGATCGTTCAGCCTCGTTTCGGATCAAACTTTCAAGAGACTGAAGTGTCTGGCTCCACCTCTTCCGAACCCGACAAGCTATTGGCTTCTTCGCCATCCCAGTCGCCATTCTCGGGTTCGGGCTCGGATTTTTTCTCCGACCCTGCCCCGACCCTTCTCTTGTGTTCTGAAAAAACCTCAGAGATGTAAGAGCAAAGAATTCGGCGGAATAGAGTGGCAATGTATCTTCAGATGAGATGCACAGTTAACATATTACTCTTATTGGTAATTGCGTGGCGTGTCATTGCCAGGAACTTGTCCCAGTTCAGTTTCGTGAGCTCGTGTTTCTCCTCCTCTGACAGCTCGAAGTTTGGTTCTCTGCCACACATGAAAGCAGCCCTGCAGCATGTAGCTTAGCAAGGTTAAGACTTTATAATTACTTTCTCGCATTGTTCTTTGAAAAATAAAAATAAAAACAATCATGGCTAACCACAAGTTCGGTAAGTCAAAATCAAGCTTAGAACAGTGAGTTTCGGTTCCTCTTTAACGACAAATAATCAGAAAGCGGGACAAAGAGCGTAGCCACACGAAAACATCAACTATAATGGAACTCTAGCAACACCAAGCATTCTTACAGAAGTGTAACACTATTGTGATTATTAAGCTTATTCCTAACAACCAAAACAAGTGTCTAATGCCCACAAAATTTTCCAGTAACAGAGAATTCCTCTGCTGTACTCAAGATATAGTGAAATATATTTCTCTCAGCGATATTTCTCATCTTATTTGCTAAAGGAGATGTCTATCATTGGATATCCAGTCAGCTTAGAGAGAGATACCTACTCTACTCATAGTTTTTCAATGCTAAATAAACTATGCCAAAAAGAATAAACAGAAGAATATCATGAAAACACATGATGCAGCATGGTCAATGGGTAGAGATGAGTACTTTTGACGACAATATCCATTCATACCTGTCATAAAGACGAGCTGCCTCTACTTGGGAACCAACGGTACCCAAGTGAATCTGTTTCTTATCAACTTTTATTGCAGCCTGCCATTTCATATTCTTAAAGTACACACCTCTCATGACACAAGGTTCTTGGTTGTGATGATGTTTTCTCCTGTGCCGCTTTCTCCTTTTGATCGCTTGTCCTGAAAATGAGCAACCCATGCCCATGCTTCAGACTTCAGAAGTAGGTTCATGAACCAGAAAGCTCCAACAGAAACCTCTGCCACCTATGCACGCACTATTTGCATGCTGATATTTCACGTAATAATAAAAAGGCATACACGATTCAAATTGCTGCATTTCAACTAACAACCAATCTTCAATCAAGGAGTTACTCTTACCAGGAGATCTATTCCTTAAAAAGAGAAATGAATGGGGACAAAAGAGTCTTCATAATACGAATTCGTAGCATGTCCACGGGATCAGGCTAGGTTCATGAAGTGTTATAGACAGAGTGACAGCTTTCTGTACGAACATACACCGTACGATTCAGAGACGTGTACTCCAAGAGACCCCATTTACCATCACTACCACTTAGCTTTCATAGGCAATGAGTTACTTTAGCTACCAAAAATAGTTATGTGGTCACCAGAGAATGTTTCACTGGACATTAAACAGGGCACCAGTAAGGACACTGTGTATAGGGAAATAACACAAGCGCTCCTGAAAAGGCTCAGTTCATGAGATTAATTAGGTTAATAAGACTCTTCCACATACTTAATATAAATGGCAAGCCAGCTCAATGTTTGGAATCACTTTTAGGAGTTGCAGAAAATACAAAACAGGAAGCAAAAAGTAAAAGGAAAGCAAACACTTTGCTAAAATGAAGTGAAAACAGTAAAACCTAGTAGAAAAGAATTACTTGTTGGCATTATTTTTCTCTCTTCCAATCATTTAGTCACAATAATTCAGCCACACCGCTGTCACACCAAAGAGAGAGTGCAACATGCTGCTTCCTTTTTTCTTATCACCATTTTTTAGACTAAACAAAGACACAGGTAACAAATCTGGTTACAGGATGGTTTTATCTGTAAACCATGCGGAAGTGTTGGATCTTGGACTCAACTCACAGTGATTTCTGTCTTCTAATTACTGTCACTTTTTCCTAGCGTGGTTTGTCGGGCGTGTAATAGTCCATGTAGATACAATACAAATAAGCATAGAATTTTACAAACTTTCGGCTCGTATCGTAAGACCTCTGTCAGCTATCGACGGTAATGGTGTTCGAACATATAAAGAATTTCTCTATTGCCATCTCTTTAAGGTTTCCTGTTTATTTTAACAGGCAGAATTTCCTTAAGTGAACATCTGGATCCTCATTTTAGCAGAAGCGGGTTAAGGTCACTGTAGCAGCTACAACCATCAAACCAGAATCAATGGATCCAAATCAGAACCTTGGACAGCTACTCAGTGCATGAAAGTTCCTATTTAGGTAAACCCATTTGATAAAAGCTTTCATCATATAATATGTACTTATACAGAATATCATAATACACGAGGTAAATCGTCGAAATGTATGCGCAGTATCATTTGAGGAATCAAAAAGATTCCCTCACAATAGTACAGCACAATAATCTTCATCAAAGCACAAACCTCTCGAGGTCAAGTAGCTAGAAACAAAATCTGAGAATCGATCCATTTCTATAAGGGGGACAAAGGGAAAATAGCTGTATACTGAAAACCAGCTGACCATCTGAATAATGTAGGGTACTGACAATTCAAATGCAAGAAATGGGAACAATCTGGCGGAGCAACAAACCTGGAAAGTCTTGATTATGTGGCTCTTTTGCTGTGCTAGAACCAGAAATATTGGAAGAGCCAGATCCTAATTTTGTGAGTATTTTCTGGACAATGACATAAAGAAGGTGTGAGCACCAGGTTGCTGGGAAAATAAAATCCGCCAAAGATCACAAGGATTCTACTGATTTGACAGTAGCATTAGTAAAATGCACATGCTTTGCATGTGAATCAATTAGAGATATAACTTGGATGTCATGTGTGAAGGTTTTTTTTTGGAACTTGAGGACTATAAACATTCGGATGACATCAGACTTCTATCTGACAAACAGGGTAAGTCAAACCTTTTTACAAAAAAAGGAGATGGAGTTATTAATTACAAATTAAGACCCCATATCCATCTTTCAGATTTGCATGAAACTGAAAAGATGTTTACAATAGCAATCAATGTTCCGATTTAGCGCACCGCCATCTCAGACTCGCAAGGCGCAAGTACTCTGTCCATTTGGACAATCACAACATATAACCTTCTCTGAGACCACAATTCATCGAGAAAATTCATGAAACCAAATACTTATGCTGATATGGAAGTCCTGGTCAGATTTTATAACACATGAGAAGTGACATCCTGAGCCCTTCCCAGTTCCAATATGATTGAACTTCACACCATGAACATCCACCAATGCAAGGAAAAGCCTAAATTGATACGATGTCTGAACTGATAATGCAGTAACACATTGAGACAATCCTTCTAATGAAAAATACATCTCTTCACCAACGTCCCAAACACAGCTCCACCCTAGAATCACATTTTCTCTATATAAATTAAATCTTTTTCTTCACTAGTTCAGTACAATAAATCATGGGACAGTGGTAATAGTCCAGAGCTATGATTGTCCAAAACTGAAATAGGAGAATATACGGTCACAGTAAGTATCCAAGGAGTTTCCTTTCCTGGTAATGGCCAAATTTGAAACGGAATCGAGCACAATAATAGCTTTCAGAGAGAAGATGATCTCAGGAAAGGACAAATGGAGACTGCCTTCTTACTTCTTCTGGTGGTTTGACATCATCCAGAGGTAAGGGATGCACCGTCACAAGTTTTGTGTTTTGGTTAGGAGTATCATTTGCATGTCCATCGGATGACTTGGGAAGTGGAGCCAAGAAAGAACTTTTCCCTGAGAAAATCAATCGCATGCAATAAAATCAAATTATAGAACATAAGCGCTTTCATAAAACCAAGAAGCTAAGCAATATTTCAACCTGCGTTAAGAAACAAGAAAAAACCATATCAACAAAAAAGCGGAACCAGAGAACGGGATTACAGAATTGTCACAGTAAAGTAGTTTACAAATATGGAAACTAATTTACAACGAGGTCTTATATCCTACACTATGGTTGACTACTGCAGTAAAAGACACAGTGAGGTCGAGTAAAGTTTACCTGAGCAGAGTCCTAAAAGCTTGCGCCTTCTTAAGCTCACCATGGTTGTTCCGAGTCTCCTCTCTGTGCACAATGGTCTGGTTCTTCAATCTGGATATGCATCACCATGCTACATAAAACATATATAGGAAGATAATCCGTGAGAAAGAATTAAAAGAGAATGAAAAGATTTTCAACTCTGCAGGTTTCTAGCAATTACCATCATTGACGACAAACAAGTCAAGCGCCACGTGAACAAGTACTCAACCGACAAATCCCAGAACCAAGAGTTTTCACCGTATGCCACATCAAAAGAATATGAGCACACAGAATGTGCCCTCTGCCAAACACGTATAACTAGAACAGGACAATCGAGACAGATGATCTGCAGAAGTTCTTGGTTCGGAAATTTATCGCTGGTAAGGATTGAATGA
Organism: Syzygium jambos; assembly: GCA_031216235.1. NCBI lineage: Eukaryota > Viridiplantae > Streptophyta > Magnoliopsida > Myrtales > Myrtaceae > Syzygium > Syzygium jambos. The sequence goes on along the minus strand of CM062230.1, from coordinate 23,748,998 downwards.
GTTGCAACCTGGAGTGATGTGGCTCAACTCAAGCTATCTTCCCAGCACAAATGACCTAAATCAATCGAAAAAAAGAAGCATCTGAAGATGAGAACGTACTGAGCTATGTCTCATAAGTCAAACTTATCGTGCTAGAGCATCATCATTATCCAGAGTAGTCACGAGCAATGCAATTAAGCAAAAAAAATTCGCAGCAAAAATTACATTTTGAGGAGAATTAGGACAATCACACCCCATCAACGCGGCCGGCTATTACTACAATACCAGTTTCGGCTCCCACCAGCTACAAGTATCTTAATGGGCCAAGCTAACCAAAGCTATATAAGATTATCGATACCGTGCCAATGTTGTCACTGTGGCTACACCAAATTAAGCAGCTGAGAAGATCACAGTTCTCTACGCTCTCTCGCTCTCTCTAATCCGTCCCAAAAACAAAACCAGCCGCAGTTTCCAATGTGATTTTCCGTGGCAAGACCCAATATTCACATGAGAATTTTAGCAAGCATATCATTCGAGGCAGATGATAATAATAGCAATAATGCAATGCCAGGTTCCAGACCAAGCAAACGAGGCCTCCCCCGCAATTGAGATGAACAGAGAACGCGCAAGACCCAAAACAATCCTCGATTCGATGCAATCAACTCATGTGAGCACCGAATTCTCTGTAGAAGAAGACAGGCACGCGAAGCATTGCGGATAAGGTGACAGAGTCAGGCGCCAGCTAAACACTACTTCCGAATTCGTCAAGAAAAAGAAAAAGAAAAAACAGGACAATCTTTACATGCTCGCGCGCAAGCATGTGAACCGAAAATCGCAAACGAAGAGACGACGGCAAGCATCCGCAGACACCACCTCTCTCTCTCTCTCTCTCTCTCTCTCTCCCTCCGTCCACAAAAGTTAAGTCAACCCACCAACCTACCACCTTTCATGGACTAGTCAACCGAACCCCCCCCCGGCGTGTACGGAAATACAGTCCCAAATACAAAGCTCCATCCGAGCCAACCGGGACCGACCCAACAAAGATCAAGGACCCAACGAGACCGACCGACCGACCGACCAGCCAACTGGACTCGACCCGGCTTGACCCGACCGATTCCCAGCGAGCGAGGGAGAGGGAGAGGGAGAGGGAGAGAGAGAGAGAGGGGGAGACCGAGTCAATGCGTACGTACCGGAGAGAAAAGATAAAGGTGGCGACTTGACTGGGAGGACCCGGGGAGGGACGGGGGGGCGATCGAAAGGGGTCGCGGGTCGTGGAATCCGGGGGCGAGTTGCCGGCGGCGGAGATTGAAGGAGCAGAGAGAAGGGGGGGAGCTAGCGAGAGGCGGCGGCGGAGGAGGCAGAGGCAGAGGCAGAGAGAGAGAGAAGGAGAGAGAGGGAGATGTTGCTGCTCATGCATCTACCACCTTTTTGTTTTTATTCACCCGCCTCCCTCCCGGCTCTCCCTCTCTCTCCACCTTTCCCATTATAGCTGGTGTCATTTTGACAAAGGAGGGTGGCAGCGTGCCTCTCCTTCTTCGAAAAGAGGAAGAAGGTGGTGGTGGTGGTGGTGGTGGTGGTATAATGGTTGAAGAGCGAGAGCGAGAGAGAGAGACAGAGACAGAGACAGAGAGAGACAGAGAGAGGAGAAAGGGGACGTGCTTTGTGTGGAGTCTAGTGAGAGAGAGAGAGAGGGGGTGGGGTGGGGTTTTCCATCCTTTTTACCGTTTTGCCCTTTTGATGGGGGTTGGCCAAAATTACTCCCCGATTGGGGCGTGTGGGGGCTGCGGGGGATCTTTCCTGATCTGCCGAATTACGACAATGCCCCTCCCGCTTGCGCTCTCCATCTTTTTTCTTCCTTCTCTTTTTTCCAATTTCTGCCTTTCGTTTTGATCGTTTCCTTTCCATACTTTCCCTCCTCCTCCTTCTTCTTCTTCCGATTTTTTTTTCCGGGGGCCGCCGCGGCTTATCTCGACAGAACGAGACATTTTACTTGCCCTGGATCGGGATCGGCGAGCCGTTCGACCTTCTTTTAAGAGCTTCGGCGGACCTCATATAGTTGCGTAATCGCTAACCAATTCTTTTGGATATGTTTATGATACGCGTTGCGATGTAAAAAAAAAAATTTGATGAAGGATTTTTAGACATTCGTTCGAGAAAATCTCTTACTCTTTCAACTCCGTCGATTCCATCTCGCAAGAGGGATGTTATGGTTTCTTGAGAGATAATTAAAGATCGAGTAGATTGAAAACACATTTATTAAAAAAATAAAAGTGGTGATGATATGGGAATACTAATCTTATGTAGTTAATAAAAGTAAATTTTCTTTAGTTATTATATATATATCTTTGATTGTGAAATCAACATTTTCTTTTGCATATATATTCTTAAATTATTCGTTTTCCTCATCTCCATTGTCATCAACACGCTACACCGGGCGGGAATAACAGGCCTGATGAGCCGTTTGATGCCTCGATGTCGAGTCATCGTATTCAGCAGGTGAAAAGATTTCGAGGATTCGATGGTTCGCGTATCTACAAAAGGGCAAATAATGCTCAATTCTCCCTCCAGAGATCAAGCAATCGAACCCTGGGTTTGAATTTTTTATAATGGGGTGTTGCTGCACCAACCCCACAAAGTGTTGCATTCTTTTAAGTCTTTTCTTGCAAGAAAAGAATTAAATAGAATTGACCTTGACGTCTAGCGGCGAGCTTAAAGTATTGTATATATTATATACATTCCTTCATCAATAGCATGAGTATGCAAGAAAGCGCACAGAATTTAACAAAGAAAGGGGAGACAGATAGCTAAACAAATGATGGGTATAAAAATATTGAGATGATGCTCGTGGCAACTAAAATATCAAAGTAGGAATCAAATTCGAGACATTTTTTTTACCAAAGTTCTTACTCCGCCCTTATGTTAACGCAGAGGAACTTGTCTTGACGGGAGGACATGAGTGCTCAAATTAAGGATGAGCGGTTCCAGGTTCCGTATAGATTCCAAGTGGAACCTAGAAGTTCATCATTTTTTGAAACCCGAAACCCACCGTAAATGCCCTAGAACCTAGAATTTACCATGTCATAGATTCCAAAGTCGGTTTCAGGGTTTATCCATGCTTAACTTGTTTATTAATTGAAGGATTGTAGCTAAACATCACATTTTATGACAACCACTTGCCATTACAATCCACTGACCACGACTTATATTTAAACATATGAAAAATATGAAATATTAATAAAGTAAAAGTCTTGATCATAAAATGGGAGCTCAGACTAGTAGTTTTAGATTATACACTCATAATTGGACGCCAACTAACATCGCAGGATCATGCAAAGACATGGATCTAGACAAACAAAAAACTTGTTATGGGTCATAGGTTTCAGGTTTCGTATTCCACCTATTTAGAACGTGGAATTTATCCGTTGAAACAGGTTCCTTCACTTTTATAACCTAGAACCTACCCTGCATAATTTGAAATATGGAATCGACAAGTTTCCAACGATTTGGTTATCGGGTTCTGGTTTTTACCCCGGAACTATGATCACCTCTGGCTCGAACACCTCCCCAAACTCAAACCCAATCGGTTAAGCTTTTCTTCACATAAATTTCTAGAACAAGGTATAAAGCACAAATTGTTACGAAAATTCGCGATTAATCTTCATAATTAGATAGGGTTACCTAACCGACGTTTTATGCTTTAATTAAAAAAAAGTAAGAATATGTCGATAACATGACCAGTTTATCCGAATTGCTTGCTTCCTTTCTTTGAGTAGATCAAGAATTCAGATTTGGAGATATCTCTACATCTGAAATTCAAAACCGCAGCGCCCGACGCCCCCCCGCCCCGGGAACGCCGTCAATGCTTTTTAAGGAACCATTAAGGTTTTGACCCAAAAAAAAAAAGGGGGGGACCCACTAAGTAAGTTTTTCTTTGGTAAGAGAAGGTCTGCTTTTGAGTGCATTTTGGTTTAGAACCCGCCGTCGGGTTCTGGAAAGCTTTTTCTCTTTGGTAAGAGAAGGTCTGCTTTCGAGTGCGTTTTGGTTCAGAACCCGCCGTGGGATTCTAGATGAGATTTGGACAGATTGAAGTCAAATAATGTCAGCTTCTGCTGATGGGCCGCGTAATTTCCTTTGGTGGCATTGATCGATTCCGCGAAAATCCGAGAATTATTCTCTGGTCAATTCAGATACCTTTGAAATCAGAATCCCACCGTGCTCCATGCCCAAAATGCGAAATTTGTTTATGTATGGTCAGAGCATTCGATACCCACGAAGAGATCTTCGCCGAGCCGCTTCACGGTAACTCGCGCTCGGAGTAACGTGGCGGGTCCCGCCCGCCACCGCGTGGATCGGGTCTTATTTGATGCCCTGTCGCGGTACGTAGGAATTAGCCGAGCAACAGGTTCGAATATTTCGCGTCGCGAAAAAAAAAAAAATCGAAGACTGGTTAATTATGTTTGGAATAAGTGCACCACCAGAGGTTCTAAAAAATTTTACGGAAGTGCGATTGAGTTATAAAACTTTTAAAAAATATAATCAAATCGTTAAATTTATCATATCGATACAATCGAGTCCTTTCGTTAATTCTTTTAATTTAGCTAACGGAAAATACTAACGTGACTTTTTTAATAAACTTTGAGTCTTTATACTTTCTAATATAATTTAAGTAACATTTGGGGGAGTGAATTAAATGCCACGAAGGAAAGAGAAAATAGTTAAAAATTGCCACTTTGGAAAGAGAAAGTAATTAAAAAAATGCCATAATAGCAATCTATTAATCAAATTGACGGAGTTTAAACGAACGAGCATTTTCACGATGAGTTTCCGTTGCGCTAATCCCATTATATTATTCGGAACCGTGTTTTTTTTTCTTTTTCTGAAGGATTTTTTTTTTTGTGCGGTCCATAAATACTCCGGAACCAAAGTAAACGAGAGAATGAAAAACAAAATACAAAAAAATAAAAGAAGAAGGAAGAAAAAACATTTCAAATCAGGCGTCGCCATTTACGTAATTTCGTCGGTGCATATCGCGTCATAATTCACCGGGCACGAGGTATGGGGCACGGATGTGGGGACGAGGGGAGCGGGGGCACGGGGCGGGAATTCCGGGCCCGGGGCAGGGGCAAAATCGGAAGGGGGGAATTATTAAATAAGCGTGAGTTAGTTGGTGGCGAGCGAAGGGCACCGACGAGCGGTGATTGGATGGGCGGCCTGCCATATAAGCAGCCCCCCCCCCTCCTTTGTAGAGAAGATAATGTTGCAATGTGTCCCGCCAGCCCCCAAAAACCCTAATGAACTCCAATCATTTCCTTGCATAGATATCCATGCGTACACGCACGCACACGTACATTTCCCGACCCCCGCCCCCCCCTAATCAGCTTGGTGATCGTAATTATAACGATGATTAGAGTTCCTAATTACTCTCCGAGCTAGCCTCGAAAGCCGATGTTCGGGCTCGGCCGGAGGAGCAGCTCGTTCCGTCGAAGCGGGTCGGGATCGGGCGATGGGCCTTCTGTCGCGAGATTGTATCGCCGCGGGCCCCTCTTTTTTTTTTTTTTCTTTCTTTGGGTTTAACTCGATAGTTTACTTAGATTGAGTAAAGGAAGGGAGCAATCCGACTGCTTAATGAAGTTTGCTCGACTCTGTACTGATCACGATGGGCAACGGTGAAGTATACAATCGGGAGAGTGATGCGCTTGGAGATTCTGTGAATGTATCTCGGTTTATTGAGCTAGAAATCAACGATAATGTCCACTTGTCGGGGTTGGAAAATCCAAAATCACGGGATATTTCCTGGACTTTCGGGCAATCGGACCTCTACTTTTGGACCTTAGGTTATTTTAGAAGGAAAAAAACGATCCGCTTAAGAGTTTACTATATTTCTAAACAGATGCTACTCGATGATACATTTCATTGTATAAAATATTGACAAAATTGTTTTTTTTTCCTCTTAATTTTTCGAATGTTTCGTGGTCATTAAAAGCACAATCTCATATCATAAAAAGAACAACTTGCGAGACATGTTATGATGGCATGAGAAATCTCTCGGGTCCGTGCGTAAACGAGGAAAAAAAAAAAACTCAACAAACGGTGATCGGAGAACCATGCATATCAAATTTCATTAATTGCATGCAAACTATTACAAGCCAGGATTATTTGCACGAGCATGCCCTAATTAAAGAAAAGAAATAGTAGAATTACCATCCACGGATCTAACTTCCAAACGCCAACCCATGTATATATTTATATACGTACGTACATATATAGGCCAACCGGAGAAACCGAAGAAAAGGTTAAAAAAATCAACGCAGCCGGCACGTGCCAAGGAACGAACTGTCGTTCACACGAACCGGATTTGGCAGCCGCATGTCGTCAAGTTCACGAACAAGAGCCGAAAGTAGCCAGCCAGCACGATTGTTGACTTTGGTTGGTTGCCCGTCCTCCAGATTCTAACCCAGAGGAATAGAGATCCGACACGTGATTGGTCCACGTGTGCAGGCTCGCTGGTCGTTTTTGGCAAATGAGATTGAGAGAACATGTTTCGCGAAATCGACGGTGGGCCCCCCCCTTCCGGGCTCATAGCCCATCTAATCTCCGTCGCCCGACCACAGCCCATCTAATCTAGCGCCACAAAACAGTTCTGTAGGTCGGCAAGAAAATTAATTCGCGAAAAATTCTTTTGTTCGAACAAGCACATCCTTTTAATTTTTTTTTTATCGAATTCAATCTCTAGTACTTAATCGAGGGGGGCACGAACATAAATATGATGGGACGATTATGCAAAAGTTACCCTTTTGCTAATCTCATCTATTACGACAAAGCAAGTAATCAGGGACATCTATGCATGGCTTATACTTTCACTTTTGACTTTTTCGAAATATGCTTTTTCATTTCGTTTGTTTCGAGAAAAAGAAATGATTGAAAAATATTTTTTAAAATATGATTGGTTATATTATTTTAAAAAATTAATCGACAAAAATATTTTCGCTATCAACAACATTTATTTTTTATTAACGATACAAACGTTCATTTTTTGAAAAAGACTGTTCAAATCATAAATTTTCTGTTAAACAAACGCACCGCGTGAAGAGACAAAAAAAGACACAGTTAGCATTTGTTCATTAACTTCCCATTTCACTAACTTTCTTATATAACTAATTTTCTTCCGCTCACTCTTAAAATTTTTCCATCTTCGTTACATAATTGCTCATTTTTTCCCTCACATAACCATCAAGCAGCGCACGCGCGTGACGCGTGCTTCGATATGGTGCATTTTGGCTACACTTCCCCGTTAGGAAGATGCAACGAAATTGAGGCGACCAAAACGATTTTGGAGTAAGGAAGATAATATACATCTCCCCGTAAACGACGTGGCACGTAATTCTTCTCCTTTTTTTTTTTTTGTCTATCCAGCTGTCAGGTGGCATTCAGGACAGCACATTACGTTCTCGTTCGGTCCACATCCTACCATCGCCAAATAAGGCTACCATTCGTCCAATCCACCCAAAAAAAAACGTACGATTCCCATGGAATCGGAAAGTAAAGTATTTCAAGTCAAGGGGGAAGGGCTGGACGCTCATTGTATTGCGCTCCAGTGAATTCCGATTCCTCGAAAGCGACAGATCCCGGAGGCTGTCATCTTGTGTGATTTAAGGAATCTGAGAGCTATTGCCGCTCGGCACGTAATGGTCGCCCGTCACCGTCGCGGGAGAATTTTAGCCCTACAAGTTATGCCAATTTGCGGAAGGGAGGGCTCCCGTTTGGCAAAATTGCGCTTGCGGCCCCTGGACTCTTCTCCGAAAAGGATCGCCCCCCGCGCGCGCTTTTCCGGATATGGGCTTTTTAGCAGGAAGCCCAGCATCGCGTTCTTTCGGGCTTTAACGCCGTCGACCGCGTCCGCCTATAAAAGGGCCCCTGCTGGGGTCGCGGAGGGTAATCGCGGGCGAGAAGAAATTAGGGTCTGCTTCGGAAGCTCGAGGACGTCCTCTCCCGTTCTCGCTGCTGCTGCTGCAAGATTGTCCACCGCACCGGAGACGATGATCTACGACGTCAACTCCCCTCTCTTCCGATCGTTCCTCAGCCAGAAGGGTGGCTCCTCCGACAAGAGGTCCCTCTCTCCGTCCCTCTCTCTCTCTCTCTCTATATCTCTGTTTAGTTGCGCGCGTCTGTGATTGTGATTTGACGTTTGTTGTGTTGATTATGAGTTTATTTGCCGAGTCGATACGATTCGAAACTGGGCTGGTACTAGGATCAAGCACTTGGACGCAGTTTTGATCTGCGTATTGGTTGATGTTATCCGATGAGAAGGTCGTGGAATTTGCGCCAATTTTGCGTGATTTCCTCCTCGTCTCTACAACCTGTGATTTACTATTGGCCGATAGCATGTGCGAATCGTCGAGCTACTCAGATAGCGGTGGCGTATGTGAGCCATTCCTGGTCGTCTTCGCTGCCGAGGGTTTATGTCCTTTGTGTCGAACATGTCGGTGGCGTGTGTGTATTGCGAAATTCAAGTTTGAAGTTTGGTGGTCCAGTTTTGGTCGTGGAGCTTGAAGGCTTCAGAATCTCGCGAATATTAGTTTGCCAATGAGATACTACGGCTCCGTTTGTTCGATTTGGAAAACATTTTCCTAAAAATAATTACTTAAAAGTGTTTGAAATAATTAGTCGATGAAATTTTTTTTCGTATTATTGATAACACTATATATATTCGTAGACGATGAAAATTTGTTTCGTTCATTCATTTTTGTAAGCGATACGAGCGATCATGTTTAGGAAAATGTTTTTCAAATAATTTATTTTCCGCTAAACAAAGGCACCCTATGGGTATGTTTTTGGTGATCATGGCTTTTTTTGTATGGGTTTTAAGGTGAAGATGCGGGTTCGAAAATTTTGTTTCCTAGATCGAATCTGCTAAATTAAGCTTCACTTGATAAAGTGGCTCTGTTTGCTTTATTGAACACTGTAATCTTTTATCTTGCCCTATTTCTCTCAATCTCTTTTTCCAAATCAAGTGGTAACTATTCATTCCATTGTCGATGCTTTCATCTGGTTTTCCTAGTTCCGAGCCCTTTGTCTTTTACTTAATTCTTACTGAGCAAAACTCTGGAGTTTGTGTAATTCCAATATATGGTCTCTGTTCTTTCAGTCTCCCTGGCCTTTGTATTTGCTTTTCAAGGGCTCGATATAGTTGGCATGTTAGTATTGTTAAGGCCTCATCATCAGTGTCATTGTCATCGCCCTTTAGCGTTGATGAGATTATTCATTAACATTCTTATTTTGCATATGTAATTTAGCCCTTGTCAAGTTCAGTGGTCTCTGTGCTGGTTCTTGTTTTCTACTTATCGGGCCGTAGTATCTGCTTCATATCCCCATCAAAGTTATGTTGAAAATTAGATGGTTGGCTGAAGCAATACTATGGATGTAATGGTAAAAAGTGAGAGTTACTCATGGACACATGTGATGGCCATTCAGGCTTGACAAATTTAGGGAAGCTAACTTTCCTGTTTGCTTTTAGGAGCTATAAGCTGTCTCTGGCTTCTTTCCATTCGGCTATTTATTTCCATCCTTACTTTGTGAGGTGTTCTGGCTGTCGAAGGTGTATAGCGATGGGGATGCATAGGATCTACTAGTGTCAGCTTTGCCACTCTGCATTTTTGACATTTCCGTGTTGTTTCCTGGGTTTGAATTACAGGAAGATGGAAGAGCAGAGGCCCAAGGAGCAGAGGCCCAAGGCTAGCGAAAATAAACCTATCATGACAGAGTAGAATTCACTTGTTGGCATCTCCCTTCGGAGTCGAGGCGGGCATGAGTGACAGAATGTTTCATTTTGGGAGTGTATCTGTCTAGTCGTCTACCGTGATGTTCGAGCGGTTTACCTTTTGGATTCAGGACTAATTTCGATATCAAATTTCTGATGATCTGTGTAGTGTTGGTCTTTGTGGAATGAAAGCTGATTGTTTTTGCTTTGATATCTGTAGCCAAATTATCTGGGCTTTGTTTTTACTGCCGAGAAATCTCAGGATGGCTTTATCATTGATTGCTTGCTGTGTGTAATTTCTCTATCGGTGACCATATAATAATTCTCGGAAATCTAAGACAGTGTCTGGTCCTAGCGAGGAGTTGTGATAGGTAAGGCGTCCGCGGTCTAGTTGCTGTTCCGATTCAGCTTCTTAATCTTCCTCGTATTGTCATTAGGCGCATTTGTCGCCTCATAACGAGATGAAGCATTTAGGAAGAAGGTTGGCTTGCAAATGCACGGTTTGCGACGTGTGTTTTCCTCACTGAAGATAATAATACCTCGGCGCGGACTCTGTCCCGTCGACAAATTCTTAGCTCTGATAAAGCGAATTTGCTTGTGACGAGCATAGGTCGGGTAGGTATCATGGAAAGGGGTGACAGACCAACCTCCCATCGATGGCAGTGATCAGATTTAAGAAAAGGTGTAAGGTCAAAGAGGAGAGGACACGTTTCCGACATGGAAAACTTTGGAGAGGTCAAAAGGAGAGGTCCAAATGGTTGATGGTTGCATGCATCAACGGTACTCGAGTGGCCATGAGTGCTTTCCCATGTGGGGGTTGATCAAATGTCTCCACTCATACTCCAGTTCTCTGCTTAGAATCCTTCGCTCGGCTCCTGTCTCCTGCTTCTTTCATTGCTCCTTTCTTATTTAATTTGCTAATAATTGCTCCAAATTATTATTTGGCAACGAAAAGATGAGGAGAATTCGGAATGTGCCCGAGTTTCTTGGGCTGCTTAGGCACCTTCCTTTTGGCTTTGCTAATTAGGATTTTAGCCACGTGGGGGAGACGAATACTTGTATCTCCAAACCTAGGGTTACCAGAAAAGGGTTCTTGGGTCATTGGCATTCTAATTCTAGTAGTTCAATCAACTACAAACACAATGATTCAGATTGAGTGTAAGGACCGACTAAGGCAATTAGGATCTCGCGCGCTTTCGGACCCAAAAGAGTCGTTACGAAATGCGCATGATGGTTCCGTGGGAGCATGATGGGTTGGATGAGATTATGTGCTCCAAACAGGCTGGCGGTTAGATTGGATTCTCCAAGTTGATGGAAGTTTCGTCCTTCTTTACTTGGTTTAATGGTGAATGAGATGGAAGATCCCGCATCTGCAAGATCTTTCTTAAGATCATAACCTCAAGGGAGCGCATATTTCCCACGATGAGAGGAAAATCGCCTTGAAAGAATGTTATCGGCTATCTTTAGCATTGCAGCAGTCAAGATACCACCAGGTTGTAAACTTGAACATCGAGTATTGTCTGTAGAGTTCCCTGAAATTACTGGGCAGATCGCAAGCCCGCATGGAAAGGCTGCTGAAAAGTGTCAAGCAGACAATAGGTTCGCCAAAACTTCACTTGGGATTCCATTAAAGTGAAAGTCCATAGGCACGGACTGGACGAAAAAGGTGACTGGACGTTCCGTAGATTGGAGGAGAATACCTGAGAAAGGATCCAAACTGAGATATCAGCAACACAAGGGGTTGATGTTTTGCCTTATTGTAATAAGGGAAACGTCACCAAAAACTCCAATCTACGCTATCTGTGACAAATTTACCTCGAAATTTTTTTTATAATACGAAATACCCAAACTATACTAGTTGTGACATATTTACCTTACAATACATTTGTTCGTGAGCATTTTCGTTTTTTCTTTTTTCTATTTTTTTTTCCTTTTTTTTTCTTCTCTCTTCCCCTCCGCCGTGGTTAGCGGAGCGAAGCCGGCGAGGGCGGCTCTCGCCCGACGCTGGCGAGGGCGGCGGAGGGAAAGAGAGAAGAAAAAAAAAATAAAAAAATAGAAAAAATAAAAAGACGAAAATGCTCATGGATAAATATATTGTGGGGTAAATGTGTTACAAGTAATATAATTTAGAATTTTTCATATTATAAAAAAAATTCAGAATAAATTTATCACAAATAATATAATTTGGAATTTTTATTGGTGCTTTCCCTTGCAATAATCACAAAGGCATTGCAATGATTAAGGGAGAGATCGGTACCCACTGCTGTGAGCTTGTTAGTTATGTATCTTTCCAATTATCCAAGTCCAATAAGTTGTGGCATTGAAACCAACCACATGTGCAAAGCAATTTAATATTCATCAACTGTTATACCTGTGAAATAGGCTGCAGAAGTTTTTCTTTGGGATTGTTTTTGATATGACAAAGAATCAATCTTTCTTTTCTACCTGACTCTATTCACAAGGTGCTGAGCGATGACTTCTAAGTTCATCCCTAGTGAGAGATGGTGGGATTCGAACACGAAATATGCATATGCCGCATTTAAATCAAGTGCTTAACCACTCGACTAGTGCCTCGTAATTGTTTTCGGAGAATTCATAATTAGAAGGGAAACATGTGTAGCCCATTGTCAAAATTTCTTTCTCTAATTGATTTCCGGTGGGGGCACATTTGGTGGTTATAGACAGACAGACATGGAAAGACTTCAAAAGATGCCTTTTTTCGCCTATGTTCATCACTCCTCCATTCACTCTCTCACTCACTCACTCACTCCCAACGTCCCTGTCTCTTCCTTCTATCACGCCACTCTCTCTTCCAAAGCTTCACACTTTTACCAGTCAATCCCTCTGTAAAGCAATCCAATTTTCTTCTTCTTCACTCCATCACTAGCTCCATTTCAGCTTTATTTCTTCTTCCGCTTCCTTCAAGCGCTCTGGAGCAGAAAAATGACCGAATTTTCCATGTCAAGCACAGCAAAAAATGCACCCTTGTCTAGGGTCCTCTTGTCCTGTTTAGTTCTCTTCTCTTCTTTCTTTCTGTCTTACCCCGTGTTGTTCTCTTACTTCATTTTCTTGTCACCTTACCTTCTCAAGCTTGTGACTTTCCTCTCTCCTCTTCTCATCACCACCTTCCTTATCCTGCTTGCCCTGCTCTCCCTCACTCCAGGCCTTGAGGGGTCTCTTGAAGTAACATCAGAATCCAAAGTGGGTCTTGTTTCAAAGTTATGTTCCAGGGTTCTAGAGAAGTTGAGATCAAATTCAGCTGATGAAGATGAAGGGATTGAGCTCTCAAAGGACCTTGAAGTGTACAAGATTTTCTTTGAAGAAGCTTCCACGTGGGACTCCGGGAAAAGCCAAGATGAAGTCTCTGATCAGTTGAAGCCACGGGGGGATTGTGGGTCTGAAGAATCTGAAGCACCAGTTGACAAGTTCTTGATCTATGGAGATAATGTTATCAAGGGGCAATCTGAGGCATCAGCAACCATATTCGAGGAAGAGCCGGTTGAGATTTGTCAGCCAGAGTCCAAAGTTGAGGACAAACTTGAAGAACTGTTTTTCCAGGAGAAGGCAGAATGGGAAAGTGAAGGTGCGGTTTTCAAAGTAGAAGAGAAAGAAGTCAAACTTCCAGACTCAGAGCCCAAGAAAGTTGGTGAAGAAGAAGAAGAGCAAAAAGAAGATGATCCACTGTTCAAAGGCGGATCCAAGGCAGTGAGCAATAAATTAAGCGACCTAAAAGTAAGGGATAATCATGGAGGAGAGTGCTTTTCAAGAACAAGGCAGAATTCTAGAAGACTTGGTGGGAGTCTCAGGCTCTTTGATGACAACGGCGGAGGAGAGCAATCTTACTATTCCCCAGATAAACTCTACGAGAGCCATTATGAGAAGACGGGTCTTCAACATCTGGGGAGCTTTGGGTCGATGAGGAGAGAGAAAGAGTGGAAGAGGACACTGGCATGCAAGCTCTTCGAAGAGAGGCACAATGCGGAGGGTGGCGAGGGGATGGATCTGCTGTGGGAGGCCTACGAGAACGATACCACCACCAAGCAAGTGAAGAACAACGCAAAGAAGGGCAAGAGAGGAGGGAGAGTGGAAGGGCACGTGAAAGGCGGCGACCAAGTCGAAGAAGAAGACGACGAAGAAGAAGAAGACATGGACGAGCAGTTCTGCTGCCTGCAGGCGCTCAAGTTCTCTGCGGGGAAGATGAACCTGGGCATGGGAAGGCCCAACCTGGTCAGGATCTCCAAGGCCTTCAGGGGCATTGGGTGGTTGCACCATGTGGGCAAGCACACCAAGAAGGGCTACAACTGAGATCCGTCGCTCTCTTCCTTATTTCTTTCAGGGTTCTTGCAGACTTGGGTTTCAAACGGCAAATGCAAAAGCAAAGGAAAGAGAGGTTCTGTATGTATTCGAACTATATCTGTATCAGGACTACTACTGGGTCCTCTAATTTTAACGTCAATATAGCTCCTTTTCGCTTCCCCAGTCTCATTTCTTCCTGATGCTGTGCGTGATCTTGGAGATCTGATATGGATGGTGGCCATCGTGACTTTTGTGCTGCATTGTTTTGTTTTCTGTTTGCTTTTGATTCGCTATCCTTAGCAATGTGAGGGCATATGATATAAAGTTTGGGAGCAAGAGAGCGTAATCTATAGAATGTCTAGGCAAAGAAAAGTCAACTGTTTCATGGACTTCAAAGATTAGAAGAAGAGACGGGCTATTCACGTTTGGTCGAAGCGTGTTGCAGGAGTTGCCGTTGTCAGAAAACACTTTTTAAATCAGGACCCGCGTGAACGTGCATGCATAACTTAATCTTTTCTTTTCTGCAAAATAAAAGCTGGATCTCCCAAAAAAAAAAACTTCAAGTTGTTGGATAAAGACGTAATTTAATATTTAAATATTATTTAATTTACCGAAAATAAAAGTGTACAGCTCGTATTGTGAAGCTTATTCTTATTCTTCTAATGAAGCTTGATATTTCTTTAAAAATTTATTATATATCGATCTTTGATCATTTTGTATTTCCGGCTGAAAAACTCTTTTCATCGAACAAGCTCCATTTGAATCGAAAGCTACCCGGATTTATCTAAATCGAGCTATCAAAAGATTTGGTTGAGATAAGATTACGTTGATTCATTGTAAAGTCGAAGGTATCATATGCTAGTACTCGAGCGTAGATAACAATAGAAAAGAAAACCCCTTTCTTCTCACATTTTCTTCTGGCGAACCAGGCGAACCTAACGGCCCGGAATATTACCGTTTAGTACATCAAGGCAGGAGGGAAGAAAGGAACCGATTGAAGGGCAATTGGGTCTTTTCGTTCAAAATCCAGTAATAGAGGATCCGATAATTATCGCCGACTTCGTTTAATCATATGAAAATGCTTTTTCATACGGCCGAAAATATCGATTACGTTAAACATCCCCAATTGGAGATTGAGAGTGGGATACGGCCTAATTAAAATAATAATAATAATAATAAATTATCAATATATATATATATATATATTTTAAACAAATGTGCTCATTAGATTGTGGAGGCCAGTTAGTCAGATTTGGGGTGCGAAGCCGTGAGACATCATGTATCATTCGTTCCGCGATCCACTGCTCGTCTAACTCGCTCCAATTTCCGCCCGCGATTCTCCCTCAAGAATCTCCTCCCTTCCCTCTCGACACTGAGTGAGCGACTCGACTGGTTGGGGTTTGGGCGGGCGTTGAGCGAATGGCGAGCCACCGGCGATCCTGCGGCCTCTCCCCCTTCAAGCTCCTCGCCTCCGCCGCCGCCGCCGCCTTCCTCCTCCTCCTCGCTTCCTCCCTCTCCGCCACCTCCCGCACCGACGCCTCCCGTCTCCACCGCCTGGTACGTCGTCCCCCTCCCTCCTGCATTGTCGCTGTTCCTTTTCTCGATGGAGCTGGGTCTTTCTCCCGCTTCGCAACCCCCTCGATCCTCGATTCGCGCTCTCGCCGTCCCCGTCGCGGTCGCGCTAGATCCGATTCGCGCGATGCCGTCTCGGTGGATTTGGATGGTCGATTTGTCGGTCGCGTGTGGTTCGGTAGTTAGGACTTTGAGGTAGGCGGCGTCTGGTCGAAGCTTATTGCCGTGCGTGCGTGCGTCCTTTTTGATGCGCAGGGGATTGGTTCTGCTTCTCATGGATACGCATCCGTCGGGAGATCCATTCTTGCCATGAAATCGGATCCTCTCAAGCCTCGGCTCGACCAGCTGCAGAAGCAGGCCGACGATCACCGCGCCCTCGCTCTGGCCTACGCGTCGTACGCGCGCAAGCTCAAGCTCGAGTACTCCAAGCTGGTTCGGGTTTTTGCCGATCTCTCGAAGAACTACAGCGATCTCATCAAGAAGCCCGGGTATCATGCTCTCTTCGGCTCCGATTCGCTCGGTATCGACGAAACCGTGCTCCGCCAGTTCGAGAAGGAAGTGAAAGAGCGCATCAAGGTCACTCGCCAGGCGGTGTCTGAGTCGAAGGAGTCGTTCGACAATCAATTGAAGATTCAGAAGTTGAAGGATACGATTTTCGCAGTGAACGAGCAATTGACAAAGGCAAAGAAGCAGGGTGCCTTTTCGAGCTTGATTGCTGCGAAATCGATACCTAAGAGCCTGCACTGCCTTTCGATGCGGTTGATGGAAGAGCGAATCGCGCACCCTGAGAAGTATACAGATGAGGGAAAGCCTCCCAAGCCAGAACTGGAGGATCCCAACCTTTACCATTATGCAATTTTCTCAGATAATGTGCTTGCAGCATCTGTGGTGGTAAATTCTGCTGTGAAGAATGCAAAGGAGCCATGGAAACATGTTTTCCATGTGGTGACTGATAAGATGAATCTTGGGGCCATGCAAGTTATGTTCAAGTTGAAGGAATACAATGGGGCTCATGTCGAGGTTAAGGCAGTCGAGGATTACAAGTTCTTGAATTCTTCTTATGTACCGGTGCTTAGACAACTGGAGTCTGCAAACTTGCAGAAGTTTTACTTTGAGAATAAGCTCGAAAATGCTACTAAGGATACCATGAATATGAAGTTTAGGAACCCTAAGTATCTCTCGATACTGAACCATCTGAGGTTTTATTTACCAGAAATGTACCCCAAGTTGCACAGGATTCTGTTTTTGGATGACGATATTGTTGTGCAGAAGGACTTGACTGGTTTATGGAAGATAGACATGGATGGAAAAGTGAATGGGGCAGTTGAGACGTGCTTCGGATCTTTCCATCGGTATGCACAGTATATGAATTTCTCGCACCCTCTGATAAAGGAGAAATTCAACCCCAAGGCTTGTGCATGGGCTTATGGAATGAACTTTTTTGATTTGGATGCTTGGAGAAGGGAGAAATGCACCGAACAGTATCATTACTGGCAGAATCTGGTAACATCTTTGAACCTTTTCTGGTAAAATTTTGTCAATTAATCCCCGTCCCCCTCTTTTAGGGCTCCTACTTGATTGCTAAGTGATTCTCATAAGCTGATAAATTCTACATAAAAGTAAGGGATAACCTTTCCCAATCTATGCTGCATTTCACCGATTGTCTTTTCAGTGTGGGCAAATGGACTCATTTTGGTTTCATGGTAATACAGAACTTTATCTGTTCCAGTAAATAATTCTTTAAGTTCACTGGGATGAGTAACTGAAAAAGAAAGTAATGATGAACCTGAGGAGAGTAAAAGTTATGCACAATGGCTTTACAAGATTGTTTTTGGCAATCCTTGTCAAATATGCAAATTAATTACTTGAGGTTGAAAATTTCCGTTCATTCTCCAAGTATAATGCTGTTTTCTCTCTAAAATGCAGAACGAGAACCGAACCTTGTGGAAATTGGGAACTCTGCCCCCGGGTTTGATAACATTTTACTCGACAACAAAGCCACTGGACAAGTCATGGCATGTTTTAGGACTTGGCTACAATCCCAGCATAAGCATGGAGGAGATTCGTAATGCTGCTGTTGTCCACTTCAATGGGAATATGAAGCCATGGCTTGACATTGCCATGAGCCTGTTTAAGCCACTATGGACAAAGTATGTCGACTACGAGTTGGATTTCGTCCAGGCCTGCAACTTTGGTGTCTGAAGAAACGGTCAGATGAATCATCTTCCTGCGGGCTTTCTGCTGGAAACGTTCCAATCATGGGATACTTGGGAATGCGATCAACATTTATCACGCATCCTTATTAGTTGCATCAGAAGGTTCGTTTGCTATCCAACTTTAGATAGTTTTGTGCCATATCTACTGCACAACCCTGCTTTCTTTGTCCATACAAGTGCTGCAATCTTAATTATTTGGCAAATGTTTATTATCCGGAATGCAATTACTTTCCTAATGAAGTCCCTTTATATCTTTCGTCCACTCAAACCCCCCCACAAGTTTGAGTGATCTCTTTCAGAAGACTTCTCGATTTTGTATACGCCTATATATCAGGAATTTAATTATTGATCCTTATGAGATGTTCTGCTTTCTTTATCTTGTCACAATGCATTACGAGGAATGTATGAGGTGGTTCTGGATGTTTGGTTAACCTGACACTAATGCTTCATTGCGGATGTTATGATTGCAACTTTAGTAATGCGGGTAGTTCCTAAGCTAGGACATCATTGGTATATTTGGAAGAGATATCCATTGTCTTGACTTAGAAGATTATTCCAAATCTGTCATGCCTTGAATCCGATCAAGCACTTCTGAGAGTGATCTGTCTCGTAATGTAACTTTTCGAAAAAATAAGTACTTTTTTAAATCCGTTGTGTGGCATCATCGTACCGCATGCATTTCTATATGCAATGTCATGACATACAAACGCTTGCAATATCTTTTCAATGGACGTCTGAAATCTATTTAATAATGATCCAACGGCTACTAATGCCTTGAGGTTTTGCAAAATCCTAATGGAGGTAACGCACGCTACACCTGGGTGAGTTTTTTCTTTCGTCCCCGTCTGAGGAGGGCTTTGTTGGCTCGCCGTTTGCAATAGTTTATAGTTGACAAATCTAAACCAAACCGCAGTTCATCTTTACTTGGTGTTCGGCATTTCTCACTTTAAAATTGAACCTTCCATTGCAAAATGTCTCTTTGTTCCTCTTCTACTTCTCTACAGCTCCCGTCTCTTTCGAGAGGATTCCCGACGGGGCAAAGTTCAGCTGCGCACATAGCCTTAGTCGCTGGACATTGACTCGTCTCTTTTTTTGTCGGTTCTTCTTTGCTTTCTTTTTTTTTTTTGGGTCAAAACCGGTTCTTCTTTGACACGATGCGTTTAAAATGCTTCAGTGCAAATGTATAGTGCAGCATTTTATTCAAAGTATTGAAGCTTAGTCAGCACGTTAAAAGAAAAAAAGAGACAATGAACGCACGCGCAGTTCGGTCTGGATGGTTTTTCATTTCAATTTCGAATATTTTTATACTGCATTAGAGCGCTTTAATTCGATTCGATTAAAACACCAGATCCTACCCCGATGCAAACCGCACGGTAAGCCAGTCTGCCGATTCAGTTTTGCAGGAAGACAGTAAAGGAATTTTGGTAGGATACACTAAAGATGCTGAGAACCATAAGAAAGCTTCTTAAACATTGGGCCAGGAAAGCATTAACTTAAAATGACAAGCCCCTGATCGATCTATCGGGCCACAAGCTGCTGATAAACATCAGTATCTGTCTGCGTGGAGCTAAACTGCTCAGGAGAATCCAGGGAAATGGATGGAACAAAAAGTATGTGCTCCTTAAATAACCTCTAATCTAGTAACTGAAAAGGAACGCGAATCAACAGTTGCACAGCTCGCTCCTTTCAGATTGGCCTCAGACTTTCAAAAACACACAGTACCCTCTCATTGTACGGTTGCAACCTGCCTAAATGGCCCCAAGAAGTACATCAATATATCCAGGATATCCATACAACAACAATGCTGGTCTTTCAGTATTTTTATAAAATGATACGGCTCCAAAATCGGCAGGATAATCCCACCAAAGACGGACAAAGATCTAGTTTGGAAGCAGAAACTAAGTACATCTATTTCCCACCAGTGAGACTGAACATGATCGACAGCCAAAAAGCTGAAGAATAATATTTTGATTTAGCTCCAAAATTTATCATGTGCAAAAGAATCTAAAGATGCATTCTTGATGCCTATCCAACAACTGAGAAAAGTAACTACCCGTTGGTTCCTCAAGCAGTTGCAGATACTCGCGGTGCCATGCTTTTGGCTGCATCGACAGCAAAACCAGCTCGATTCACACGGCCACCGTTGCCTCCTGAATGATCAGCCCTGTGATATCCATCGCCACGGTTAGCGTATCCTCCCCTGCCACCATTTCTGTTTCCATAATCCATCCTGTTATTAAGCTCGCCCCTGTTATAGCCTCTACCGCCAACATAGCTTCCGCGCCCTCGCACACCCTCATTCCTGTAGCCAGCCCCCCTTCCAGATGGAAAACGATCCCTACCATTCCCTGCAGAAAGAACCATGCAAAATAGAAATCACTCCATATGATAGGATGATCCAATATACATGTATCAAAGTTCTGTGAATAAATTTAGGCTATCAAGATGCGTGGAGATAGGTTGGACCTAATTTCCTCCATAAAATCGAAAGGTTGCATATGCAGCACACGAGGGGCGAGAGGAAGTTAAGGACTTGTTTTCGGTAAAACGTGGCTCTTTTGTAAAATTAAGAGAATAATTATGGCCCCCGTCAAGCATAACAAAAGCAGAGTTCTGAAAGTTGAACAAGTAACTTACCTCGTGAGGTAGACTTCTTTGGTTCAATAGCCACCTGTCGTCCACCAATAGTGATTGGAGAGGCCTGGACATTAACCATGAAACTTGAGAAATGCTCATAACTCAACTCATTTAGAGCTCAATATAACTTGTGCAATGCATACATATAGACAAGTGAGGATAAGCATGTCCAGATAATTACATGGGCGCCATGAAGGGAACTTTATTATATCACAAATAAAACAAGCGACCAGACGGCAGTCCATTGCAAAGGTGGCAATCTTAGCAGCAGATACACTTACACATGATTCTTATAACTGCGATACTAAACCCAGCTTAAGGTGAAGATGCAGATTGTTGTGACCGCAAGCATACAGAAAGATCGAAATGATAAAACTAGCGGAGATTTCTGAACAATTGAAAAGGAAGAGGGATTTACAAGTTTAGATTACCAAGTAAATGCTAAACTAAGAGGTCAACGACAATTATATAATAGCTTATAACAAAAGTGTCAGAGATGGAAGGTAATCCAGTAGCCCTGAACAGTGATGAAAATGTTCGCATGCCCCTCCCCAACTGCTCCATCAGCTGTAATGAGAAAAGAGCAAAGTAAACGGACTTACCTCTATTGCACTTTGGGCAGAGCTTGACTCTTCAAATTCCACGAACCCAAAGCAAAATCCCTGTTGTTTGAGAAAGATTGATAAGACATGAAGTTCCAATGTAGCTAAAATTGTTAAAATCAAACCAACCTTTTGGCTCCTAATCTGAATACCACCAGTTTTGATTGCTCCAAACCTCTTAAACTCATTCTCAATTTGTGGATAGGTTGCATTCATAGGCAGCCCTTTCAAGTAGATGGAGTGCCCATCAGCTGCTCAAAATAAGCATGTAATCACGTGAATCAGACTTTTCAGACGCACTTCAATATCTATAACTGAAAAATATTATCAATTTAATTTAACAAAAGAAGAATAAGTGGACCACGCACATTCACCCTCTTGAACATTCCCATTTTCAGTCGCTTTTAAACTGGAAACTTGAGTCTCAGGTATTGGGGCTGGAGGTGGTGGTGCAGTCATCTGTGGTTCTTGGCTCTTTGGAACAGGCTTTGGAGAAGGTGAAGACGATGGCACATTGACAGCACTCTCCTTCATGACTCCCAACTGTAAGTAAAAGTGGCAGCAAATCAAGTTACTAATGACAAATGCTATCAGCCCAAGAACCATCTTTCTTCTGATCTAATTACAGCAAAACAAACAGTGCAGTCCCTCAGATATTACCGCCACTATGACAAGTGCAGGAAAATTTAGCTAACGTGCCTCAAATAGAAAATTCTATGTAGAATCAGCCCAACTTACAATGTAGGCGTACGATTTCTTCGGAACATCATTTTTAGCATTAGATTCAGCCACTGTGTGTGAATCCACTGGAGATTCATCAACTACTTCAGGCACTGGGGCTTCCTCCTCCACAACTGAACCATCTCCATTCTCAGACGGGTTGTAAACTTGCTCCTGACTAACTTCTTCTGAATCTGCAGCTACCTGTTGAGGAATGCGGTTCTCCTGCGGAGGTGTTGACTCTGCAAACCGAAATATTTTAAATGATTGCCTCATTTAAACATATATGAATTTAATCACTTCCCATTACCTTGCTCGATAGTTTGAGGAGCTTCCACATCATTAGCTGAACCATGGTTTGGCTGTTGATGACTGGTTTCCTCAACGTATCTGAAAATATCATTCAGAACAAAGTAACCTTTATCTTGAGGTGCCAAGAAGAAACTCTGGGTGAATTTCCGTTTCACATTGTCTCTTCCAGTAAGATATCCAGTAACAAGTACGGTGACTCCGCCATTGAAAGAGTCTTGTGCATCCACTGTAATGATCTTTGCGCTGAATCCACCATAATCAAGTGACTGTATCTTCTCATCAATAGCCTGCATCAGGAGCAAGTGGCTTAAGTTATATTAAAGAAATAACACCCAATATACTACCAGTACTTAGTCAGACCATCCACAGATAGCATTAGCTTAGTTAGCTCAACCAACGTGTCAGAGTGAACTGGAATGTCTCTCCAAATAATATTACATATAGCCTAATGAAACACAGCATTTAAGACACATAACAGAAAGGAGGGTTGCCCAATCAGAGAGAGAGAGAGAGAGAGAGAGGGAGGGAGTTAGATATCAGACAGCTCACTTTCATGGTTGAGGTGATACCCATGACTCCATCGTCTTCAGGGCGGCCAAGCTTGCTAATATCTTGATAAAATCGATGAACATGCTCAGGGGATTGGTGAAGGATGAGGTAATATTGATGAACAAATGCATTGCCAACCTATACAATATGAAGGATAAATCAGGGGAAGAAAAAGCGGGTTGAAATCACAGAGGAAATGACACACAAAGCGCAATTCCCATTTTACACTCAAACAAAATACATACAACATCAGCTGATGGAGAGGCTGCTCCAGCAGGGGCTCGCTGCACCGCCATTACCACTTGATCACCAGGAAACAATCAATCACAACCCTAAAACAGAAAACCAAACGTTACATGAAGAAAAAAAATAATATTTAAGAGGCAAACTTAATGCCATGGAACTATCCAACACCACTTGACAAATCCTAGAAGCATTCCCTATCTTTCATTTCTCTTCAATTCCTTCAACTTCCCCCAATCGCACCTCAGCGTAACACGACAGGCCTTGCAGCCAAACACAGAGAAATTCGCCAAACACGCCGCTCCAAGATAACATCCCGCGGAGCAACGTATCACCGGAAAACGACAACAGAAAGCCGTGCCCAGGACCAAATCAGATTCAACCACAAACGCCGTTTCGCGCACGGTCGTCTTCCATCGAAAGCTATAAACGCAAGCAAAAAGAAGAAGAGACTCTTCCAGCTTCTCAGCAACATCATCCGCGCGAAGAACGACCCAAGGAAACAGACCAAAGCGCTGATCCGACCGAACCGCTAAGGTCAGTTCCGCGCAGCGACTCGCCGAACGGTGCTCGACGAACACCGGGTAGCGATTCGCCGGGCAATGCCGATTCGGGGGACACGGAGGAGCAGAGGCTTACCTGGAAGCTCCGACGGGATCTGCCGAGCGCGAGGCGAGAGGGACGGATCTCCTCGGCGCTCCTCCTCCGCACCTCGCCGCGGGGCTGCGGGCTCGGCGGTTCCTAGGGTTTTATGGTGGCGATCGCCGAGAGAAGGCTCGAAAGGGGCCACGGAAAGAGAGTGTCGTGAAGCGAGAGAGAAAGAGAGACAATCGGAAGGGCTTTAGCCGTGTGTGTGTGTATATATATACTCTCGTAGCGTTAGGAAGCTGAACTGTCCGTACGAGTCCCCCTAATTTTTCTTTTTAAAAAAATGATTATATTTATTATAAGAGAAAGAAATGATCATTTCCTTCCTCTTTTTTCTCCGTTCTTTTCCCGCTCCATTTATGGATATTGAAATTCCAGCTGCAATTTGTTTTGACAGACAACAATACGATAACGGGCTTCGCTAGCATCATAATTTTTGGGCCAACGTGAGATTAGTAGTGTTGGGCCATGAATTCTTGAAAAAGTAAACTTTACAATAATTTATAATTATTTTTATGATCTCTGAATATGCTGTTAATCTCGCATTAGATCAAAGACCGTCACCTAAACGTTTTACATGATTTGAATGACTTGTCCAGCCAATCAAATGGATGACTGATCTACCTCCTTTATTTTGTCTGTCGTGATGCACAAAATGGCCCCGTCCTAAAGGTGGTAGCTCGAATTTATTAAACAAAATGGCCAACATCTTTCGTTAAAATGGTTTTGATTTAAGCACTTCAAATGCCGCACGTGCTGTCTTTTGTTAAATGGTTTTGATTTAAGCACTTCAAATGCCACACGTGCTGATAGTTAGCCACATCACATGTTCTTTTTTTTTCCTCCTTAACAAGGGTAAGCAGCGCTAGCGGCCTTTTTCGGGCCTTATTATAAGGATTCTAAACCCACCACGAAATGTTTGGTTTGAGCCAAAATTATTTCGAATGAGAAATGATTAGATGATTGTCCTCAATTTACTATGAGATTAACGACATGTTCTGGACCAAAATAAATAAATAAATAATAATTTAAAAATATTGTGGGGTAGTTTTTTCAAGAATTTGTGACTCACAACATGCTTTTACTCTCGTAGTGACAAAAAAACTATTGCGCTAGCAACACCCCACTTGCGATGGTGGTCAGTGAGTCATTCATTGCAGCCCCACCGGGATGCTAGCAGTAGGGGTGTCAATAAAGCCTGGCCCGACCCAGAGCGGATCGGCTCGACTCTGCCTGGCCCAGAAATTTAGGGCTTCTTGGGGGGCGTGCCTCCTTTGGATTGGATAAGAGCTCTAAATTTCATATATTATCCCTATTTTGGGTCGGGCCAATCCGGGTCGGGCTTTTTTTGTGGCCGGCCTGTGACTTAAAAAAACCCTAGATGATATCGGGCCTGTTTGGTTCAGCTTTGGGGGAATGCATTTGGGAAAATGCAAATATCTTTGGGTGAAAGCCCATTGGGGAAAGGCAAATGGTGTTTGGTAAAAATATTTTGTAAAGTTACTTTGGCCAAAGTATAGTGTTTGGTAAATTTTTTTTTACAAATGGACTTTGAGAATTATTTTATTTATTAAAAAAAAACAAAACTTACTCATCGCCAGAACCGGCCGCCGGAGCCGGCCACCGGCCGCCGTTGCCCGAGGTCAGGCGACCCCCGGCGAGCCAGATCCGCCGCCGGCGGGGGTCGCCCGAGGCCAGGCGACCCTCGGCGGGGTCGCCCGGCCGCCTGGGTCGCGCGACCCCAGGCGACGGCCGCCTGGGCCGCGCGACCCCAGGCGGCCGGGCGACCCCGCCGAGGGTCGCCTGGCCTCGGGCGACCGCCGGCGGCGACGGATCTGGCTCGCCGAGGGTCGCCCGACCCCAGGCGACCTCGCCGGCCCTCTCCCTCGCCAGCCACCCTCGCCGGCCGCCGGCGCCTGCCCGAAGAAGATGAACAGATTCCAGCCCTAAAAAAAAAATGTGTGAACAGTAACATTCCGAGAATGCTGAAAGCTCAAGGCACCTCCTAGGGTGCCTTGAGCTTTCAGCCTTGAGAAGGCCAACATTTGACCAAAGAGCTTCCAAAATATTTTGCCAAACACAAAATATTTCCCCCAAAGGGCTTTGGAGGCCCAAAGCCCCTTTGTAAAGCCGAACCAAACACCCCCATCATCTCCTTCGTCTCTTTCATCTTCAAGCTCCCGCTCACCTCCTCTTTAGAAAAGCGAAGCGAAGTACAATGCATTAGAGAAAAACAAGCAAATTACTGGTTAAGATCTTTGAGCTGTTAACCCTGGTGCGAGGTAGAGCAGCGCACCTGTCTTTGCTTTTCACTTTCGTCGGTCTCGTGTTGGGCTTATCTTGCTTGGTGTTTTGTTTTAATTTGGTGAAATTCTGAGTTACGATATGATTTTGAAGTAGCCTTTTGTCTTTCTTGGTTCAATTCTTCCATATTCTTCTTGGTTCTTTCTGTTCCGATCTCGTGCTGGTTTGCTAGAAGAGAAATCCATCTGGTGGTGCCTTTTTGCTTTGCTAGCAACTGATGGTGTGTCATTTAACTTGGCTCTGTCGATTGCCAAAAAGGGCAGCTGAGTTAAAGACTTAAGAGCGTCGTCCTGCACGGCTGAACTTGAACATCGAGTGTTTGTTCGGGGATTGGAACTTTTCGAGTTTAGTATTTGGTGTCATGAAACTGACAATAGAGGACTGGATGATATTGGATTCTGCATTTGCCATTTGGTGTTTCTACTCTGTTCTCTTGCAACATGGTGATCAATCAGCCATCGATATCGACATTTTTCCCCTCAATTTTATGTGAACGTAATGTAATATGTGACTGACTTTTTTAAGCCATGTTTTCTTCTGAAGTCAATTAATGCTAAATTGTCAGGTACTGCATATACTTCATCAATATACTGTAATAGCTGATTCCCTCTTTGAATTGCGTGCTCTGGTCTTGACAGTGTTGATATTGTCAGAGTCTAATAGAGGTTGTGACAATCAGATAGAAAAGTGCAATTTGGCTGAGTCCATAATGGTGTTTCTAATTAGACCAACAGTATAGTTTGAATTCTGAGAAATGTTGTTAAATTTTGTTATGCATGCTTGAATCTCATGGACTTGCTTCCAGGAGCCTGTTGTAAAGCGAGGAAAATTAAACTTAATTTTACAGGAGTGTGCTGCACACTGTTATAAGTAAGGACCACCATTCTCTAATCTTTAGTAGAGATGCGAGATAAATTTTGATCTCTAATGGACTTCTTTCTTTTGTAATGGATTGTGAGATATGATTACGTGGAAACTTGTTGAAATGAGCTTTTTTAAGACTAAAGGTCTTGATGTTCTTGCAGATATCTTCCGACTGTCCTAGTTGCGTGTAGCCGGATCTCCGTTATGAAGAGGATTTATCTAATGACATCGAATAGCCCATTTCATGAGTGTCTGACTTTGTGTCTTTCGCAATTCAAGTTAGAACCCACCTGTTTTGTATTCAAGTTTGGATATGTCAATCTTGATAAGAAATTTAAGTATGCCATCTTTTTCCTATTTTTTACCTTATACAGCTAGCTTGACAAATATTATAAGCAGCTTGCAATTTTTACTATGGCTATTCGGGGTTCACACCCACTTTATACTGGTTTATAGGTTTACCCAAAAAAAAAAAAAACCAAAAACCCGCCCCGACCCAGCCCGCCTGACGCGGATTTTTGCTTTGGGTTCTATGTGTTTTGGGCTGGACCAGGTCAAAGAGAGCATGCACCCCTTGTGATTCGGGTTGGGTCGGGTATCATAGAAACCCGACCTGACCCATTGACACTCCTAGCTAGTAGTTAGGAAGTGTCTCCACGCGTTAACAACCTTTTTCTACAAAAATTGTCCTCTTGACCAACAGATCCGATACGCTAAGATGGGTTGATAATTTTATCTATTTGCAAGACCGTCCAACCTTTTAATTGAAAACCCATTTTACTTAGGATCCTATTAACAAATATCTTTGGTAGCACTCAATAAGAACATAAAGATAGGAAGAACAATTTTTTAGTACACATTAAGGAACATCGAAAAATCGAATGAATGTCTCTTTCTAACGGGTCATGAATAAAAAAAAAACACAAATTACAAAGTATAATTAGTACTTTTTTATCCAGTGCAGTATCGAGCTATTTTAGCGGAATCCCTTTTATTTAGTCCATTATTCATTACACATTAATTCCCAAGGTACAAAGAAGAAGAAAATGGAAAAAGAACCATTTTCTTCAATTACATTGAAATACTAAACGAAAATAAAATGCAACAAGGGAGGTATTCATAATCATATAATAAATAAGCTTGATCATATTATTGTTATCCCCTCCACTTTAGAGGCTCTCGTAGAGATGAAGCGGAAGGCGTGGCTTGAGCACAACTCGGAGCGGGTTCACCCTGGGCAGGGCAATGCCCGGGCCTTCCTCCATGTCCACCGTCGTCCCCTGTTCCAATGTCACCTCGAATCCCTGAAGGATCCGCGCCAGTGTGAATTGAACCACCTGCAATTCATATTCACATGTCAAAGTCAAGTTTATGTATTCAAGTTAGGCTCGAACGTGGGTCCTACGTGTCATTGAGTCCCGTCAGACATGTACTCGAGCCGATAAGGCTCGAAGCAGCGCGGTATAACGAACCTGCCCTAAGCATTTTCTTTCTTGGTTTGAGCCCGTTGATATAGGTCGTCTCAGCCTTGCCCAGGTCCGGTTCACAGACGAGCCGTATCGAGGACCGTTTAGGTCAAGGACTTGACCCGACCCGACCATTGAACTAAGTCCAGTTCTACTCAATCGCGTGATTTGCCAAAACAGCGTTAATTTTTGTGTCACTCTTGAGTTCGTCCTCCCATAGAAGCGTGAGAATCATGCCAGAAGCGATCCTTACCTGCAACCCGAGTGTGGCCCCCGGGCAAGACCTCCTTCCCGAGCTAAACGGAATGAACTCGAAGTTCTGAGCTCTCAGGTCTACTTCCTTGTGCTCCTCCAAGAACCGCTCTGGCCGGAACGTGTCGGGCTCCGGCCAGAACCGAGGGTCTCTGTGTAACTTCCGAATGTTGATGAGCACTCGAGTGCCCTTGGGAACAGGACAGCCACTGATGTGACAGTCCTCCATGGCTTCTCTGATCCCCGTCAAGGGAGCTGGCGGGTATAAGCGGAGGGTCTCCTTGACGACGGCTTGGAGGTATATGAGATTGCTAATGTCGGACTCTTGGACCCATTCGTCTCGTCCGATGACGGTGTCGAGCTCCTGCTGGGCGGATTTGAGTGCGTCCGGGTGGTTGAGGAGGAGGGCGAGTGCCCATGTAGTCGTGATGGATGTGCTCTCTGTCCCAGTTAGTATCAGCATCTGCAGGTCGAGAGAGAGAGAGAAAGTGAGAGAGAGTGAGAGGTGTCATAGTGAAGAAGCAAATTGAGAAGCATATATGGATGCGATCGCAATTCTTCAATGGATGTTTGACAAGCAGATTCAAGAACGTGAGGGGATAATTGATGTGAGATTTGGTGGACTGCATCAAGCAAATGTATTTGCTCGTGCTGTATAATCTCAAACTGGATAAGAAATGAAGATAGGTGAACGCAGGAATTGATACCAAAGCTGTGGCTTTGATGATGTTATTACGCTCGTGGCCAAACACCACGTCGTCCTCGGGAAGGCTCTCCAACAGAAGGTCCATGAAATCGGCGTGACCACCATCAGCTCGGATCCCTTTCTCTGATCTCTTCTCAACGTGTTGTCTCAGCCACTTCTCGAGCACGGCGTCGAGCTCTCGGCCCGTCTCTTTCATGGACCTCACGTGCCCCTGAAAATCAAGCCACTTCAGCCACGGAATCGCGTCCGCGAGCACGAACGCCCCGAAAAGATACAAGGACTCGTTGAGAGCTTTCTTGAACCTCCATGCGTCGGACCCGACCTCCTTGTATTCCTCGTCCTCGTACCTGTTCCCGGTTATCATGCTTAGGTTCATGTTGAACGTCATGTGCTCCAACTTCTCGCCAATCGCCACTCCGCCGCCGGTGGGTCGACACCACAGCTCCTTGGTGAGGGCGTCGACTTCAAAGCTCCTGATGGGGCGCAGCGCCTGGAGGCTCTGGCTTGAGAAGAGCTCGAGGGTGGCGATCTTGCGGACGAGGCGGAGGTAGGGGCCGTACGGGGCGAGCCCGAACAGGGCACGGTTGTAGCCCATGTGCCTAGCAGCCGCAATGTCCGGCCTCGAGGCGAGCATGCGGTCGTTCGCGGCGAGACACTCCCTGGCGGCTTCCCGGCTACTAAGGACGACCACGCGGTGGACGCCGAGCCGGAGTGAGAACACCGGCCCGAGCACATCGGCCATCGCCCCGAGCTTCTGGAAGGCCGGCCCCGGGCCCCAGAGGAGGTGGAGGTGGCCTACCAGAGGCCACGCCCCGCGCGGTTCCGGGGTTTGGCTTCCGGCGGTCTTTTCGTTATCAGATTTGACAAGTTGGTGAACGATGCGGAGCACCAGGAGGGAAAAAACTATAGCCAGAACGACATGCATTTCCTGAGGGATGTCCATGGGACCGCAGGCCAGGAATCGACCGTGGGATGGTGCGATTTGCTGGTAACAATCTGAGTGTTGTGCACTTGCATGCACTGCCTATTTATCTACTCCAACGATGAGTTATGTTTCGTATCCATTCTAGACCAAAGGCATCGGTTTGTGGACAGAACATGCATGACGTGATGTCGAGCTAGATACGGACAAGTGACATTACATGAAAAACGTGGGTGCGATAATATCCTTTTGATTAGACGGATCCCATGATACGTTGGTCATCACTGACAAGAGCAAATTTGTCAGATAGTACCTAAAATTATGACCATTAACCACCCGGAAAAATTAGTCCTCAATCATATACATATTCACATTATGCTAATTGAATTTATCCGATCAATTTTGATCGAAAATTATCGATATAGATACTCGACATTCTTCGTAGCATGATTGGCGCTGACGTAGACATTGTGATAATAATTTAATATTTTTTATCGAATTTTTTAATTAAATTTTTTTATTTTTTTTCTTTGTTTTAACTGTGGCCGACTAGTGCGGGTATGGGCCACGAGCCCCTTCACCAGCCATTGTTAAAAAAAAAGGAATGAGAAGAAAATAAAAAAAAGAAAAGATAATAAAATTAACAAAAAAATATTATTAAAATTATCTATGTTAGCGCTAGCCATATCACGTGGGAAGGCTAGCGTCCACATCTATGATTTCTAGTCAAAATTGGCCAGATAAACTCAATTGATAAAATGTGAAAATGTTTAGGACTTAATTGACACAATTAAAAGGTTTATGACTGAATTGGCAAAAATGCCACATGTTTAGGATTTTTTTGATAATTTTCCCTTAACCACTCAAAGGAAGAGATCGTGCGACTTGATCTGAGGATGAGATTGAAGGTGACATATGTATTGGGATATAAAAAAAAATTGACAAAAAGTTTGCCCCTAAGAGTGGGTAAAACATTTTCGATGAGTAGATTGAAAGTTTAGAAAAATACAAAAAAAACATACCTCATTTTTAATTTAATGGTCACTTATATATATATATATATGTGTGTGTGTGTGTGTGTGTGTGTTCTTGCAAATACCATTTAAATATCTCCAAATAAAACCTCATTTTGAAAAGACCAACTAGTCGCTCACTGTAAACTATTTTTAGCATTTTAAATAGGGTTTGAGCGATTCAGTTTGTAGTAGGTTGTGAGTGTTTTGGATGGGTATGAGAATTTGAGATTTGAGTATGGGTATATTTGGAAAACAAAATCGACATTTTTTGATGGGGCATAAGAATAACTGATGAGAACGTGTAACGCGATCTCCAAAATAAAAATCAGGTCTATATTTGATATTTTTAAAAGCAGAAGATATGTAAGTAGTCCTCAGGTGAAAGACGAGATGCATTTTTAAAATTTTTTCCAAAAGTTTTTATGTGTGTATCAAGATCTAGAAATTGAAATTGCATTCCCATTCACTACAAAAAAACCGGATTTTTACCATGAAAATTTGCGATGAAAAAATTTTCGTTGCAAATTTGCGACAAATTTTCTAACGAAAAGTAAAATACGTTGGAAATTTCCGACAAAAAATTTTTCATCGAAAAATTCGTTAGAAATTTCCAACGAAAAAATTTTCGTCGCAAAATTCGTTGGAAATTTCCAACGAATTTTCCTAGGAATTTCAATTTTCCGGGCAATTATTTCATTGTGTACATTTTTCGTTGGAAAATTCGTTGGAAATTTCCAACAAATTCAAAAAAACCCGGTATTGTTCGGCATTTTTTATATTCATTGGAAAATTCGTTGAAAATTTCCAACGAATTTTTCAACGAATTTCAATTTTTCGGGCAATTATTTTAGTGTGTAAAATTTTCGTTGGAAAATTCGTTGGAAATTTCCAAAGAATTTTCCAACGAATTTCAATTTTTCGGGCAATTATTTTAGTGTGTATAATTTTCGTTGGAAAATTCGTTGGAAATTTTCAACGAATTTTTTTTCGTTGGAAATTTCCAACGAATTTGAATTTTCCGGGCAATTATTTTACTGTGTACAATTTTTGTTGTAAAATTCGTTGGAAATTTCCAACGAATTTTCCAACGAATTAAAAAAAACTCGGTACTGTTCGGCATTTTTTATATTCGTTAGAAAATTCGTTGGAAATTTCCAACAAATTTCAATTTTCCGGGCAATTATTTCAGTGTACAATTTTCGTTGGAAAATTCGTTGGAAATTTCCAACGAATTTTCCAATGAATTTCAATTTTCCGGGCAATTATTTTAGTGTGTACAATTTTCGTTGCAAAATTCGTGGGAAATTTCCCTCGAATTTTACAACGAAAACCCTACTTCTTCCTTATTCAACATTTTCGCGCCCATTCTCTCAATTTCCACATTTTCTCTCTCACTCTCTCTCTCTCTCTCAAAGTCTCTCGCTCTCTCTCCTTTGCAATCCCTCGCCTTCACCTTCTCCCTCTGCCTCCCCCTCCGCCTCTTCCCCCGCCGCCCCCCCTCCTCCTCCGGCTCCGGCTCCGGCGCCATGGACACCAAGATCGGGGCCCTCAACTCCTGCAACCCCCCTCGGGCGACGTCGGCTCCCTCCCCAAAGGCGCCGCCGCGGCCATCCAGGGCCAGGCCCCCGCGGCGGTCGGCGCCACCATGGGCCGCCACCTCGCCCGCCGCCTCAACCACCTCATCGCCGTCGCCGGTGAGCTCGAGGTCGCCCAGATCTGGGCGAGCTCGAGCTCGTCGCCGACGAGGGCCGAGCTCGCCGGCCATGGCGAGCTCGGCCCTCGCCATGGTCGGCGAGGCGACGAGCTCGAGCTCGCCCAGATCTGGGCGAGCTCGGCCCTCGCCGGCGACGAGCTCGAGCTCGCCCAGATCTGGGCGAGCTCGGCCCTTGTCGGCGACGAGGCTGGGCCTCGCCGGCCATGGCAAGGGCCGAGCTCGCCATGGCCGGCGAGCTTGGCCCTTGCTGGCGACGAGGCTGGCCCTCGTCGGCGGTGAGGGCGATTTTTTGACAAAAAAAAATTTTTTTTCGTTGGAAAAAAAATTTCCACGATTTTTCGACCAAAAAAAAATTTTTTAGTTTTTCCAACGAATTTAGCCACGAGTTTTCCAACGAATTTTCCAACGAAAAAATTTTCGTCGCAAATTTCCAACGAAATTTAAAATTTTTTGTTGGAAAATTTTCCGACAACGAATTATCCACGAATTTTTCTAAATTTTTCGTTGGAAATTTCGTCGGAAAAAATATATTTTTTTTGTAGTGATTGTCACAAGCTTAGCGCAGTAGTTTAGAAAAAGATTAAACGCATCGGAGAAAAGTCCATAAAAGCGGGTGTCAATTGGCTCGTCTATCATATTTAGTTTTAGTCAGAATTGAGAGAATATTCGCTCTCGTGCTCACCACGTGGAACCTAACTTTACCTCTTTCATTGCCACACTAGCATGCCTTATGGAATAATTGTGCCGCATCGCCAAACGTTGATCACTTATTGAATGATCCAAGAACGAAAAATTCGAAAATATCTTAAAACGTATTTGATCAACAAAATAGATAAATTAAAATATCTTGAAATATATTTCTATTGTCTTTTCCAAACATCTGTGTCCTTCTATTTATCATATTGATTTTAAATTGAAAAAAAAACAGAGATAGACAAAGTAGTTCAAATATACGAGTTTGATGCATTTAATTGGAGATTAAGTCAGAAAGAGAAATCCATTGTACTGGATAGATAATTCTCATAATTTGAAGTATAGCTTTGTTAATTACTCGAAGAAATGAATTATTTATCCATTCAATTCAACAACAGATTAAAATAATATGAACAATAACTTATTTTATTACTTGAATAAACTTCACTAGAGATGTTCAATAAATTTTTATCACAATAAAAATTGCACCTTAGTTTGAAACATGCTTGTTCACATCTTATTTAGTGTTATTTCCTTCTTTAAAAACGCACTTATCTAAAATTCCACTTATTTTATATACAGCTTATACACGAATCCATAATCCGGAATCGTCATAAATTGGCATGAACCGAAGGTGCTATTTTTAGCATGTCCAGCAAATAGTATTAATTTCTTATAGTAACATGACTTGAAAGGAATCGATAATCCCAAGCGAGACACGCGTCACACACGAGACACGTCTTAAGCGAAACACATGTCTCACGAAATCCATAATCCAGAGTCAGCATAAATTGGCATGAAGTCAAAGTGCTACCGTCTTTCAACCGCCTCACATGTCTCACGCCTTCACATGCGTCGCCCGTCCATTATTCACTCGATCACTCACTCGCTTAATCAACCAATCAATCCTTTAGAAAAGGAGTGGATGGTAAGGACTCAAGCAGGCAAATCAAACAGCCCCGTGGCATGCAGTCAATACACGCAAAAGAAAATCGTGCAGCATAGCCGGGACACAACAAAAGTACCCGGGCTCACCCCGCTGTATGAAGTAACACGGGACAAAACCTCCGCCACAAGCTCCCCAACATTAACAACCAACCACAAAAAAAATTATCTAAAAAATCTTAAATTTGTTATACTTTTATCAATTGTATTTTAAAATTTTTTATGATCAGAACGTCCTTTCTTAAATCATTTTACGTTTTGCTAATTTTGTCCATCCGACCAGATTGGCCGGATAATTTTCCCCATCCGAGCGTGTACGAGATGCGTTGAAGACCGAGACAATCCAGGTTGGGGCAAAACTAGGGAGGCTTCCTTGCTTGTGGTGTGCAGGTTTGGCACTCCCCGTGAGCCTCGGGATCAGCCCAATCGCTTCAGGTCCAGTGGACGCGAGCCAGCCGGATTTCCATATCATCCGGAGGACTAGGGAATTCGATGATGCGATAAGAAGATATTTAGCTGCGAAACTTCACGATTCAAGTCACTGGAGTGGAGGGGAAAACGGGCAATTATCAGAGACTGGACTGTGCCATCTCGTCCTTGAATTGATGAGTACGGAGTGAATCTAATCTGCGTTGCTTGCGGTCGGACGTGCACACATGACTCGCGAGCTAGCTCGATGATACTATTTTTATGACCCGAGTAATGGTACATTGGAAGTCTCTCCATGCGTTAACAACGTTTTCTGCGAAAAATTGTCCTCTTGACCATAGATCGTATTGAAAATATGTCTCGAGTTTGAACTCGTTGAATGAAATCCGACTCGAAATTATTTGTGGAGGTTGAATATTCTGAGCTAGATATTATGGACATCTTAAGTTGAGCAATATATAATGCGGAAATTGCATTGATAACGAATTCACAATCAAGAACATATTTCTTTCCTTCTACGAGTTGGACTCGGTGAAGAAAGAAGACAAAATAGGAAAGTCAAAAGGTGGATTTTGTTGACCGAAATATGCACTTTCCTGGCGGTGGCTATTTGCACATCATTAAGGGTTTATTTCTTTTTTTTGTTGTGGCCACATATATATATCTTCTGATCGTGGGAATTGATTAAAAGAGCCATTGTTGATAAAGAAGTCTTGAAGCGCCACGGTTGACGTGAAGACGTTCGTGAGTGCTTGGCGGTGGGTGTTTCCGTGGATTCTCGTTCGTGAATTATATCCAAGAAGAATTAGTGTTCAAGCGTAAATCTTGTGTTAAGATTTGTGTACAATTCTTTTGCGAGATTGAGAGATTATTTCGTGAGGAATTGTGAGGCTAAACACTGCGTGAGTTATTGGGTGTAATTGGGGCTTGGGAAACACTGAGAGTGTTTGAGTGACTCGAGTGTGGTTGTAATCTCCGTTGTATCGCTTGATCTATAGTGGAATTTCGTGCTGCTCTCCCCGTGGATGTAGGTCACTACGACCGAACCACGAAAATCTGGTGTCTGATTTATTTTCTTATTCTGTCAAATTTATTGTTCGATCGCTTGGCTTCCGCAACAATTGGTATCAGAGCTTGGCTTGGTTTAGTTGAAGCGAATCGATGGCGATAGAAGAAGGAAAAGTGAGAATCGACAGATTTGATGGGAAGGATTTTGGTTTCTGGAAGATGCAGATTGAGGATCAACTATATCAGATGAAACTGCACGTGCCCTTGTCTGGGGAGAAGCTAGAGACGATGAAGCAAGCTGATCGGGAATTGCTGGATAGACGAGCTTTGGGTGTTATTCGGCTGACGTTAGCTCGTAACGTCGCGTTTAACATCGTGAATGAGAAGACCACTGCGGGTTTGATGAAAGCCCTGTCGGACATGTACGAGAAGCCCTCTGCGATCAACAAAGTCTACTTGATGCGACGTCTGTTTAATTTGAAGATGAGCGAAGGTGCATCAGTTGCTGATCATATTAATGAATTCAATGTGATCGTTAGTCAATTGAGTTCAGTTGATATTGACTTTGAAGATGAGGTACGTGCTTTGATTCTATTATCCTCATTGCCTGATAGTTGGAATACTACTGTTATTGCTGTTAGTAATTCCTCTGGGTCAACGAGTTTGACGTTTGATGGTGTTCGAGATTTAATTCTGAGCGAAGACATCCGTAGAAGAGAATCTGGCGAACATGTATCTGCTGCTTTAGTAGGTGAAAATAGAAGAAGAACTGGTACACGTGTTAGCAGAAGTAGTATGAACTCAAATAGACGAAGTCAGTCTAGGACTGGTGGTATTATCTGTTGGAGCTGTGGCAAGAGGGGGCATCTTAGAAGGGATTGTCTTAAGCTGAAGAATGACAAAGGTAAGGGAATTAGAGTTGATCCTGCGGATGATGTTGCAGCTATAGCTGATGGTAATTCGGATGATGCTGATTATGTCTTGTCTGTCAACGATAATTCATCGTTTGATGGATGGATTATGGATTCTGGTTGTTCTTTTCATGCTACACCAAACAGGAACTGGTTTACTACTTATCAGTGCACGGATAGTAATAAAGTGCAGTTGGGGAACAATTCTGAATGCGATGTTATTGGTGTTGGTGATGTCAAAATCAGAATGCATGATGGTATTGTGTGGATATTGACTGGAGTGAGGCATGTTCCAGAGTTGAAGAAAAATCTGATTTCCTTAAGTACCCTAGATTCAGCTGGGTGTCGGTATTCTTCAGAATGTGGAGTTCTGAAAGTTCTTCGAGGTGCCATGGTGATAATGAAAGGAATCAAGCATAGTGGCCTCTATGAGCTTCAAGGTGAGACAGTGATGGAATTCGCTGCGGAAACGTCGGATGCATCGGTTCGAGAGTCTGAATTGTGGCATATGCGTTTGGGGCACATTAGCGAGAGAAGCCTGAAGGTTCTAAGTGAAAGGAATTTGCTATGCGATTATGTGACTAACGAACTAAATGTATGCAGGTGCTATGATTTAGATCAACGGCGGAAAGTGCAGTTTAGTACGGTTGTCAGAGAAACCACGGAAATTGCAGAATTGATTCACTTGGATGTTCACAGGTTGTTGCGATTTCCTTCGAGGAAGAGTGCCAGATTTATGCTAACAGTTATTGATGACTATTCGAGGAAGACGTGGGTGTTTGTGCTAAGGCACAAGTTTGATGCTGTTGTCAGGATCAGGCAGTTGAAAGCTTTGATCGAAAAGGAGACTAGTAAAACGATCAAGCAGGTGCAGACTGACAATAGTATGGAGTTTTGCTCGAAACTGTTAAACGAATTCTACATGAAAGAAGGCATAGTGAGACACCGCACTAGTGCCAATGAACCATAACAGGTTGCAGAATTGATGAGCAGAACATTACTAGAGACGGCCCATAAAATGCTCTCTAGTGCTGGTATGGCTAGAAGGTTTCTGGCGGATGCGCTTAGTACGGCGAGCTACCTGAAAAATAGATCCCCATCGACTGCGATTGAATGTCGGACTCCCGAAGAAGTGTGGTCAGGTAACGTTGCTGATTATTCTGTTCTTAGAATATTTGGTTGTCCATGTTATGTTCGAGTTAGTGATGGTAAGCTCGATGGAAGGACAAGGAAGTGCATGTTTCTAGGTTATGCACAAGGTGAGCGGGGCTATAAGTTGTGGTGCCTGGAATTAAATTTACCTGTTGTCAGCAGAGAAGTTATATTTGACGAGTCTCCAGTACTTCTAGCTAGGAGTGTTAATAGCAGTGTTCATATGGATCTGGACGGTGTTCAGCTTGAGGTGGAGTTGCAACCAGAAACTCCTGAGGTAGCGGGTGTTAGCAAAGTAATCGACACGGATGGTGCTTATAGCGAGGTGGAGCCTATTGAGCCAACAGTTGCCGTAACTGCTGATATTGATAAGGTGCGTATTCAATCTTCCGATAGATATAGATGCAACAATGGTTTTGCTTTATCTGCAATTGAGGAGGTTGTGTCGGAAAATCCTTGTGGAGCAGTTAAAGGTGCATGTGGAGTTGGTATTCTGATGAGGTACACGGCTATGGCGAAGTTCAAGCACGGCTTGGACTTGAAAGACATCTGTGGCGGTTGAGCCCATCGGGGGCTGTGGGAGAGTAGTAGCGGAATTCGGATTCTATCAAAGCGATTGTGACTTGGCTCAAACGTCGAGCCAAGGTGGAGATTGTTGAAAATATGTCTCGAGTTTGAACTCGTTGAATGAAATCCGACTCGAAATTATTTGTGGAGGTTGAATATTCTGAGCTAGATATTATGGACATCTGAAGTTGAGCAATATATAATGCAGAAATTGCATTGATAACGAATTCACAATCAAGAACATATTTCTTTCCTTCTACGAGTTGGACTCGGTGAAGAAAGAAGACAAAATAGGAAAGTCAAAAGGTGGATTTTGTTGACCGAAATATGCACTTTCCTGGCGGTGGCTATTTGCACATCATTAAGGGTTTATTTCTTTTTTTGTTGTGGCCACATATATATATCTTCTGATCGTGGGAATTGATTAAAAGAGCCATTGTTGATAAAGAAGTCTTGAAGCGCCACGGTTGACGTGAAGACGTTCGTGAGTGCTTGGCGGTGGGTGTTTCCGTGGATTCTCGTTCGTGAATTATATCCAAGAAGAATTAGTGTTCAAGCGTAAATCTTGTGTTAAGATTTGTATACAATTCTTTTGCGAGATTGAGAGATTATTTCGTGAGGAATTGTGAGGCTAAACACTGCGTGAGTTATTGGGTGTAATTGGGGCTTGGGAAACACTGAGAGTGTTTGAGTGACTCGAGTGTGGTTGTAATCTCCGTTGTATCGCTTGATCTATAGTGGAATTTCGTGCTGCTCTCCCCGTGGATGTAGGTCACTACGACCGAACCACGTAAATCTGGTGTCTGATTTATTTTCTTATTCTGTCAAATTTATTGTTCGATCGCTTGGCTTCCGCAACAGATCGGATGCGCAAAGACGGGTTGATATCTATCTGGAGGACCATCTAACCTTTTAATGAAAAGAGAAAATATCATTAAAAATCTCAAACTATGTTACTTATGATAAATTTACTATGAACTTTTTTTTGTGACACGAAAAAGTCAAAACTATGTCACTTTATGACACATTTACTCCACAATTCTTTGGCCCAAGGACATTTTTATCTTTTTCCTTTTTATGCTTTTTTTTTTCCTTTCTTCTCTCTTCCCTCCGCCGGCCATGATAGAGGGCGAGGGTGGCTCTCGCCGGTGTCGGGTGAGAGTCGCCCTCGCCTGGGCGGGCACGGGCCGCCCTCTCTGGCGTTGGACGAGGGCTGCCCTCGTCGGATTTGCTGAGGGTGACTCTCATCCGACGCCGGCTAGGGTCGCCCTTGCCAGATCTGGCGAGGGCAACCGTCGCCCAACCCCAACGCCAGCGTGGACTTCTTATTTGTCACATTATGCTACAGTCAGTAGTCTCAAGTCACTTTGCACTTCCTGGAAGTCGCTATTTTAGCTGAACTATGTGGCTGTGCTGTGACCGAAGGATTTACCAATGTTATGTATTTTTGCAGGTGAACAGCATCCCAGAAGGTTTTGAAAATGGGACGGAGTTGGCTGGTTCTGTTTTCTGGAATCATACAGAGTTCCTCTCGCCCCGTGTGTGTGGCTTGGCTAGACAATAAACTTTCTGAAAGAAGCAGCGATGTTAAAGTGGTGCCTTCCGAGTTATTCAACTCGGTGTGGGTAGACATGCACTCTCATGTGCTTGCATGGCTATATTCTCATGTTTAACTTTCATGTTGATTGACGCCCCATTCTTCATCTTGTCAGGCACTAGTTACTTTGATTCTCTAGAAATTAGAAGGACACAGCACCGTACTTCAGAAGATCAAGAGATTGGGCAAGGAGGATCTTTTTGCAGAATTACTCTGCTTTTTAAAGTTTGGCTCTCTCAGGTAGATGGCACTCTTTGTTGGCTCAAGTATTTAACGAAATTAAACCGAAAGCATACTTGAAACCGCTAACATGGAGTAGCTAGCTCATGAAAGACGCGAACTAGCTAAGACTGCTGGTTCCTGGAACCTGAGATGAAGTTAAAAACATAATCTCGAACTCTTTTAATGTGGGTGGTTTTACTGGCTTAAGGAAGATGTCTTAAACTTTATGGGTTATGACAGGCTTCAGTATATCATCTTGTTCACAGTTGTGTGGACTCGTGGACTTTACAGGTAATGGGGACATCTTTAATACCAAATAACTATATATATATATATATATATATATATATATATATATATAGAGAGAGAGAGAGAGAGAGAGAGAGAGAGAGAGAGAGAGAGAGAGAGAGAGAGAGAGAATAATGGGGACAACTTATACCAAATAACAATATCTGCCGATGATTAACTGCTTCCAATTTGCTATGTTCCATAATTATGAACATGGAAGCGAAGTAATATGTCATTGGAAGGCATTAACATAGATAAAGATTGTACATCTTGTTTTCCTTCACATGTATGGCAGTGTAATCCCAATGCGCTCTCTCTGTTTTTTTCCCTTCTGGACATGTCACGGTGTTACCACAAGCTATAAATGCTTCTTTGCTTCCTGCTGCCTTGCTTTTTTTACAACACTCAGTGCAGCCTTTCAGTATCATTGTTATCTCTTTTCATAGCACTTCATTTGCAGAACGGTTTGGACGCCATTCTAATACCTCTCTCAGTGGACTGGCAGGAAGGATTGCTATTACAACAGTTGCTTGTTTGTCTCACAGGGGATTTCCATTTTAGAAGATCTGGTGATTGCAATAGCAGAGTATCTATTTGAAGCTCATCTCTGTAGATGGAAATTTGTCAAATGAGTTGAATAATTTGCCAAAGTATAGTGGGGTAAATGTATCACAAGTGATATAGTTTGGAGTTTTTCGTGTCACAAAAAAAAGTTCACGATAAATTTATTACAAGTGGCATAGTTTGAGGTTTTTGGTGGTTTTTTCCCTAATGGAAAACCCATTTTACTTAGGATCCTTCTTAACAAATATCTTTTTGAACTCAATAAGAATCCTAAAGATAGGAAGACCAATTTTCCAGCACATGTTAAAGGACATCGAAAATTCGAATAAATGTCTCTTTCTAACATGTGGTATATAAAAAAAAAACACAAATCACAAAGTAAAATTGATGCTTTTTTACGAGGCCCTGGTGCTTTTTCACAACATCCTTTTTATTTAGTCCATTATTCATTATACATTCCAGCGTAAAAAAGAAGAGAAAAAAGGAAAAGGAACCATTTTCTTTGATTACATTGAAATACTAAACGATAATCATTACAACAAGGGAGGTATTCATAATTATCATAAATAAGCTGGATCATAATATTGTTATCCCCTCCACTTTAGAGGCTCTCGTAGAGATGAAGCGGAAGGCGTGGCTTGAGCACAACTCGGAGCGGGTTCACCCTGGGTAGGGCAATGCCCGGGCCTTCCTCCATGTCCACCGTCGTACCCTGTTCCAATGCCACCTCGAATCCCTGAAGGATCCGCGCCAGTGTGAATTGAACCACCTGCAATTCATATTCACATGTCAAAGTCAAGTTTATGTATTCATATTAGACTCGAACGTGGGTCCTACGAGTCGTTGAGTCCTGTTAGACATATGCTCGAGCCAATAAGGCTCGAAGCAGCGCGGTATAACGAACCTGCCCTATGCATTTTCTTGCTTGGTTCGAGCCCGTTGATATAGGTCGTCTCAGCCTTGCCCAGGCCCGGTTCACAGACGAGCTGTATCGAGGACCATTTAGGTC
Organism: Syzygium jambos; assembly: GCA_031216235.1. Taxonomy (NCBI): domain Eukaryota; kingdom Viridiplantae; phylum Streptophyta; class Magnoliopsida; order Myrtales; family Myrtaceae; genus Syzygium; species Syzygium jambos. The sequence goes on along the minus strand of CM062230.1, from coordinate 23,706,838 downwards.
AAGGACTTGACCCGACCCGACCATTGGTCTAAGTCCAATTCTAGTCAATCGCGTGATTACCAAAACAATGTTAATTTTTTGTGTCACTCGTGAGTTCGTCCTCTCATAGAAGCGTGAGAATCATGCCAGAAGCGATCCTCACCTGCAACCCGAGTGTGGCCCCCGGGCAAGACCTCCTGCCCGAGCTAAACGGAATGAACTCGAAGTTCTGAGCTCTCAGGTCTACTTCCTTGTGCTCCTCCAAGAACCGCTCTGGCCGGAACATGTCGGGCTCCGGCCAGACCCGAGGGTCTCTTTGTAACTTCCAAATGTTGACGAGCACTCGAGTGCCCTTGGGAACAGAACAGCCGCTGATGTGACAGTCCTCCATGGCTTCTCTGATCCCCGTCAAGGGAGCTGGCGGGTATAAGCGGAGGGTCTCCTTGACGACGGCTTGGAGGTATTTGAGATTGCTAATGTCGGACTCTCGGACCCATTCGTCTCGTCCGATGACGGTGTCGAGCTCCTGCTGGGCGGATTTGAGTGCGGCCCGGTGGTTGAGGAGGAGGGAGAGTGCCCATGTAATTGTGATGGATGTGCTCTCTGTCCCAGTTAGTATCAGGATCTGCAGATCGAGAGAGAGAGAGAGAGTGAGAGAGAGAGAGAGGTGTCATAACGGAGAAGTAAACTGAGAATCATACATGGATGCGATCGCCAATCTTCAGTGGATGTTTGATAAGCGGATTCAAGAACATGAGTGGACAATTGACTTTTTTAAACAGTCAACAAGATTTCTTCTATACGACTCATAAAATCTAAGAAAGTATAGGTTTTTTCAGTATATAGAGAATCACAAAAATAATTTTTTCATGAACAGTGCCGGAGTTGAAGACTCGTCTTCCCCAGACGAGGTCCAGAAAAGTTTTTCAGACTCTAAATCAGGAGTGGCTGCATCAAGCAAATATATTTGTTCAGGAAGTATAATCTCAAAGTATTTACGATACAATAATAACTGAACGCAGAAACTAATACCAAAGCTGTGGCTTTGATGATGTCATTACGCTCGTGGCCAAACACCACGTCGTCCTCGGGTAGGCTCTCCAGCAGAAGGTCCATGAAATCGGCGTGACCACCATCAGCTCGGACCCCTTTCTCTGATCTCTTCTCAGCGTGTTGTCTCAGCCACTTCTCGAGCACGGCGTCGAGCTCTCGGCCCGTCTCTTTCATGGACCTCATGTGCCCCTGAAAATCAAGCCACTCCAGCCACGGAATCGCGTCCGAGAGCACGAACACCCCGCAAAGATACAGGGCCTTGTGGATCGCTTTCTTGAACCTCCACGCGTCCGACCCGACCTCCTCGAATTCCTCGTCCTCGTACCTGTTCCCGGTTATCATCCTCAGGTTCATGTTGAACGTCATGTGCTCCAACTTCTCGCCGATCTCCACTCCGCCGCTGGCGGGTCGATGCCACAGCTCCTTGGTGAGGGCATCGACCTCGGAGCTCCTGACGGGGTGCAGCGCCTGGAGGCGCTGGCTCGAGAAGAGCTCGAGGGTGGCGATCTTGCGGATGAGGCGGAGGTAGGGGCCGTAGGGGGCGAGCCCGAGCACAGCACTGTTGTAGCCCATGTACCGTCCCACCGCGATGTCCGGCCTCGAGGCGAGCGCACGGTCGTTTGTGGTGAGGCACTCCCTGGCGGCCTCCCGGCTGCTAAGGACGACCACGCGGTGGACGCCGAGCCGTAGCGAGAACACAGGCCCGAGTGCGTCGGCCATCGCCCCGAGCTTCCGGAAGGCCGGCCCCGGGCCCCAGAGGAGGTGGAGGTGGCCTACCAGAGGCCACGCCCCGCGCAGTTCCGGGGTGTGGCTTCCGGCGGTCTTTTCGTTGTCGGATTTGACAAGCTGGTGAACGATGCGGAGCACCAGAAGGGAAAAAACTACAGCCAGAACGACATGCATTTCCTGAGGGATGTCCATGGGACCGCAGGAATAGATTGTGGGATGCTGCGATTTGCTGGTAACGATCTGAGTTTTGTGCACTTGCATGCAATGCCCATTTATCTACACCAACGATGGCTTATGTTTTGTATCCATTCTAGACCGAAGGCATGAGTTTGTGGACAGAACATCCATGACGTGATATCGAGCTAGATGTGGACATATGACATCGGACGAAAATCGCGGGTGAGAGAGAAAATATCTCTCGTCGGCCAACCCGACAAGAGCAAATCAAATTTGTTAGATAATACCTAAAATTATTACCATTTACCACAAAGCTGGAAAACTATCAAAAAAAAAAAACTGTTAAATCTATTGCATTTTTGTTAATTCAGTTCTAAATTTTTTAATTGTGTTTATTGAGTTATAAACCTTTTTATGTTTTTCCAATTGAGTCCATCCGATCAATTTTGAAAGAAATCGCTAATGTGGATGCCGGTCGTCTTATGTGGCACAACCAGATTAAATTGGCAAAATGTGCAAATGTTTAGGACTCAATTGACATTATTAAAAGATTTAGGGCTGAATCCGTCGACGCGCTCGCCACCTGGAGCTACGGCGGCGGCGACGCGTTGTGCTCGTGGTCCGGTGTCACGTGCGGCGGCGCCCCCTCGGTAACGACACCACGGCCTCTCCCTCCCTCCGGGGGCTCGCTGCTTGGCTCGCCAGCTCGATCCCCTCCGACACGACCATGCTCACATACCTGTGCACCCTCGACCTTTCCAACGACTCTCCCTTGACGCGGCACCCTTCCCTCCTGGACACCGTCTTCGGTGCTGTCGAGCTCCGCGTTCTGGATCTCTCTTTGACAATCAGGTCGGGGGCCCGATCCCCGCGGGCCATCGGACTTCTCGAGAACCTCCGCCTCCTCAACCCTCTCCTACAACGCCTCGACGGGAAAGCCTGTCGGCCAAACCTCGCTGCGCTCCAGAACCCGACCATCGTGTCGTTCTCCCCCGCCACGGACGAACGAGGGATTCCTTCGAAGTAAGGCTCGTTCCATAGTTATCATTTTCGATTGCGTTGCGATTGCTCAGGACGAGCGGCTCACGAGCAACGCCGCCGCTCATCCATGACCGTCATCCGCATTGTCCAATTATCATTAGTTTAATAATTTGTCATCCCCAAACGTCAATCACTTATTAATGATCCAAGAACGAAATATTAGAAAGTATCTTCAAATGTATTCTCAAATGTATTTGATCAATAAGTAGATAAAATAAATATTCTTGAAATCTATTTCTATTATCTTTCCCGAACTTAAATCTCTTTCTATTTATCTTATTGTTTAAAATTTGAGAAGAACAGATAAAGTAGTTCAAATATACGAGTTAATTCATTTTATTTGGAAATTAAGTTAGAAAGAGAAATTTATTGTAGTAAATAAATAATACTCATAATTTGAAGTATATGGTTGTTAATGGATTTGATTCTGTCGGGACTGACGGGGCTTGATACACGAGTAAATGCATTATTTATCCATTCAATTCAAAAACTTTTTCCACTCTTACCATAGCTAAAACACTTCATATCATAGTATTTTGATAATATTAACCTTTATGAGTCCCGTCTTTTTTAATCATTTTTTTTGTTTGTTTGTGGTGTCGTGTTTGTTTTCTCCTTTATTGTTTCTCGTGAGTCCCACTTTCCTTCTTTTTCGTTAAATGTCTCTGTTCCCTCTTAATTTTGGTCATGATTCAAGCCCCGGTGGTATTTGTCAATAAAAAAAAAAGAACATTCTTTTTTGTGGTTTGTCTTAATCACTTATCGTCAAGGTCACGTCGCACTCATCGATTTTTCAATCGTTAATCGGAGTTTGATACCCATTGACACAATAGACCTAAAGGCTGCTGCATTGAACTTAATGCCTATAAGAACATAGGGATTCGAACAATTCACGGAAAGAGTATTAATTTCTTACAGTAACACGGCTTGAAACGAATCGATAATCTCAAGCGAGACACACGTGACACGTCCCATAATCTGGAATTGACATAAATTGGCATGAACTTAAAGTGCTACCTTTTTCTAGCACGTCCAGCCAAAAGTATTAATTTTTACCGGTAACACTACTTGAAACGAATCAATAATCCTGAGCGAGATACACGAGGCATGTGTTTCACGCGATTACATGTCTTGCCTGTTCATTTTTATCTCGATCACTCACTCGCTCACTCAATCAATCCTTTTGAAAAGGAGTGGATGAAGAGGACTAAAGCAGGCAAATCGAAGACTCCCATGGCATGGAGTCAATACACGCGAAAGAAAATCTTGGAGTACAGCTGGGAACAGAACAAAAGAACCCGGGCTCACCCTGCAGTACGAAGTATCACAGACAAAACCTCCACCACAAGCTCCACAACGTTAACATTTGACCACAAATTTTTTTCCAAAAAATCCTAAATTTATTGTATTTTTATCAATTTCATCCTAATTTTTTTTAATCAGGATGTCCTAAATCTTTTAATTATACCAATTGAGTCTTAAACATTTTCACATTTTGCCAATTAAGTTTATTTGAAATGGGTTGGACAATTTTCCCCATCCGAGCTTGTACGAGATGTATTGAAGACAGAGACCACCCAGGTTGGGGACAAAACTCGGGAGGATTCCTTGCTTGTGGGTTGCAGGTTTGCCATGGCGAGGCCCGTCCTCACCGTCGCTCGTGAGGTCGAGCCTTGCCAGGGGAGGTCGAGCCTTGCCAGGGGCGGGCGAGGCTTGCCCTCGCCAGCGGTTGGCAGGGACGACCTTGCTGGCCCTTGCCTTTAGCCAGTTGCTAGGAGTTTGAAGATGAAGGGAAAGGAAAAGAAAAAAGAAAGGGAAAAAGAAAAGAAAAGAAAAAAGAAAAAATATTAAAAAATTATCACGTTAGCGTTGCTCGGATGGACTGAATTGGCACAAATACAAAAGATTTATGACTAAATTGACATAAAAAAGGTTTAGACCTGAATTGACACAATTTTAATTAAATTTAAAATTGTTTTGGTAATTTTTCCTTGAGAAATAAGGAAGGAAGGAAGGATGGAATAAGGACAGGTCCGAAAACTTTGCTTGTATGAAGAGAAGAGGAGAAGGTGCTAGAATTAATTCTTTGTACGAGGGCGAGCCTTGCCATGCTTGGATTTCGCTTGCATTAGTTCGAGGGAAGTCATTGACTCTCACTTCAATCATGGGATCGCTAGAATCACCCTGAACTTGCCTTCCATGACCAAATGCTTCAATAATGAAATTAAATGAAACATAAGCCACGTGCAAGTGGGCTCGGCGTTTCCATCTAACACAATAATACGAAGGCAATACTGATTTTTTTTTTTAAGGCAATACTGAATCTAGTTGGAGAAGATGTGCATTAAGAATGTAACAGTGTCGGTGTCTGTCCAGTTTTGGTCATATATATATATTATATCTCTTCTATTTATAGATCCCCAGATCCTAGGGCAATTATGGTATCAGAGCCAAGGGGCAGATAAGGATACTCTTTATAAAATCATTCGCAGTAAAGGCGATTTCCTTCGTGGAGGTCTTTTCTGGTGATTTCTGGATGTGTTCCAGGCAGTAAAACCCAGTGGGGTAGTAAGTCCGTTGGTAAGCATCGTCGAAATCCGTTGAAAAGAAGAAAGTAGTCTTTTGCAATGAATTTATTAAGAAGATCTGAGTCTTCTTCTAGTTCTTTATCACAAATGTCTTTTGATCAAGGACCAATAAATAGGGAAGAAATAAATATAGAAGATTTCAATAAGTCTATTGAAAATTGGTTTATTCCAAAGGTCAAGTTGGATAAAATTTATGAGCATTCTAAATTTAAACTCTTTGGTAATAATGACTATGTCATTGTTACTGAAGAAAGAGATATTCCACTTTCTGATTCTTTTGCTTCAATACAACTTTTAAATAAAGATTCAATAAAGAAACATTCCCAGAAATGGAATTATATGCACATAGGATTGGTACAGGTTGGTGCAAAACCCCTTACTAAAGAAGGATTAGATACTTCCTTACTTCTTGTTTTGAGAGACGCAAGACTTTTAAAATACGATGAATCCATTCTTGGAGCCGTAGAAACTAGTCTTTGCAGCGGACCAATTCATTTTGATAGTCATCCTGGTCTTACCGTTTCTCTCAAAGACAAAAATATTTTGAAATCCCTCACTCTTCAAATAAAAACTCATAATTATTCTATAGCTGAAGGTTCCATTCCAATAGCCCTTATTTACAGAGTTTATTATAAAGTTATGAATTCTGCTTTTGGTAGCAAAGCTTTTAAATTAAATTCCAATAGAGAAACCCTTTTGTTACAAACTGACATTTCTAAAGCAAATATCACCATTCCTAGGACAATTCCTTGGAATCAAATTACCCTTCCCGATCAATGGGAATTAGAAAATCAAATTCCCCAACCAATTGTTCAAAATTCTGATCCTACCAATATCATCCAACATCCTGAAGGAAGAGTAACAATTCAATTTTCTAGAAGATCTATTGATATTCCTAGAAGATCTTGTGACATCAGATCAATTCCTTCTTGGCATTCAACTTCTTCTCGAAGGTCAGTTGATAATATTCCAAATATACCTTTAAATACTCCTGGAGAAACATCTGCAAATGCTCCTCCTTTTCCAAACATCAGTGGTATAGATAACAGGTCAGGAATTTCCAGACCAGTTTACCAGCATACCACTCCTGATTTCCCTGATCCCACTCCTTCCGAAATGGAAGATCCTGAGATCAATGTTTTGGAAATTGCTTTTGAACCAGATAGAATTATTTTAAATAAAGAGTTCAATTCTTCTGATAATAAACATATTAGAGATTGGTTCTTTGCTAATTTTAGAAACCAAGCTCTTGAAATCAAAAAGGAATATTATGATTACATGTACCAACATGAAATCGAAATATTCTTCTTCAATTGGTTTGAAAATATATATCTAAAAGAAAAACAGATTTTTGTTTTAGATCAATTTTATAAATGGAAATTGGACGATGGCCATATCATCGAATCCAATCATCCTCCTCTTAGAAAAATTAAAATTGAACATCGAGAGACTGAAATAATAGCCTCTCCTTTTAAAACAGCTTCTGAGATTGATGGCATAGGAATAAAGAAAATTGTTGAACAAAATAATTTTTCTAATCAACATCTTTACACTATAGGAAAACAACTTGATCGGATTGAAATTCTTACTCAAAATAGTTTTCCATCCTCTTCAATAACAACCCCAAAAAAGGATTTGAAACCACCACTTTTTAAGAATTTTGAAATTCCCAAAAATCCTAGTCTTGATTTTGCTAAAGCACTAGAGGATAGGAGAAAACTCCTCAAGGGAAAAGCAGTTTTGATTCCTAAAAATCCCATAATTCTGGATACTCCTTTAATACAAAATCTGAGTGTCAAAGACACTCCAGATCGTGTTGAACCTTCCAATCAAATTAACCTTTTAGATAAGACCGACACTGAATCCCTTCCAGAGATAAACCGTATCACTTGGAAGGATCCTCAGAAATTATATTATTCCCGTGCCACTCCTCCTGATATTCTCACAGAAGAAACCTTTTCTAAAGTCCAAAACAAATATTCTTCTGATGCCATCTATGAGTGGAATATAGATGGTGTTTCTGAGCAAAACCTCATAAATATTCTGACCCAAATGGTCATGCTTGCAAATACTTATAAAATCATTCCAGATACTTCTGACCATTCTGTTGCATATCTTTTAATAGCCGGATTCACTGGCCAACTCAAAGGTGATGTAGCTAGCAAGGATCACCTAGAGGGGGGTGAATAGGTGATCTTTAACAATTTTTATCAGATTATGCGGAAATGAAAGATCACGGTTGGGTCTGAATAAAATTCAGATTCAAGACAGTTTATATAGACAAAGCTCTTGATGTGCAGTATGTAAGATAAGAGATAAGGGATAGAAAAACTGCACACAAGTTTATAGTGGTTCGGCTTATAGCAAGCCTACGTCCACTCTCCCACGCTGACAGCCTACTGGCTGGATTCCACTAATCAAATCAATGAGAAGTTACAGCAAGTTGTGCCGCTTAAACCCAAGCACTTCTCCCCGAAGTTGGTGCTGCTTATACCAAGCCGATAGATCACACTATCTCACACCTAAGCACACACTTATAACACTGTCTACACTTCTCAAATGATTACACGTTTAAGCTCACAAAAGACAAGAGATTGAATCGGAGTATGCTCAGACTTTGGACTTGTTGATTCTTGATTTTGTTCTCTTCCTTCTGCTCCTCGTTGATCTCCTTTTATACTCCTCCACTTCCAAACTAGCCGTTGGACAGTCTTCAGAGGATCATCTTCCAATATTCACCTTTGGACAGATTTGTATAAAATGGATTGAGTAGCCGTTGGTTGATAAAATCTGAATCCCGTTGATTCTGGTCGCCCATACAATCAGAATCTTGGTTTCCATAAGTAGAGCTTTATCCGTTGTAATGCATACTTGTCGTAATGTTTAATTGTCAATCAATTAGACTGAGATTGAGACAATCAAAACTTTCCTTCTGTGAAATCCATGCCAGATCAATAGCCATTATTTTTCATTCTGAGTTTTGCATCTGAATAATTTCAGCGTCTGCGTCTGAATAATTTCAGCGTCTGCATCTGAAGAATTTCAGCGTCTGCGTCTGAACTTTTCGTTCTGAGTCTGAATCTCTTCTGCTTGAAGTTCTTTCACAATCTGAACACGAACTAGATCAAGATTGACATATGCTTTTCTTCCATAAATAACTTCCTGAATCAAAATACTTCAAAGCATTTATCAGACTTACAAAACACTCATGGACAGTTTTGTCAACTTCAAAATCTATTGGGAATTTTCCTCAACAATCTCCCCCTTTTTGATGGTGACAAAACTTCCATGCAGATATATAGATTTTGAGATAATTTTGAAAAATATGATCAAGCATATAATGTAGCAGATATTCAAGATATCATATATGATCAGAGTAATTTGATATGAGATTTTTTTATACTCAGTTTTTGAATAAGACAAGGAGTATGACAAAATCTGAATCGTAAAAATCTAAATCAACGTCTGTCTCCTTTTCTTTGAATCTAATAATCTGCATATCAAACCAAATCATATCTGCATATTTGAGCATATCAAAGCATATCATATCTGCATCAAAGCATATCAAACCAAATCATATCTGCATATTTCTCCCCCTTTTTGTCAGCATCACAAAAAGATATATGCGTAAAATTCCTTAATGATCATGACAATATATGGAAGTATAATCACAACTCAATATTATGCATCAATTAAGTAGAATTAACCACTAAGCACATATGCATATTTACATTCTCTCCCCCTTTTTGTCATAAACAAAAAGTAATAGTAATGGAAAGGGTATCACGTAGAGAATATAAATTTAACTCATCTTCACATACTATCTTCAAAATATATTTGGCATGAAACACAACCTTCAAAGATATCATCTTTCGCGAACATAACATATATTCAATATAGCTCATGTTCAGAAGAATCAAATATCATATATATATATATATATATATATATATATATATATCAATGAACACGCAAGCACATAATAAATTTCACAATCTTTTTGTCATAAAAAAGACGATAATATAAATAAGAGATTCGTTAATGACAAAAAGTAAGAAATACTAACCCGGATTGTGTAGAACTTAGCAAGTTCTAACATACATTACCTTTCTTTCATAGTAATCAAGAGTGGACAGAAATTAAATTGACTTTCATACTTGATTTACGCTCCCCCTCAATTTGATACCATTTTGAGATGATTCTCCCCCTTTCTTTTGCATTTTTCCACTTTTTGTTTTTCTCCCCCTGTCATCAAGACAGCTATCATTGCAGCTTGTGCACTTTGAACAAATTGTTGTTCCTCTATTTTCTTTGTAGCAGCAACATCCGCCACATTTGTTTGCATTTTGAAATTCGAGAAAGAAATTTGTTTTCTTCCATCAAGCTCGTCTCGGATTCAAACTGCATAAACTCAACAAACCTTTTGCACAAATTTGCAGTTAAAGATATAATATCTCACATAATATGTAATGCCTTTTCTTTAGCAATAATATCAAATATTTAAACCTGAGGCAACTTATCCTTTCATATGACGCATTAAGCGTTTGCTTATCGTGCTTTGACATGCCTCCAATAATTTGTCAGAATATTGCATAAAGGAGAAATTTTCGATCCTTCGGAAATGTTGCAGAATCTCCCCGATTGTGGGATCAAGCTTTCCAAACTTCACAAGGAAAGATTCTTTTACATCCTGCAAATACTTGTAAGAGAGATAATAATCTTTGCAAAAATATAGAGAATGTCACGTGCATACCTTGCTCTGATTTGCGGATCAAACTTGCTAATTAAAAAAATCTTCTAAGAATATAGCAAGTGATTCAAGATTGTAGGAATTTTCCTTAAGCGAGAATCTCATAAGCATAAAGATTATATGACATTAACGAATTTCGCAAAAGAAATGTAGCTATTTCAAGCATTAAATATATGCAATATCTTACACACTTGGCAACAAATATTACCAATTTGTATCTCAACAAGCATGTTCAGAATATACCTTTCCTCTTTAGAAAGAATTCATCACTTGAGATCCTTCGTTGATTGCATCATGACTTGCGTAGGTTTGCATTCATGCTTCCTTTGTATAATTGTCTGCAATAAACTCATTTCCTTTCTAGTATCCTTGTATTTGGATCCTTTCTTTTTGTTAGACGCAGAATAGGAAACTTTCATAGAAGCCCAAGGATACTTTCCCAACTCATCTCAGTAGAGTATTTAAGGGAAATATGCATAATAAAACCATATCTCGCAAAAATAAATTCTTTCTTTGTAAGGCATAACAATATCTCGAAAGCACATAACAAATCTGATGTAAAACATGCCAGTTCAAGTCAAAATAAAGCATAGCATGGAGATAAAAAGTTAAGTCTAAAGAGAATTCATAGATATTTAAATTACGTATCCAAAGAAAATTTAGAATATGAAAAATATACCTTTACTTACCAGATTCTCTTTCCTTATTCTCTGCAAGAAAAGTAATCTCATCTTTTCTTTGGTACCCAAATGAAAATGATTTCTATAATGCTGGATTGAAGGCCTGCGCTTTAATCTCTCCTTGACCTTCGGAAAATCATTCTTGATCTTATTTTCATTTTCGAAACCGAGGCCGGATTTGTTGTAATAGGAGACTTGAATGGATAGAACATGCTCTAATGTCTTTAAGCCAAGAGCAAATTTTTTGCAAATCTTCGAAATTTCTTCCTTATAGGAATCAACTTCTTTTTGCAAAATATCCTTTTCTTCCTTGACAGAGGAATTCTCCTTTTCAAGCTCAATGATCCTTTTCTCATTCGTAATATTTTGTTGCTTCAATTTAGAGACTTCCTTTTTCAACCCGGAGATCTTCTTCAACGCATTCTCTTGTTCCGTGCATAACTCTTCAAAAAGATCATCATCATCGAGAGTAGGATCTGAACAAATCACCTTATCTTCTTCGGATTCAATGTCCGCCATTAAGCATAGATTTTCTTGCTCAAGGATTTCATCATCGCTGGATTCAGACTCTTCATTGTCGTCTCTATTCTTAATATATTTTCTTTCTCCGGATTTCTTTGTTGGCTTCTTCTCTTTGGGGTTTCTTCTCTTTCTCACAAGGTATTGAAATCTTTTGATCGGCAACTTCATCTCCTCATCGTCGTCTTCTTCATCTTCTTCAAAATCTGTTTCATCAGAATCAAAGTTAGATTTTAAGGCAATTAACTTCTTACCTTCTGGATCTTCTTCATGTATACGTTCTACTTCATATGACCGAAGAGTTCCAATCAGTTCATTCACTGATAGTGGCATGATCCTTTGAGTCTCTTGAAGTGAGGTTTTGATGTTGTCCCACTGCTTTGACAGTCCTCTCAAAATTTTGTTGACTTTCATCGCATCTGAGACTGGTTGTCCTTGATATGCAAGACCGTTTACTATGTCAGCAAATCTGTCATACATATCAGCCACTGATTCTCCTGTCTTCATTATGAAGGATTCATATTGTCCAAGCAACAGATTGATCTGTGTTTCCTTCGCTCGATCTGTTCCTTCATAAGTAGTGTGGAGGGTATCCCAGATTTCCTTAGCTGATTCACAAGAAGCAATTTTTTTATACTCAACAAGTGATAAAGCACAATAAAATGAATAAATCGCTTTTGAATCTAAAGCTTCTCTTTTTGTTATCTCAGTTTGAGATAATGGAGGATCTGCTGATTTGCTTTCATCTTGCTTCTCTTTTGAAGCAGATACGGAATGTTTTGGATTGACTCCTCTGATGACAACATCCCATTGCATGTGATCAATTGATTTGATGAATGCCTTCATCTTGTTTTTCCAGACGCTATATTCATTGCCATCGAAATATGGTGGCCTGGAATTGCTTTGTCCTTCAATGAGACCTGGAGCACTCATGCTAGCCATATAGATCGTTAGCTCGGAAGTAAAACACTTCAGTAAAATGAGCAACCTGCTCTGATACCAATTGATGTAGCTAGCAAGGATCACCTAGAGGGGGGTGAATAGGTGATCTTTAACAATTTTTATCAGATTATGCGGAAATGAAAGATCACGGTTGGGTCTGAATAAAATTCAGATTCAAGACAGTTTATATAGACAAAGCTCTTGATGTGCAGTATGTAAGATAAGAGATAAGGGATAGAAAAACTGCACACAAGTTTATAGTGGTTCGGCTTATAGCAAGCCTACGTCCACTCTCCCACGCTGACAGCCTACTGGCTGGATTCCACTAATCAAATCAATGAGAAGTTACAGCAAGTTGTGCCGCTTAAACCCAAGCACTTCTCCCCGAAGTTGGTGCTGCTTATACCAAGCCGATAGATCACACTATCTCACACCTAAGCACACACTTATAACACTGTCTACACTTCTCAAATGATTACACGTTTAAGCTCACAAAAGACAAGAGATTGAATCGGAGTATGCTCAGACTTTGGACTTGTTGATTCTTGATTTTGTTCTCTTCCTTCTGCTCCTCGTTGATCTCCTTTTATACTCCTCCACTTCCAAACTAGCCGTTGGACAGTCTTCAGAGGATCATCTTCCAATATTCACCTTTGGACAGATTTGTATAAAATGGATTGAGTAGCCGTTGGTTGATAAAATCTGAATCCCGTTGATTCTGGTCGCCCATACAATCAGAATCTTGGTTTCCATAAGTAGAGCTTTATCCGTTGTAATGCATACTTGTCGTAATGTTTAATTGTCAATCAATTAGACTGAGATTGAGACAATCAAAACTTTCCTTCTGTGAAATCCATGCCAGATCAATAGCCATTATTTTTCATTCTGAGTTTTGCATCTGAATAATTTCAGCGTCTGCGTCTGAATAATTTCAGCGTCTGCATCTGAAGAATTTCAGCGTCTGCGTCTGAACTTTTCGTTCTGAGTCTGAATCTCTTCTGCTTGAAGTTCTTTCACAATCTGAACACGAACTAGATCAAGATTGACATATGCTTTTCTTCCATAAATAACTTCCTGAATCAAAATACTTCAAAGCATTTATCAGACTTACAAAACACTCATGGACAGTTTTGTCAACTTCAAAATCTATTGGGAATTTTCCTCAACAAAAGGATGGTGGGATAACTACCTGAATGAAGAACAAAGGTCACAAATCCTAAATGCTTATAAACTCGACCCTTTTGGTCAAGTTATTCTTGGTGAAGATGAACAACCTATCCAAGATGCTGTCAATACTTTGATATTTTCTATCTCCCAACATTTTCTTGGAGATTCTTCTCATATTCTCGATAAAAACCAAGATCTTCTGTCCAATATGAAATGCAGATCTTTAGGGGAATTCCAAGAATATAAAGAAGTATTTTTGCAAAGAGTCTTTCAAAGATCTGATTGTAACCAATCTTTTTGGAAAGAAAAATTTCTTGCTGGGTTACCAAAACTCATAGGAGAACAAGTTCGTGGTAAGATAAGAGAGGAATATGGAAATCAAATTCCATACGACCATCTTTCTTACGGAGAACTAACCTCTTATGTTTATAAAATAGGAACACAATTGTGCACAAATATTCGCCTCCAAAAACAAATTAAGAAAGAACAAAAACTTTCTAAGAAAGGTTTAGGAGACTTCTGTGCCCAATATGATCTGTCTTTTGAAACTTTTGAAAAATCAAAATGTTCAGGAAAATGTTCTTCAAAAAAGAAAGAGCATAAGAAATTTTATAAAAAACCCTACAAAAAGAGATTTGATAAAAAAATCCTTTAAAAAAGAAAATGATAATCTTGAAAAGAAAGAAAAACCCAAAAAACCAAAGAAAAATTTTAAAAATGTTACTTGCTATAATTGTGGTAAGAAAGGCCACACTTCCCGATTTTGCAAAATCAGTAAGAAAGTTAATGAATTAGATCTAGACGAAGAAACTATGGACCAGCTCAACCAATTAATGGCTGAGGCTGACAGTAGTTCTTCAGATGAATCTAGTTTTGAAAAAGGTTTACAGATTTGTGATTTAGAAACCTCTTCATCTTCAGCATCAGACAGCGAGGATGATGGAGAAGAAAACAATTTTGAAATAAACGTTTTGACTAAAGAAGAAGAAATTCTTTTACAAACTTTTGATCAAATTACTGATTTCGAAACAAAAATTAAATATTTAAATAATTTCCAGAACTATAAATCAGTTTCTAAACCTACTCTTCAAACTGACAATCCTTATAATATTTCTACTATTCTTGGCAAAGCCAAAAAGGCAAGTCTCAAGCCCGTTTCTATAAGTGATCTTACTCATGAGATTAACAGGCAGAAGCAAGAAATTCAAGATCTTAAAGCTGCCCAGATAATTATGCAAAAAGATATTTTGGATATTAAGATGAAAAATTTAAAAGGAAAACAGAAAGAAGAAGATTCGGAAACAAAAGAAGATGTTCCTCAGCTTCCCTCTTCTTCTGATACAAACTTTCTTTTATTACTTTCTGAAATCACTACCAGAAAATGGATTATCAATGTTTCTATCAGGGTCCAAAACGAATTTGTCCTTGAAACAACAGCTCTTTTTGATACCGGTGCAGACCTTAATTGCATAAAAGAAGGTCTTATACCAACCAAATATTTTGAGAAAACCTACCAATCCCTTAAATCAGCCTCGGGAGATAAGTTGAAAATAAACTTCAAAATTCCCGAAGCCGAGGTTGTGAAAGGTCAAGTCTCTTTTAAAACTTCTTTTCTTCTTGTCAAAAATATTAAACAAAATGTTATTTTGGGATCACCTTTTATCAATCTACTTCAACCTTTTAAAGTTACTGAAAAAGGTATTGAAACAGAAACCTTAGGCAAAAGAATTTGCTTTGATTTCATTTCAAAACCTCAGACCAGAAATTTAAATACTCTTCAGGAACACTCCATTTCTGAAATTAATTGTATAATCCAAAGCAAAGAAGCTCATCTTCAATTTTTAAAAGAAGACCTTGAATACAAAAAGATTGACAAAAACCTTTCTGAAAAAAGTCTTCAGAAAAGGATTTCTGACATTGAAGACCAAATCAAAAATTCCATATGTTCTAATATTCCTAATGCTTTTTGGTCTCGCAAAAGTCACATTGTCGATCTTCCTTATGAGCCAGAATTTTCTGAAAAAGATATTCCTACTAAAGCTAGACCTTCTCAAATGAATCATGAAGTTTTGAATTTCTGCCAAAAGGAAATACAGGAACTTCTTGAGAAGAAGCTTATTAGGAAAAGCCAATCACCTTGGAGTTGCTCTGCTTTCTATGTCAACAAGAATGCTGAACTAGAAAGAGGAGTTCCAAGATTGGTAATAAATTACAAACCTTTGAATATGGCTTTAAAATGGATAAGATATCCGATTCCTAACAAGAAGGATTTATTAAATAGACTTTATGATGCAAAAATCTTTTCAAAATTTGATATGAAATCAGGATTTTGGCAGATCCAAAACAGTAAAAAAGATCGATACAAAACAGCTTTTACTGTTCCTTTTGGCCAATATGAATGGAACGTCATGCCTTTTGGATTAAAAAATGCTCCTTCTGAATTTCAAAGGATCATGAATGATATTTTTAATCATTGTTCTGATTATATTATTGTTTACATTGATGATGTTTTAATATTTTCTACTTCCATAGAAAAACATTTCAAACATATCAATCATTTCATAAATGTTATAAAGAAAAATGGCTTGGTAGTTTCGCCTACCAAAATTTCCCTTTTTAAAACCAGAATACGGTTTCTAGGACATTATATTCACCAAGGAACCATCATTCCAATTGAAAGGTCAATAATATTTTCTGAAAAATTTCCTGATGAAATCAGAGACAAAAATCAATTGCAAAGATTTCTTGGAAGCTTGAATTACATTATTGATTTCTTTCCCCGCATCAATATAATTTGTAAACCACTCCATCAGAGGCTCAAAAAAGATCCTCCAGCATGGACTCAGGTTCATACAGATATAGTGAGACAAATCAAGCGAACTGTCAAGGAAATTCCTTACTTACATCTCGCTGATCCTCATGCTTTTAAAATTGTTGAAACTGATGCTTCTGATATTGGTTATGGAGGAATATTAAAGCAATCAAAAGACAATAGAGAACAAATTGTTCAATTTGTCTCCAAACATTGGAACGATTGCCAAAAGAATTACTCCACGATCAAAAAAGAAATTCTTGCTATTGTACTTTCTATTTCTAAATTTCAAGGAGATCTTTTGAATAAAAAATTTCTATTAAGAATTGATTGCAAATCTGCAAAAGATGTTTTGCAGAAGGATGTTCAAAACATTGCTTCTAAACAGATATTTGCCAGATGGCAAGCCATTTTATCTGTTTTTGATTTTGATATAGAATTTATTAATGGTTCTTCAAATTCTCTCCCAGACTTTCTCACTCGAGAATTTTTGCAGGGAAAATGCCTCCAAAACCTCCCAATAAACCCACCAGAAGAGACAAAGGCAAACAAATTGCAGAACCCTCTTCTGAGAAAAAATCCCCCGGATTGACAAATATCAGAACCTGGCTCCAGGCCACGCAACCATCGTTGAATATTACTACCATTTCTAACCAGGCTAAAGAAGAGCCTATTTCTCTTACTAAACAGCCTACCCCAGAATCCTCACAATTTGATTTAACACAACTTTCTAAGGAAGAGGCGTTACGACTCCTCCAACAAGCTTTTAATAGTCAGCCACAGCCTTCTCTGGCAATGGTAAGTTCAGATCCCTCTCCCATAGCCATGGCTAAGGGAAAAACGATCTCAAGCGAGGTGGTAATTCAATCAACCCAAAATACCCCTCCAAAATCAAAGTTTTCTCATAAAACCATATTTCAAAATGTTTGCAACACTGAAAATGGTTTTTATAATGCAGATCCTTATGTTTTTGCTAAAAACATGTTTTCTGAAAATTTTCTTTATACACCTCATGATATTTACAAAACAAGGGAATTTTATGAAAGGATTTTGGAGGAAACCAAATCCGTTACATTCAAACATTTTTCTAGCCAAGGGCACATAAATTATTCCAAAGCCATAATCCACAGGGTCATCCACCCTTCTCAATGGAAACCTGATCCCCTGGGATTAACCAAGTTCAATATCAAAACAAATGAAGCCCTTCCGTACCGAACATCCTTTTCATATTTTGATTACCAACAGGCTTGGTGGAATACCTTTTGGATAAAGAATGCCAACAATACCCATACTTGGCTATTCTATTTTGAAGATTTTAATATTCAGAATATCCCTTACTGGTTCATTCGTTGGTGGGAACATTTGGGACCCATCGACGAAATCATCCACCCAAAACTCCAACCCAGCTACGAACTCTTTCTGGAAAGATTCTCTCCACTTCCATATGAGAAAAATTTCCCTAAATTGATGCTCTTTTTCTATTACTTCGGCCTATCATGGGTCACCGGATGGTATTTTGAATACAGAAAATCTAATGAAACCAATATCCCAATCCTCATTAAACGATTCAAAGTCAAATGGTGGGATGGTTTCAAATTCTTTCATAAGGCCACCAGAACAGCAGTGGCAGAATGGTTGATTGCTAGGGGTAATAAACCTATCACCAATGAAGAAATTACCCCCTTTTTGCATGACAAAGGATTTGTACTTTCTAGGCTAGCTTCTGCCCAATCCCTTCAACAACTGACAGGAATGCTGAAGCAAGCACTTTCAGATTTGGAAGAAGCAGGATCTTCTCAATCTCACCACAGTGGAAATTCCAATGAGGATGACTGCTATGGCATCCCCGGAATAAGCCCTATCCCTCGTAATTGGGCTAGTGTAAAAGATGAAGAAGAAGAGGAAGAGGCCGAACCAGTGGAAGATCTCTCCAGATTTCCCTAGGGAAAAGGACGCCGAAAGAAAGATTCCTGATGTCTTCATCATTTCTGAGCCGAAAGAAGTCCGCATGCTTTTCCATTCTTCAAAAATTTTCATAATTATATCACTGTTCACTGTAACACTGTGCACTTAATACTGTTTGCTACAGTACTACCCGTGAACAATTTCTACAGGAACCCTACCTGCTTATAAAAGAGAACTCTCATTCTCTGAGAGGGGCATTCGAAACATTTGGAAAAATTCTCTCAACCTCTCACTTTCTCAGCTCTTCTGAAAGTCTTCCAAGTCCCTTTCTACCTTTTCTATATTTTCTAAACCATCAGACAAGCCAGACCAGATTTTTCTAAACCCTTTCTAGTCCAAGTAAGCTCCTGGTCCTAGCTAAAGTCTTGGTTCTTCTAGAAGTCTTTTATATAGAGTAGAAAATCTTGTCGTTCTAGACTACAAATAGTCTGAGCAACGGGAGAATTTCTACCAAAGAATTTTCTTTGTTCTGCACTTGTATTTCAGTTTCTACATTGTGTAATCTTTCCATACTATTACTGTAATAATCTTTTGCATCTATATATCAGTCATTTCTTACTTTCTCTTCTGCATTTACTTTTACATACCCCACAAACGGCTGGTCGAACCGCCTGTGGAAGGTCTACTCTTTAAATTCCTGTACTTTAATTCTCTGCTTACATAGCAACACCACCTATATGGTTGGTTTAGAATTTCTAATTGTCCTCTTTGTTATCCTTTATCTTGCTTTCGGCCTTTTTCTTATCATTAATGCGCGCCATTTTATTTAATCTAATTTATATAATATCTTTCTGTGTCGAATATATATATATATATTCTATCTTGTTATTTATTCTTGCATTTCATAGAGCCTTTTCTACTCCGATTGATTTAAATAATATTTCTGTTTGTATAGACTCTTTTATAAACGATTACTATTGGCGACTTCGTGGAATAAATCAAATTCTAAATATACTTAGGAGATATCTTCTACATTTATATCTTTTCTATTTATAGATCCCCAGATCCTAGGGCAATTATGGTATCAAAGCCAAGGGGAAGATAAAGGTATTCTTTATAGGTTCATCTGCAGTTAAGACGATTCCCTTCGTGGGGTCTTTTCACAGAGATTTCTGGAAGTGTTCCAGAAATGATTTTATAAAGAGTATCCTTATCTGCCCCTTGGCTTTGATACCATAATTGCCCTAGGATCTGGGGATCTATAAATAGAAAAGATATAAATGTAGAAGATATCTTCTAAGTATATTTAGAATTTGATTTATTCCATGAAGTCGCCAATACTAATCGTTTATAAAAGAGTCTATACAAACAGAAATATTATTTAAATCAATAGGAGTAGAAAAGGCTCTATGAAATGCAAGAATGAATAACAAGATAGAATATATATATATTCGACACAGAAAGATATTATATAAATTAGATTAAATAAAATGGCGCGCATTAATGATAAGAAAAATGCCGAAAGCAAGATAAAGGATAACAAAGAGGACAATTAGAAATTCTAAACTAACCATATAGGTGGTGTTGCTATGTAAGCAGAGAATTAAAGTACAGGAATTTAAAGAGTAGACCTTCCACAGGCGGTTCGACCAGCCGTTTGTGGGGTATGTAAAAGTAAATGCAGAAGAGAAAGTAAGAAATGACTGATATATAGATGCAAAAGATTATTACAGTAATAGTATGGAAAGATTACACAATGTAGAAACTGAAATACAAGTGCAGAACAAAGAAAATTCTTTGGTAGAAATTCTCCCGTTGCTCAGACTATTTGTAGTCTAGAACGACAAGATTTTCTACTATATATAAAAGACTTCTAGAAGAACCAAGACTTCAGCTAGGACCAAGAGCTTACTTGGACTAGAAAGGGTTTAGAAAAATCTGGTCTGGCTTGTCTGATGGTTTAGAAAATATAGAAAAGGTAGAAAGGGACTTGGAAGACTTTCAAAAGAGCTGAGAAAGTGAGAGGTTGAGAGAATTTTTCCAAATGTTTCGAATGCCCCTCTCAGAGAATGAGAGTTCTCTTTTATAAGCAGGTAGGGTTCCTGTAGAAATTGTTCACGGGTAGTACTGTAGCAAACAGTATTAAGTGCACAGTGTTACAGTGAACAGTGATATAATTATGAAAATTTTTGAAGAATGGAAAAGCATGCGGACTTCTTTCGGCTCAGAAATGATGAAGACATCAGGAATCTTTCTTTCGGCGTCCTTTTCCCTAGGGAAATCTGGAGAGATCTTCCACTGGTTCGGCCTCTTCCTCTTCTTCTTCATCTTTTACACTAGCCCAATTACGAGGGATAGGGCTTATTCCCGGGATGCCATAGCAGTCATCCTCATTGGAATTTCCACTGTGGTGAGATTGAGAAGATCCTGCTTCTTCCAAATCTGAAAGTGCTTGCTTCAGCATTCCTGTCAGTTGTTGAAGGGATTGGGCAGAAGCTAGCCTAGAAAGTACAAATCCTTTGTCATGCAAAAAGGGGGTAATTTCTTCATTGGTGATAGGTTTATTACCCCTAGCAATCAACCATTCTGCCACTGCTGTTCTGGTGGCCTTATGAAAGAATTTGAAACCATCCCATCATTTGACTTTGAATCGTTTAATGAGGATTGGGATATTGGTTTCATTAGATTTTCTGTATTCAAAATACCATCCGGTGACCCATGATAGGCCGAAGTAATAGAAAAAGAGCATCAATTTAGGGAAATTTTTCTCATATGGAAGTGGAGAGAATCTTTCCAGAAAGAGTTCGTAGCTGGGTTGGAGTTTTGGGTGGATGATTTCGTCGATGGGTCCCAAATGTTCCCACCAACGAATGAACCAGTAAGGGATATTCTGAATATTAAAATCTTCAAAATAGAATAGCCAAGTATGGGTATTGTTGGCATTTTTTATCCAAAAGGTATTCCACCAAGCCTGTTGGTGATCAAAATATGAAAAGGATGTTCGGTACGGAAGGGCTTCATTTGTTTTGATATTGAACTTGGTTAATCCCAGGGGATCAGGTTTCCATTGAGAAGGGTGGATGACCCTGTGGATTATGGCTTTGGAATAATTTATGTGCCCTTGGCTAGAAAAATGTTTGAATGTAACGGATTTGGTTTCCTCCAAAATCCTTTCATAAAATTCCCTTGTTTTGTAAATATCATGAGGTGTATAAAGAAAATTTTCAGAAAACATGTTTTTAGCAAAAACATAAGGATCTGCATTATAAAAACCATTTTCAGTGTTGCAAACATTTTGAAATATGGTTTTATGAGAAAACTTTGATTTTGGAGGGGTATTTTGGGTTGATTGAATTACCACATCGCTTGAGATCGTTTTTCCCTTAGCCATGGCTATGGGAGAGGGATCTGAACTTACCATTGCCAGAGAAGGCTGTGGCTGACTATTAAAAGCTTGCTGGAGGAGTCGTAACGCCTCTTCCTTAGAAAGTTGTGTTAAATCAAATTGTGAGGATTCTGGGGTAGGCTGTTTAGTAAGAGAAATAGGCTCTTCTTTAGTCTAGTTAGAAATGGTAGTAATATTCAACGGTGGTTGCGTGGCTTGGAGCCAGGTTCTGATATTTGTCAATCCGGGGGATTTTTTCTCAGAAGAGGGTTCTGCAATTTGTTTGCCTTTGTCTCTTCTGGTGGGTTTATTGGGAGGTTTTGGAGGCATTTTCCCTGCAAAAATTCTCGAGTGAGAAAGTCTGGGAGAGAATTTGAAGAACCATTAATAAATTCTATATCAAAATCAAAAACAGATAAAATGGCTTGCCATCTGGCAAATATCTGTTTAGAAGCAATGTTTTGAACATCCTTCTGCAAAACATCTTTTGCAGATTTGCAATCAATTCTTAATAGAAATTTTTTATTCAAAAGATCTCCTTGAAATTTAGAAATAGAAAGTACAATAGCAAGAATTTCTTTTTTGATCGTGGAGTAATTCTTTTGGCAATCGTTCCAATGTTTGGAGACAAATTGAACAATTTGTCCTCTATTGTCTTTTGATTGCTTTAATATTCCTCCATAACCAATATCAGAAGCATCAGTTTCAACAATTTTAAAAGCATGAGGATCAGCGAGATGTAAGTAAGGAATTTCCTTGACAGTTCGCTTGATTTGTCTCACTATATCTGTATGAACCTGAGTCCATGCTGGAGGATCTTTTTTGAGCCTCTGATGGAGTGGTTTACAGATTATATTGATGCGGGGAAAGAAATCAATAATGTAATTCAAGCTTCCAAGAAATCTTTGCAATTGATTTTTGTCTCTGATTTCATCAGGAAATTTTTCAGAAAATATTATTGACCTTTCAATTGGAATGATGGTTCCTTGGTGAATATAATGTCCTAGAAACCGTATTCTGGTTTTAAAAAGGGAAATTTTGGTAGGCGAAACTACCAAGCCATTTTTCTTTATAACATTTATGAAATGATTGATATGTTTGAAATGTTTTTCTATGGAAGTAGAAAATATTAAAACATCATCAATGTAAACAATAATATAATCAGAACAATGATTAAAAATATCATTCATGATCCTTTGAAATTCAGAAGGAGCATTTTTTAATCCAAAAGGCATGACGTTCCATTCATATTGGCCAAAAGGAACAGTAAAAGCTGTTTTGTATCGATCTTTTTTACTGTTTTGGATCTGCCAAAATCCTGATTTCATATCAAATTTTGAAAAGATTTTTGCATCATAAAGTCTATTTAATAAATCCTTCTTGTTAGGAATCGGATATCTTATCCATTTTAAAGCCATATTCAAAGGTTTGTAATTTATTACCAATCTTGGAACTCCTCTTTCTAGTTCAGCATTCTTGTTGACATAGAAAGCAGAGCAACTCCAAGGTGATTGGCTTTTCCTAATAAGCTTCTTCTCAAGAAGTTCCTGTATTTCCTTTTGGCAGAAATTTAAAACTTCATGATTCATTTGAGAAGGTCTAGCTTTAGTAGGAATATCTTTTTCAGAAAATTCTGGCTCATAAGGAAGATCGACAATGTGACTTTTGCGAGACCAAAAAGCATTAGGAATATTAGAACATATGGAATTTTTGATTTGGTCTTCAATGTCAGAAATCCTTTTCTGAAGACTTTTTTCAGAAAGGTTTTTGTCAATCTTTTTGTATTCAAGGTCTTCTTTTAAAAATTGAAGATGAGCTTCTTTGCTTTGGATTATACAATTAATTTCAGAAATAGAGTGTTCCTGAAGAGTATTTAAATTTCTGGTCTGAGGTTTTGAAATGAAATTAAAGCAAATTCTTTTGCCTAAGGTTTCTGTTTCAATACCTTTTTCAGTAACTTTAAAAGGTTGAAGTAGATTGATAAAAGGTGATCCCAAAATAACATTTTGTTTAATATTTTTGACAAGAAGAAAAGAAGTTTTAAAAGAGACTTGACCTTTCACAACCTCGGCTTCGGGAATTTTGAAGTTTATTTTCAACTTATCTCCCGAGGCTGATTTAAGGGATTGGTAGGTTTTCTCAAAATATTTGGTTGGTATAAGACCTTCTTTTATGCAATTAAGGTCTGCACCGGTATCAAAAAGAGCTGTTGTTTCAAGGACAAATTCGTTTTGGACCCTGATAGAAACATTGATAATCCATTTTCTGGTAGTGATTTCAGAAAGTAATAAAAGAAAGTTTGTATCAGAAGAAGAGGGAAGCTGAGGAACATCTTCTTTTATTTCCGAATCTTCTTCTTTCTGTTTTCCTTTTAAATTTTTCATCTTAATATCCAAAATATCTTTTTGCATAATTATCTGGGCAGCTTTAAGATCTTGAATTTCTTGCTTCTGCCTGTTAATCTCATGAGTAAGATCACTTATAGAAACGGGCTTGAGACTTGCTTTTTTGGCTTTGCCAAGAATAGTAGAAATATTATAAGGATTGTCAGTTTGAAGAGTAGGTTTAGAAACTGATTTATAGTTCTGGAAATTATTTAAATATTTAATTTTTGTTTCGAAATCAGTAATTTGATCAAAAGTTTGTAAAAGAATTTCTTCTTCTTTAGTCAAAACGTTTATTTCAAAATTGTTTTCTTCTCCATCATCCTCGCTGTCTGATGCTAAAGATGAAGAGGTTTCTAAATCACAAATCTGTAAACCTTTTTCAAAACTAGATTCATCTGAAGAACTACAGTCAGCCTCAGCCATTAATTGGTTGAGCTGGTCCATAGTTTCTTCGTCTAGATCTAATTCATTAACTTTCTTACTGATTTTGCAAAATCGGGAAGTGTGGCCTTTCTTACCACAATTATAGCAAGTAATATTTTTAAAATTTTTCTTTGGTTTTTTGGGTTTTTCTTTCTTTTCAAGATTATCATTTTCTTTTTTAAAGGATTTTTTTATCAAATCTCTTTTTGTAGGGTTTTTTATAAAATTTCTTATGCTCTTTCTTTTTTGAAGAACATTTTCCTGAACATTTTGATTTTTCAAAAGTTTCAAAAGACGGATCATATTGGGCACAGAAGTCTCCTAAACCTTTCTTAGAAAGTTTTTGTTCTTTCTTAATTTGTTTTTGGAGGCAAATATTTATGCACAATTGTGTTCCTATTTTATAAACATAAGAGGTTAGTTCTCCGTAAGAAAGATGGTCGTATGGAATTTGATTTCCATATTCCTCTCTTATCTTACCACGAACTTGTTCTCCTATGAGTTTTGGTAAATCAGCAAGAAATTTTTCTTTCCAAAAAGATTGGTTACAATAAGATCTTTGAAAGACTCTTTGCAAAAATACTTCTTTATATTCTCGGAATTCCCCTAAAGATTTGCATTTCATATTGGACAGAAGATCTTGGTTTTTATCGAGAATATGAGAAGAATCTCCAAGAAAATGTTGGGAGATAGAAAATATCAAAGTATTGACAGCATCTTGGATAGGTTGTTCATCTTCACCAAAAATAACTTGACCAAAAGGGTCGAGTTTATAAGCATTTAGGATTTGTGACCTTTGTTCTTCATTCAGGTAGTTATCCCACCATCCTTTGAGTTGGCCAGTGAATCCGGCTATTAAAAGATATGCAACAGAATGGTCAGAAGTATCTGGAATGATTTTATAAGTATTTGCAAGCATGACCATTTGGGTCAGAATATTTATGAGGTTTTGCTCAGAAACACCATCTATATTCCACTCATAGATGACATCAGAAGAATATTTGTTTTGGACTTTAGAAAAGGTTTCTTCTGTGAGAATATCAGGAGGAGTGGCATGGGAATAATATAATTTCTGAGGATCCTTCCAAGTGATACGGTTTATCTCTGGAAGGGATTCAGTGTCGGTCTTATCTAAAAGGTTAATTTGATTGGAAGGTTCAACACGATCTGGAGTGTCTTTGACACTCAGATTTTGTGTTAAAGGAGTATCCAGAATTATGGTATCAGAGCCAAGGGGCAGATAAGGATACTCTTTATAAAATCATTCGCAGTAAAGGCGATTTCCTTCGTGGAGGTCTTTTTTGGTGATTTCTGGATGTGTTCCAGGCAGTAAAACCCAGTAGGGTAGTAAGTCCGTTGGTAAGCATCGTCGAAATCCGCTGAAAAGAAGAAAGTAGTCTTTTGCAATGAATTTATTAAGAAGATCTGAGTCTTCTTCTAGTTCTTTATCACAAATGTCTTTTGATCAAGGACCAATAAATAGGGAAGAAATAAATATAGAAGATTTCAATAAGTCTATTGAAAATTGGTTTATTCCAAAGGTCAAGTTGGATAAAATTTATGAGCATTCTAAATTTAAGCTCTTTGGTAATAATGACTATGTCATTATTACTGAAGAAAGAGATATTCCACTTTCTGATTCTTTTGCTTCAATACAACTTTTAAATAAAGATTCAATAAAGAAACATTCCCAGAAATGGAATTATATGCACATAGGATTGGTACAGGTTGGTGCAAAACCCCTTACTAAAGAAGGATTAGATACTTCCTTACTTCTTGTTTTGAGAGACGCAAGACTTTTAAAATACGATGAATCCATATATATATATATATATATATATATATATATATATATATATCATTGTCTTGCATGCTTGATGTAGAACAGAGAATGATCTGGTCCCACTTCTTGACGTCTGTCCTGCTTTACAACAGGAGTGTGGGGCATGGCAACTTGGGCAACTATCGACCAAGGAATTCTTGGTTGTTTGTTTGTAAAACAAATAAAATAGTACTTTTTCTTTTGTCCCACATAAAAAATTTTTGAGAAGGTGGGCCATTTTATATGTATGAATATCTTTTTCCTTGTTAAAGTGAAGATAATGGGGTGTGGACTAGACCTCTCAATATCTATGTGCGGGTGCGCGATTTTTAGTCGCATTTAGCACTTGGCGCACTCGCGGATGATAATTAGCACTAATCCTTGTTTATTATTTTTATTTATTAAATTTCGAATTTATTATTATAAAATAATGATTTTATCCTATTGAAATAGTGTGACTGTTCGCAATAGAATTGCGGTTATTTTTTTATTAATTGATTTCGAAATTTATTATTTAGCCTAACGGTTATTATGCGTTCTTATAACCTTTGGAAGAATTGTGTTCCTTCGGACATAACTACTTCACCTTTGGAAGGTTATGTCTTTTCGGACATAACTCCTTCAACGTTGAAAGGTTGTATTTGTTAAAAAATTATTTTTCAGAATTTATAAAATTCAGATCAATAAAAATAATTAAATAATAATAATAATTAAAAATATTATTCTTTTATTTTATTATTATTTTATTCCGAATTTTCATATATCTTTTTTCAACATGAGTTTTGATTTTGTACCAATTCACTATACATCTTTTTGATGAAGGGACGCCTTTGTTCGAAAGGATGTGATTAGTGAGTCAGTTTTTACATGGTTGAATATTAAGTCTCTTCATTCGGATTTTTAGACATTTTTTCATTCCAAAAAACTACGGCCATTCTTTCAAATTATTTTTCTAGAGAGACCCTAGAGATATACCGAAACTACTATTCGGTATTCTTAATCAAGACTTTGTTGTATTCTAGAGGAAATTTGCCGGTGACCATTAGCAACTTCGTGGAGCAAATAATTCCTAAAAGAAAGTGATATCACGCTTCAAAGTCTGATTTCATTGTTTATCCCGTTTGAAGTGGAAGTTTCTTTTCCTCTACAAAGCGAAGGAGCATATTTTTCCCAATAATTTTAAGGAATTATTCATTCAACAATGGAGTTAGAGACAATCAAGGTCATGAACCAAGACACGGTGAAACTGGACCGGTTCGATGGGAATAACTTTGCTTGTTGGAGGGACAAGATGATGTTCCTACTCACTGCATTGAAGATATCCTATATTCTGGATCCTAACTTGAAGCCTATAGAGGATTCGAAGCCTACTATTGAAGGAGCCCAGCCGAGTGCAGAAGCCACGGAATGGGTTAACAAGGAAAAGAAGAAACGTGAGAAGGACGAATTGCTGTGTCGTGGACATATTCTAAACACACTGTCCGATCGACTTTATGACTTATTCACTGAAATGAAGTCGACCAGATAAATTTGGAATGCGCTTGAATTCAAGTACAAAATGGAGGAGCAAGGTACCAATAAGTATTTGATCGCTAAGTACTTTTATTTTAAGTTTATTGATACTAAATCTTTGTTGGAGCAAGTCCATGAACTACAAGTACTGGTCAACAAAATTCGTGCCCTGAAAATCGAAATTCCAGAAGCCTTTCAAGTTGGAGTAATTATTGCAAAATTGCCTCCAAGTTGAAAAGACTATGGAAAAAGACTTATGCATAAGTCAGAGGACATATCCTTGGAGCAAATTCAGAAATATCTTCGAATTGAGGAAGAGTCACGTGTACATGACAATTCTGTTTTGTTTGACACCAAGGTGAATGCTGTGGAGGGTCATGGATTTCAATCCAAAAATTACCAGAATTTCAAGGTAAAGAAGGGGCCAAAATTTAAGAAAACACATAAGAAGAAGAAGAAGAAGAAGGGTTCTTGTTTTGTCTATGGTAAACAGGGACACCGTGCTAAGGAGTGCAAGCACCGCAAGATGATTATATTCAAGGACAAGAACATTTCGACAGTGAAGGCAAAGACGAATTTGGTTGAAGAGAACTATGTAGCCATGATTTCAACCAAGTTTTCAAATTTGAGAATTTCTGGAATCAATGATAAGGTGGCCATAGTTACTGAAATCAATTTTGCTTCTGTCTAATCCAGTTGGTGGTTAGACTCTAGGGCTACGGTCCATGTGTGCAAGGACAAATATATGTTTAAGCAATTTGAAGAGACTATCGACAAAAATGTTTGAGAGGTTCTGATGGTGAACAACACTCTTGTAAAGGTTGTTGGCAAAGGCAAAGTGAAACTTGACCTTACTTCTGGAAAGAAGATTACCCTTCTTAATGTGTTATATGTACCCGAAATTAGGAATAACCTAGTTTTAATTGATTTACTTTGTAAGAGGGGGTTTCGGATTTTGTTTTAATCCGACAAGGTTATCCTGTCGAAGAACGGGATGTTTGTGGGGAAGGGTTATGCCAATGACGGCATGTATCAACTAAGTATCAATAATATTATCATATCTTCTGCTTATACCGTTGAGTCTGCTTCTTTATGGCATAGTAGATTAGCACATATAAATTTTCGCTATTTAAAGAATATGAAAAAGTTTGACTTGATTAATTTCAATGGCGAATTAGACAAATGTGAAATATGTGTTAAGTCTAAACTCATAAAGAAACCATTTCCTTGGTGTTAATAGAAATTTGAATTTGTTAGATTTGGTGTATAGTGATATATGCGAATTCAATGGCATGTTAGCTCGTGGTGGTAAAAGGCATTTCATTACCTTTGTGGATGATTACAGTAGGTAACTATATGTTTATCTCATGAGGTCGAAGGATGAAGCTTTTACCATGTTTAAGAAATATAAGGCTGAAGTAGAAAATCAATTGGAAAGGAAAATTAAAGTTCTACGTTCAGACAGAGGTGGAGAATACTTCTTACATGAATTTTCTTCATTTTGTGAAGAACATGGCATTATTCATCAAGTTTCTGCACTATACACTCCACAAAAAAATGGTATGGCTGAAAAGAAAAATCGATCCCTTGGAAAAATGGTTAATTGTATGCTTTCGAATTCAAAGCTACCAATTAATCTTTGAGGAGAAGCATTGCTTACTGCATATTATATTGATAATAGAATACCATCTAAGATAAATAACATGAGCCCTTATGAATTATGGAAATGTAGACAACCGAATATGTCGTACCTTAAAGTGTGGGGATGCTTGGCATATTACTGAGTACCAGACCCCATGAGGATGAAACTTGGTCCTAGAGCTATCAAGTGTGTTTTCATTGGATATGCTGAAAACAGTAAAGCTTATAGACTTCTTGATTTAGAGTCCAATGTCATTGTGGAATCAAGAGATGTTGAATTCTTTGAGAATAAATGTTTTACGGGTTCTGAAATTATTGAAAATAATTCAAAACCTATAGAAACTTATGTAGATTCTCATGAGAAAGAAACAAATGATTCTAAAGACATGACTGAATTGAGGAGAAGCACTGGAGCAAGAAAATCGAACGATTTTGGTCCATATTTTATTACTCATGTTTTTCTTGTTGAAGGAGACGGAGATAATAACGTGGTAAATAAATATCCTTTAGTATTAAATTTAGAAGACGATCCTAAATGTTTTAGTGATGTTATGTCTTCTGGAGATGCTTCTTTTTGGGAAGAAGCTATAAATGATGAAATAAACTCAATTATGTCCAATAATACTTGAGTATTAGTAGACTTATCAAAAGGATCTAAACCTATTGAGAGCAAATGGGTTTTCAGGAGAAAATATCATTCCAATGATTCTATCCAAGCTTTCAAGGCTAGACTAGTAGCCAAGGGGTATAGACAAAAAGAAGGAATAGATTATTTTGTTACGTATGCTCCTGTAGCATGTATAACTTCTATACGAATTATTTTTGCTCTAGCTTCCATTTATGATCTTTGTGTTCATCAAATGGATGTCAAGACTGCTTTCATGAATGGAGATTTAAATAAGGAAATTTACATAGAACAATCAGGGGGTTTTGTTCTTCTTGGAAATGAAAGGAAAGTATGTAAATTAATTAAATCTCTTTACAGGCTTAAGCAAGCACCTAAGCAGTGGCATGAGAAATTTGATTTAATCATATTATCTAGTGGTTTCAAACACAATAGTACTGATAAGTGTATATACTCGAAATTCACTAAAGACTATGGTTTCAAAGAAATGAGTACTCCCTTTGATAGCAGTATTAAATTGACTTATAATACTGGTAGAGCGGTAGCACAACTTGAATATGCGAGTGCTATAGGGTCTTTAATAATGTATGCGATGCATTGTACTAGACTTGATATTGCTTATTCGGTGGTTAAGTTGAGTAGATATACTAGTAATCCAAATATAGAATATTGGAAGGCTATTGCCAGAATTCTTGGTTATCTCAAGAGAACTAAAAATTTGGAATTGTTCTATAATAATTATTCGGCTGTACTAAAAGGATACATCGATGCTAGTTGGATTACAAATGTAGGTGATCAACATTTCACTTCTAGATGGATTTTCACTTTAGGTGGGTGTGCTATATCTTGGGCGAACAAGAAACAGACATGCATAACTCACTCGACAATGGAACCCAAATATATTGCTTTAGCAGCAACTGGGAAAGAGGCTAAATGGATTATGAGTTTGTTGTTGGATATCAAATTATGACCTAGTCCTATGCCTCCTATTTTTATCCATTGTGATAGTCAAGCTACTTTGGCAAGAGCTTATAGTAGCACATACAATGGTAAGTCTAGACATATTAGTTTAAGGCACGAGTACGTGAGATAATTGATTCAGGATGGTACAATAACAATTGTCTACGTAAGGTCTAGTGATAATTTAGCTGATCCTCTTATAAAGGCTGTACCAAGAGAGATGGTAATTACGACCTTGAAAGAAATGGGGCTGAAACCCCTTAATCAAAATCACCAGTAATGGTAACTCGACCTTCTACTAGAACACTACTAGTTATAAGGTTTAATGGGCAAAAACAAGTTACTGAAGTGATTGTTTGATATTGACACGAGCCCGGGCATGAGAAGTCAGTATCATTTGTTATGTTTGTAGGTTGAATTAAATTCTTAATGAAGTATGGTTCAAATGTGTTATTAGTAATAGAAACACATGAAAGATACTTCACCTATATGAGCTTAGAAGTAGTGTCACTTCTTACGAAAGTTGGGATTACTTTCTAGAGAACTCATGAAACAGGTACAAGCACAGGGCCATAATAGTGCCGAGTAATATAGAACTTCTAACTGAAATAAGAGGTTAGTATATGTGTGGTATGTCTGATTCTATTACATAGAGTACAAGTTTAAAGCATAGCTACTTGTCACTGTTATAGAGCTTTGATGTGCTTGTACTAAATGAAGGTTTAACTTGAAAGAAACCTTTATGTATGTATGTTAATCTTATGGAAATTATGGTTGTATTCTTTTTATAATATTAGTTGGTATTTTGTTTTACAAACAAAGTAGGGGATTGTTGGTTGTTTGTTTGTAAAACAAACAAAATAGTGCTTTTTCCTTTGTCCCACATAGGAAAGTTTTGAGAAGGTGAGCCACTTTATATGTATGAGTGTCTTCTTCCTTGTTAAAGTGAAGACTATGGGGTGTGGACTAGACTTCTCTAGAGGTGAGCGGTTCCAGGTTCCGGGTAGGTTCTGCCTGAAACCTGGAACCTATCCTCGGGTACAGGTTCCTCAAAATGAGGAACCTGTAATCTACCCGTCGGAATGTGGAACCTGGAACCTACCCTGTCACAGGTTTCAGGGTTGGTTCCAGGTTCCAATAGGTTCTTTTTTTTAATTTTGTTTTGAATTAAACAAAACGAAAATAAACGCAATATTAGATCATCTGAATGATACATACACAATGCCCTGATGTGATATTCAAGGGATATAATGCCAAGTTTACAAATGCCTGGATAGAACTAAACTATAATTGCAACAATTATTGAGGAGGAAAGCAGCAAGATAATGAAAATATCCAAAATGGCATGAACAATGAAAGCACTTTGTTTGAACAAATTGTGAGTGGAAGGTGATGTTAGACTTAAAATGATCACATATTAACCAGCAAACAAAAAAGAGGTAAGATAAGCTGTCCCAAGAGGATAACCTGTCATCACTACCCATAATACCCTTGCATTCCACTAGTGCAGCTAATTTGAAGCATATTAGATGGAATGGAGCTAGTTAATTTCCACCAGAACTTTGGTAGACTACGACATCCACATTGGACAGTCTCTGTCTCTCTTACATGCAAGAACACAGAAGTGCCCGCACATGCACAAGCACAAGCACAAGCACAAGCACAAGCGCATGTAAGGACGTCATTGCACAATCTTATAGCACTTCCTATGTAGGTCCTATTATTTATCTTCATAAATCCAGGCCGAAACTACGCAAAAATGAACAAAACATCAGAGAAAGAATATGTATGTCTATGAGTTGCAGATGCAGAAAGAGAAAAGATGCAGTCAATTAGTTCAACCTACCACTGCTTGGAGAATCAGAGAAGTGAAGATCAGGGCCTCCACCTAACTGATGAGACCCCTAGCAAACATTCAGATTCCAGAAGAATGTTGCAATTTATAACGACCTACAGAGGTATGGAAGGAAACAAACATGAGTTGCCCAAAATATACAATTTTTATTTCACAGCAACAACAAAAGTAATGATGATTTAAAGCAACATAAGTGAAACAAAGTGATTGCTATATCTTAAGACAATTTTATCGAATCAAATTGCATCTTTGGTAGCTTTGCTTTTTGAATATCACATAAATCAAATAATTCCCACTGATCATAACACCAGCTCTTAAGTTTGAAGCGTTTCCATCATTGAATGACTTGATTCCAAGGCCTTTTAATTGCAATTTTGTTCTGCTTCATCTGTAGAAATTGATATCAACTTAGTCATCCCTCTTACCAATCCATTTTGATTCTGTCTAAGTACCTAATAAGAACTCTAAACCCCAATTCTCATGCTCTAGGAAAATGACTTACACTGTCAACATTAACACTTCCACGTGAAAATATAAGAAAAAGAGACTAGAGAGCACTTCCTCAAAGCAAGCAATCAAGCAACTCACGAGCACAAGAACGCGCTCGACAAGCACACACACACAACATATTCAAACGTATCTATTAAAAGCGCAATTTCTCTTGATATAATAGCGATCCAACAACAGCAACTCTACACAAAATCAAACATGCCGTCACTTAAATCGAAGCAGAGAACAACACAGTCGCTTCCTACATTTTTCGATCGCGCACAAGAGCGTGATCTTGACTGAATATTGAAACCGAATGACTGGAATTTCGAGTTCGGAATAGCTTCGTCATCCGTTCATCGTTGTTCCTTGTATCATTTCTACTAGGCGATGAATCCAGATGAATGTGCACGCAAGAGCACGATTTCACACAACTCAGGCACGATCGTCGTGACTGAATTCAATTGATCAATGCTAAAGATGAACGGAAGCAATGGCGAGAATTCAAAGAGAGAAGGCGTGAATGGCAGGGGTTGTTTGAAGACGTTACGTACCAGAGCGACGGAGCTTCAGAGGAGGAAGACGGAGACGAGCCCGAATAATCGGAGCGAATCTGCGTGGGGAGATCACGAGACCTGCGGCGAAGAAGGCGGAGCGAGGCGGAAGCGGGAGAGAACCGCGGAAGCGAGAGCTAGGAGCAAGGCGAAAGCAGAAGCGGGAGCGAGGCGGAAGTGGAAGCAGGAGCGAGGAGCAAGGCAAAAGCGGAAGCGGGAGCGAGACGGAAGTGGAAGCAGGAGGGACAATGATGGATTTGGGAATTAGGGTTTCTGAATACCAAATGTGCAGTTTATGTTTTAATTTTTAGGGATCCAATTCCTAGTCCCCGTTCTTGGTTCCGGTTCCGGTTCCTATAAGAACCGGGAATCGGAACCGGAACCGGAACAGCCGGTTCCTAAAAATGGGGAATCGAGAACCGGACCCTCTGTCCATGGAACCTGGAACCGAATCGGACCCACCGGGTCCGGTTCTCCGGTTCCCGGTTCTACCCTGAAACTGCGCTCACCCCTAGACTTCTCAATACTAGCGTGCGGGTGCGCAATTTTTAGTCGCATTTAGCACTTGGCGTGCTCGTGGATGATAACTAGCACCAATCCTCGTTTATTATTTTTATTTATTAAATTTCGAATTTATTATTATAAAATAACGATTTTATTCTATTAAAACAGTGTGACTGTTCGCAATAGAGTTGCGATTATTTTTTTATTAATTAATTTCGAAATTTATTATTTAGCCTAACGGTTATTAGGCGTTCTTACAAACTTTGGAAGAATTGTGTTCCTTCGGACATAACTACTTTACCTTTGGAAGGTTATGTCTTTTCGGGCATAACTCCTTTAATGTTGAAAGGTTGTATTTGTTAAAAAATTATTTTTCAGAATTTATAAAATTCGGATTAATAAAAATTATTAAAAAATAATAATAATTAAAAAATATTATTATTTTATTTTATTATTATTTATTCCGAATTTTCATATATCTTTTTTCAACGTGAGTTTTAATTTCGTACGAATTCACCATACATCTTTTTTATGAAGGAACGCCTTTGTTCGAAAGGGTGTGATTAGTGAGTCAGTTTTTACATGGTTGAATATTAAGTCTCTTTATTCGGATTTTTAGGCATTTTTTCATTTCGAAAAACTACAGTCATTTTTTCTAATTGTTTTCCTAGAAAAACTCTGGAGATATATCGAAATTGCTATTCAGTATTCTCAATAAAGACTTTATTGTATCATGGAGAAAATTTACTGATGACCATTAGCAACTTTGTAGGGCAAATAATTCCTTAAAAAAAGTGATATCACGCCTTAAAGTCTAACTTTATTGTTTATCCCATTTGAAGTTGAAGTTTCTTTTCTTTTACAAAGTGAAGGAGCATATTTTTTCCAACAGGGATGCGTGAGCTCCACCTAAAATTATAAACAATGTCTCAAAGTGGTCATCAGTCATCACTGAGCTAAGCATCTCCGCTTGTCCTGAAAGGTCATTGTAAACGGGCTCGATTGGGGTATCTTTAACGTATATCATACGACATGATTGTCGGCGTAGGTGGGGGTAATGAAATAAATAAGCAAGTCTTTGGTTTTCGAAGCATTTATCTTTCCTGATTTAGATAGTCAATACGACCCCCTTTGTTGTGCCTTGCACCCCGTCAGCCGTGTGCGACTTTTACGTGGCCCGGGGACGTAAGATTGGAATCCGGCTTCCATGCAGCTCACGATCTCAATTGGACAATGGGGCCCGCAACCTCGGTTCAAGGTCGCTGATGCCATGGCCACTCGATTAGAGAGAGTGAGAGAGATGCAAGCACAGATGGTTGGTAGTGGCCAACGAGGGCAAAGGTCCTCGTGACGGCGGACGGGGAGAAGGGTATCGGTGGTGGTTGAGTTTGGGTTCGAATTAATTAGAAGATTTTTGGGTTCTAGTGGAGATATTTTATGAAGCAAAACGACTATTTCTGCAGAGGATGACACAATGGGGACTGATATTTTCAAGCAACAGAGGGTACTATTAGAGCTATGAGATGAGGATGATTGCACATATCCTACTAAAAAGATCGCTTGTCAAGATATCGATCGCAGAAGAAGGGTCGAACGAAGGCAGTTCAACAGAATCCCGTGCAAACAATTATTTGAATCTGGAGAAAGCTGTTCAGAAGGAGACGGTCTGATGGAAACGTCTTGGCAAATCCGTCAGAATCAAATGTCTGAGGATGCTGTCGAACGTCATCAGCAGCTAAAGAAGGGTCATGAGTCATGACTTGGAGTTGAGAGTGATCAGCAACAAAATAAGCAAACATCGGCCAATCTTTTCCGTGGAATTATGAGCCGTCCTCCTCCGCGTCGAAACGCTGTGGCCAGTCTCAGTTTTTGTAATATAATTTCATGCACGCTCAAATTCCGACGTCATGTCACGAGCTAACGTGTAACAGCGGCCGTCTACGGTATTCGCTTACCGCCCTCCGGATGGTTAAACATTCTAAAGCTTGGGTTCGATGTGTCGTAAATAGGTATTAGAATAATTTTGTGGGAGACTTTCCATAACCCACACGAAATTACCCTCACGTGAAGGATTCCGTTTTGAGCCGCACCTAGGTTTTAATCTTATATTATGGTATTGTAATTTTCCCTTTCAATTTAGCTCTCTTGCTATATCAAAGCATCATCTATCGCAAGATCCACACGACTAAAACCTTAACCCAATCCAAGCTCTGCCCCTCCTTGCTGGCGTGGCGCATGATCGCCACCTCGCCACTCCGCCGCCTTGAGCCGGGTCATTGACAATTGCTCCGACAGAGTTCGTCTCTCCCTTCATCCCTACTACTCTGTCAACCACGTTAAATATTTAACTATTGAACGATATTTTTATTTAATGGTTTAAGCTTTTTAAGAAAGGCCCTAAATCTGGTCGAGCTTCACACCAACTAGGCCAGTTTAGAGAGAGGTTGGGGGGGGGGGGGGGGGGGGGGGGGAATAGGGTTCAGGTGAGGTGAAGAGTAGCTCGGTCTTCTTAGGAGGATTTTGTGTGCCCATGCAAATTGTAAATTTTCCAAACACTCTTTTGATGTGTACACGCAAAAGTGAGGACGGTTTTTGAAAGTATTCTCTTTGAATATCATTTTTGTATGGTGACATATTCAAAATTGGCAAGATCGCACCATGTTTCAGATTAGTAACTAAATCGAGCATACCGTAACCAAAAGTCCTCAACCCACCATTCCTCCTATTTGTGCTCGTCGAAGGTCATGACTTGCGGCGTATATAGGTGTTAGTGATCTTTTTCTTGTGGCGTAGATAACGAACCCTAATTTTGAAGTAAATTATGTGTCACGTTGTGAAACCAACTTAATTATAATTACAATCTTACATTTACAATTTACCAAATCCTAATTTTGAAGTTAAATTATGTGTCACGTTGTGAAACCAACTTGATTATAATTATAATCTTACATTTACAATGTACCGATCAGAAAGGAAGTGGCATAATGGCAACTACGTGCGTTCGCCTTGTTGATGAAACAAGTTTGGGCTTATGTCATTACAGTTTGGTATCCAAAATATTCATGACACGATTTTGTGCACGGATCAGATAATCGATTTTTTATAAATGGGATCGAATCACAACCGTGTCAGCCAACAAATGAAGATAAAATTCGTATCCAAATCATGATCCAACCTCAAATTCAAAATCAATTTTGAGTTGCCATCATCACGCATGGTGGCTCTGGTCCCCACTGCCAATTCACCCATTCTCCTTCGTACAAACAGACAGCCGCAGAGGCTCCCAATTCAATCTCGTGCCAAAGCTAAGAAGACATCGAAACTTTCATTTGCTTCACCAGCAGAAGCAGAAGGAGAGAGAGAGAGAGAGAGAGAGAGATGAGCCAAACCTACTTCCCCGTGTGCGCAAAGTTCGTGCCTCGACCTTGTGTCCGCCCAAGATTCGTTGCCCACTTGCCAAAACCAGGCCTTTTCGTCAGGACTTCACGTGGGTCTTCTTCTTCTTCCGCAAGATCAAAACCCGCTTCGAGAGCCACCGTTGACGACCTCCGCGCCGACCTCCGCGTGGTGGCGGTGACGGAGGCGGACAGTCTCTCCGACCTGCTGGGCATTTCGGAGAGCCGGACGACGTCGGAGATTAGGTAAGCTTACAGGCAACTGGTCCTGAAATACCGCCCTGACGTGTCGCCACCCGACAGGGCCAAAGAGTACACGAAGAGGTTCATTCAGGTGCAGGAGGCCTACAAGACGTTGTCCGATCCGACAAGCAGAGCTTTGTATGATAGAGACATGTCCATTGGTGGTCGGAAACCATTCTGTTATATACAGGTATCTGCTTTCTTTCTTCTTTTTTCAATTTTCACCTTTTTTCTTATTGCTGATTTCCTTGCTTATACTGTGTTAGGTTGAGTATGGTCTAGGGTTATGAGAATCCAGTTGTTGTTCTTGTGAAGCAGCTTATGTGTTAAAAGATTATTATTTGGATGTTGTCTTTGAAAGATCATGATGTGTGGATTGGAAACTACACAAGTTCGGCTAATCTTGTCGGCTAAAACATTTCATGACAAAAATATTTTGCTTGTCTGACTGTAATTGATTGTCATGAATTCAAAATTGCACATGTAAATATACTACTGATCACAGTCAGATATTGTTCTTAACATAAAGCCACTCGCTCGTCGCAAGAAAAGAAGTGGTATTTAGTAAGTATGATGAAAGGGTAGAAACAATCTTTGCTTGTTATTAAGTTAAAACTCTTCTTTCACCGTTCGGGTAGTTTTGTATGCTCCGACCATAAAGTTTACTTAATTGGTTGGATTAAAATATCGCAGGTACAAAACAGCATGGCGGAGTGCGAGCTTCGGTGGGAGTCTCAAATCAATGAGCTACAGAGGAGAAGCACGGAAAAAGATCTCCGCCATGAGAGCATGTCCTGGGGAGCTCAAATTCGCAGGTGAAGATGATCACTCTATTCGACAGTGTAGAGAATGAAATCGCCGGGCTTGATCTAACATAAATTCTTCTCCAATCATCAACAAATTCACAATGGGTGGCGATGTGTTTCCACATTAGCCAAGGAGAGTTGACCAAAATCGCCCTTTTTTTTCGTAGTGACATTTCACATAAGTCACTCATAACCTGCCCACCCAAGCAAAACCTTCCAACGAAAGAACACTCCCAAAGTACTCGATGTGCAATATCCTACAAAATGAGGCCCTACTCAGTCTCACACCCGTCATTCAATTCTCAATCTATTTCGACTCGTATAGAGAAGCAACAGGGCCCGAGTCCACAGGCACATTGGACATTTACTAATTCCTAACGAGGAATGTTGGCTAATTCCTTGTGCGAAGAATCCCTCTTACTACCTGGGAATGTTTTCCCGGTAGCATGTGTCCGTCGTTTAGGATTATTAAAAACTGTCTTCCTCCCAAATCACGATAATCTATGCGATTCGTTCCTAGAGCAGTTTATGTACCCAGACACGTGATGATAAACTTTGCAACCACTTATCTGCAAGCACCTACAAAATTTTGATTACTCTGTTGATATAAAGGCAAGAATGAAGTCGAGAATCCTGTACAAATTTTCTCCTCTCCATATTCCAATTTGTTCATCATGTATTTCCGAACTATACTCCCCAAGAAGCAAATGGATCGCGGGGCATTGTCCATTTCTGGACATCACACTGATGTCCTGTTGAGCTTTACAGGAAGAAAGAAAATTGAAATAAATTACAGAGCTCATTGTTATTGACCGTTGGTGCAATTAGTAACTCAAAGCCGATGACCCTGCTGAAAAGAAGAGGGCATGGCCAATAGAGGGCAGTCCAAGATACCGGGCTGCAAAGAAGAAAGGGTCAACCCAGTTGACTGTGGGACTCCTATTGAGGGATGCCGAATTGAACTGTTGCAGCACACAAGGATCATATTAGATATCATTCCTCTGAAAGCACAATCTACTCATTAGCATAATAGAGATTTGTTTTCAATCTGAGCTCAACGACTACAATGCGGTCCGTAATGAGAATTAATCCACATTACTGAAATTTGCCTGTACAACTGACATCATTGGTTTTGCCGAAGACAAAACATTCACTGTACATTCACTCCAAGAAAAGTCTTGCATTCTCATCAAAAAGCAATCAGTTGACCAACCATATGAACATCCAGGTATAACTTTTCCATATGATCATCTGGGAAAAGGTTGTCACATTTGTCGTGCTAGTGAAAATTGTACACTTTCAAACCTGCCCTTACCTAAAGGATAGTGACAATGAAGAGTCGACCGGTGTCTGAATTTGATTTTGACTAGGAGAGAGTAGCGACCAATAAACTGAAACACCAAAACCACAATAATGTGAATGACAGCCAATCAAAGACATGAGAAATTTATTCTCAAAAAACGCTACACTAAGCTTCAGAGCAAAGAAAAGAGCCTTCTCCATATTAAACACTACACTTGCCTGATGATTCTGCGCAATCTTTATAGTCGGAGCCAAAAAAAATATCCTGCAGGGCGAAGTTCAAACTAGTTTATGACACCAGTCGAAACTTACACTTAGGACAGGAGCAATAAGTACAACGATTGTAAGTAACAGAAAGTCTCTTTACTACTTTTGTTTCTGAAAATCAGTATTAAATAGAGAAACACAGTGAACCCCATTATTAGCACGTTCAAACAATGATTTACATAAAGCGCTTACAAAGTCTAAACTCACCTTTGCTATACCCTGGGAGACGTTATGCACCAAATCTGCAGGAATCACTCATATGAAAAGAAAGATGATTGCCAATAGAAATCAAATGGGGAAGAAGAAAGATGGGATTGGAAGACGAGCAAAAATTTGCGTCAAACGAATGCAAGAGATGAACGCCCAAACACAAGTCAAATTGAGCATTTACAGAAAATGACAGGAAGAATGTATCATTCACCCACTCTAGAAGCATGTAAAGGCGAATTAAATATTCATGTAAGTTTATGCATGTAACACCTCAAAATCCTCTCGAACCGATAGGTGAAATTGAACTTCACAACTGAATAGCAGAGAAGTTCTATTAAAAATTTTATGATAAATATTGAAAGGACAAAAAGTTTACTTGATGCATATGAAGAACCGGGAGCAATTTCTATAACTTATCACAAGTTAACACAAAGACGAGCATCAACCGAACACGAAAACTTAAAAACATACCCAAGTTCTCATTACTTGGCCTCACTGCTAGTGTCAAGCCAAGAAAACAGTCATCAGGTTGGTTGCCAAAGTCCCACAGGTTCAACTCAAGGTTTGGGATTGCACCTGCAGCAATGTCTGTTTGGTAAGACTTTTTCCAAATACCTAATGCTTTTTCCAAACTTTGCTTTGACTTTTATTTGACATTGAAAACCTGAAACCTTCCAAATTCTAAACCTACAAACAGGTTTTCATAATTTTAAGCTTTGATATTTTTTTCCAAATTTTGAAGTGGGAGTAGAAAATTCTTATTTTGAAGTGTAGGCAAAATACAGTAAAATCTGTTAAATAAATGCCGCCGCATTAGGAACTCCACAAAATCCCAATTCTGCAAGACTCACCCATCTTGTCCAGCTTCCTCTCATATGGATCACGCAGAGGAAAAGGAACCCTCTTGCTAACCTGTATTTTGGGTATTAACAAAGCATTTCCTAAAGGTGAAATAAAAAAAACAAGTACAAGAAGGGATGCTTACATTGAAAAATGGATGTTGAAGCGACTGCTCGGCAGTTGGCCTTTTCAAAGGGTCCCATGAACATAGTTGCTAATATTAGTCAAAAAGTACCATCTGTTAATTTATAACTCCATAGCTAGCAAGAAAAATATGATTGTCTATCCAACAATAGTTCATTCCTCACCACTATGAGATCAATTGCTTCCGAGCTAGCATTGGGTATCATAGCAGAAAGACTGGCAGGCAGAATCTGGCCAGAAACAATGAATCATGACGACGACAAAATACTTCCAGAGAAAAAAGGTTTGTAGGAGTTAAAGGCAGAGGATGACAATAATGGATTTCCAAACAGATTAACATCAATACTCACCTCTGAAGAATTGATATTAATGAAGGGAAAAATACTGGTTCCTTCAGAAAAAGGAGAACAATCCGGCATGCCAAGAACACAGCATATCTTGTACAATTGATCAGTTTCACTGGTCATAAGAAATTTTTTCTTTTATGAGATCATATTGGTTATATCTGCAGGTAACTCTCCAAAAATAATTGAAACTTACATGCAACTTGTACTTATGATTCGCTGGACAAATAACAAATAAATTTCAATGATAATTGTGGAGTGAAAACATTAAAAATCACCTTTCACCAGGAAAAATAGGAGACGAAGTGAACAGTTCAGCTAGTATTGCACCAACAGCCCACATGTCTGGAAAAGTTCTACTATGTTAGACATGAGCATAACTAGCTTCTGTGAAATAGGATATGGAAGTCTGATTAACAGCAAACAAGCAAATACATAAGCTCATATAGGTGCTTCACAAGAATTTGCTTAGTATGATCTAAATATCAACACAGAATTTACACAAATAGGGACACTAAGCCATTAAGTGCATGAGAACATGGGCACCCGAGTAAATCTACAGCAACAGCACAAGAAATCCTCATGAGACGTATGCTTCTCAGATCAATGAAGTATGTCATCGTATTACAAGATGCAAGTATACCCATTAAGCACAGGTAAACATATCAGACCTGATTGATGATCACTTAAGCAACCTTAACACTAAATGTGACAATATATTGGTGAACGCTTTCCTTCTTTTACATCACACAAGCTAACCGCTAGTTGTTTTCCAAAGAACAGTGACAAATATTGAACTCATTACAAGTGATGAAATTTCAATTGTCAACTAATACTAATGAATAATGTCCATAATGCATGCCAGGATCGAAGATACCAGAGAATATAAAATTTCACTACCTATCAACAATCTTGGTCCTGTACACTGCGCTATTGGTGCTGTTCTCTTGCATGCTGCATCACTATAACACCGTATTGTAGTGTAATGTATTCCACTATATGCATGATTTGACTATCTTGATATAAAAAAATTCAGTTGCTCATCTTTTGGTTCATGGCATGCATGATAGACAAACTTCCAACATAATATACTCTCCAAAATGATCATCTTAACTGATATTGACAATTCAGTATGCCAACTGCATGATATGAAGTCAGATTTCGACGTAGATTGACAACTATATTATAATCTCTAGTACAGACTTCTATGTATGTACAACATACCAATCGCAGGAGTATATGACGATGACTGCAAGAGAACTTCTGGTGCTCGGTACCTACAAGAAATAAGGCTCATGATCATATGTAGCAACTCAGTCACGCTATTTGCATTGACCAGAAGCTGACAGCTGCATTATGTAAGCAAAAATTACCAGAATAATTCAGATAATAGAGACTCACCAACGTGTCGAGACATATTCAGTGTAAGGTGGCATGGAAGCCACCTCTCTAGAAAGTCCAAAATCAGCAATTTTGAGGACATCATCAGTCACAAGCAGATTCTCTGTATGAAGGATAAGTAAATTGTCTAAAACTTGGATATAAAAATCCTCAAGCGTACTAAAGATGCTAAATGAAATTAAAACCAGGGAATTGAGCATGCATAGGACCAAACAACTGCACCAATATTAGAATTTTACCTGGCTTCAGATCCCGATGGAAATAACCTACTTTATGCATGTGGGCAAGACCTTGCACCAACTGAGATACAAAGTTACATATTTCTTCCTCTGAGAAGGGATTTTGACGTTCTCTCATTAGCTGGTACAAGTTGCATTCCTGACAAGAACAGGAGCCCATTAAATTTTTGCTTCAATAACCTCACCTTTCATGTACTAACCAAGCCACAGAAGAATGCCACTTTTTTGGATCTGTAATTTTCTTTAGTCACAAGGGAACTCGAACACCGTACATAGTAATTGACAAATTTCGTGCAGTCAGTGCTGCATGTGCGCCAAAGTGTCCTTGGCGTTCTTGGTTTGAAGATCCCATCGCGAAAAGATTTCATCACCCTACTACACTCTTTACACAGGCTGTAGGTTAATGATGTAAGAGAAAATTCTGGAGCTGCACTTTTCCTAAGTTACAACATGGAACTTCAAGAAGTCCTCTTCTACATGTGCACCAAAGCACTTAACTATCTTGCTTTAAAAAAATCTTAGTGCCAGTAATCAACAAATCATTTCCATAAAATACCATATTATGCATTTGATGAGAAAGACTTGTATCATACTGCTGTTCATCCGAAGATAGAGTCTTAGACCACGGAGAAGTTTTATTGCTTGCCACTGTTAAAAGTTGCCACTAGAAATTTAATAAACAATAGTTTTCATTTTGAAGAAAATGTAGGATATATC
Organism: Syzygium jambos; assembly: GCA_031216235.1. Lineage (NCBI taxonomy): Eukaryota > Viridiplantae > Streptophyta > Magnoliopsida > Myrtales > Myrtaceae > Syzygium > Syzygium jambos. The sequence goes on along the minus strand of CM062230.1, from coordinate 23,662,431 downwards.
TTAGACCCATTTATTTCTTCAATCCTAATTAAAATAAATTCTTCTCCTTTTCAACTTAATTGTAGAAAATAACTCCATCTTCACATTGGCACACACCAGGGACAATATTTTATGAGGCTGTAAATATGTCTTAATATATCGAGCACAGCAGTAAAATATCAAGGAGAGTTTTGTGGAAGGTTCTTCCCTTTAAAGTAAAGTTAGCGGCTAAATCATTCTGTACTAAAAAGGAAGTACATTAACCATTCCTATTACATGCTAGGTAAATTACATGAATATCGGTGAGGGGACAAATGATCACTCACCATGTACTCAAAAATGAAAAACAGCTCATTGTTTTCTCTGACAACCTCCTTCAACTTGACTATATTGGGATGATTCAATTTTCGAAGGGCCTGCGGAAACATTAGTTATTATTATTGATATGATATGTAGAATGAATTTATAGCACAGTATTCTGTAAAATCTGAAGTACCTTAACTTCCCTAAGATTCATGCACTCTTCCCAATAGTAGAACTTCCTCTTCATTTTCTTAACAGCAACCTGAGATTGTGAAAAGAAAAACTCAAAGCATTACGCTCCATTGATCAAGGAGTGCCCCAGGAGCTCCTCAAGCTGGGCCCCACCCCAAGACCTCCATATGTATAAACATAAAGTTTCCAACGAGCATGAAAGTCAATCAAATGAAGGCCTGAGAGGAAGCCACAATGATAACCATACAAATCAAGTTCCTAAGCCCCACCAACAGGGTGACAGATGTCAAATACCACACTACGGTTCCCAGAACTGGATGTGAATCTGTTCTGTTTAGAGAGACTTTTTCAGACAAAAAAATAACAGAAAAAGAACCTAAAAAGTTAAGTCATGGTAACATAACCAAGCATCCCCAAATCTTATTAATACTCCAGCAATGGCACCACGTTACCAAAGCCAACAAATGAATGCAGCAAGCACAATCTGTGACTTTTGCCGCTTGATAATCAATATCATTATGATGTCCAAAGAAACGAAGGTTGGGAAACAAGATAAGTAATAAAACATGTAAGTCGCATGATCTGCTGAGTCATATCAATTTTTTCCAACAACAGATCCCTTACAAATTCGCGTGTCTCCTTATTGAGGGCCTTATAAACGCTGCCACAGGTGCCATCTCCAAGCTCTCCCAAAATTTCGTATCTGGAAGATAGACATACAGGTGGATAGCTTGTGTGAGTTTATCAAAACTTATGTTAGCAGTATCGAACTTCAAGCATTCAGAAGCAGCAAACCTTTCCATTTTTCGTGTTGCAGCAAATGACAATCAGCAATTTCTCAAGGGACTTCCAAAAAAGACAAAATGCAGGTCTCTACACCGTCAACGCAGTGCAGGCCACTAGTTTGTGAACACTTTCTGGCATTATTGAGTCGCACAAAATATCCAATCTCGTGAACATCGGACTTTGCATTGGAACGATTGAGCATTAGGGACAAAACCCCCAACATGCTGCAACTTCCAACTAGCACACTCGTACAAGATGCATTCAACTCAACACAAGATCGATCTAATCATAATTTCTTCACATCCTTCAACTGAGGCCCCATTTAAGACAGCAAAGCGAGCTGCAAAAAGAATTAATATAATAATTTATTAATAATTCGACAATGCGAGGAGGCACATATACGCTGGAGTTGAGCATGAATCAGCTGTTTTAATTTCCTATGGGTCCTTCACTCTCCTGGCTAATACAAAGATTCATCCTGTTTGCCGTTCTTATAAATTACTTTCAAAACAGAAACGCAATGTTAAGAAAATAGAGAGAATAATTTCAGTCTCTAATTACATACTTGATACACTAAGATAAACAGAAAATCAGATAATCTTTCGGGACGACAAAGGATGGACTCTTATTAATCCGTTTGTTTGCCGTGCACGATTGGAAAACCGAAAAGGAAACAAGAATCCTATTTCCGCAATAGAAACATCGGATTTGGGACGCATTTACCACACGAAGCAAAAGAGGAGGAGCGCCCGCGAAACACAAGATCAGTCCTTGGAAGGCAAAAACCTTTTCGAAATTGGAAATCACGACGAAACGGTCATCGAACTCCAATAAATGAACTCATTTTATAACTCGCTCCGACAAATCAAGATTCTTCTACTTCATCCTAAGCCAAAACGCAGGATTCAGTCAATTCCCCAATCCTATTCTCATCATCGGTTCCTTATCTTTCACCCAAAAACAAGCCGCAGCCCACACACACAACAGAAAACTCCCAAGCGCATTCCAACACGATCGAATAATCGAACAACACAACCTCGTCAAAGACAAAAACAGGAAAAGAGATCACGACGGAACATTCATCAAACTCCAATAAATGAACTCATTCCACAACTCGCTCCGACAACTCGAGATTTTCCTATTCCATCCAAAGCCGAAACTCCGAATTTTCAGTCGATTCCTCAATCCTATTCTCGTCATCAGTTCCCTTATCTTTCCCCCCCAAAAGACAAAGCAGCGGCCCCGCAACACGACAGAAAACTCCCAACCGCATTCCAGCACGATCGAATAACCGAACGACAATAACCTCGGCAAAGCCACGACGGCCAGAAGAGGGAGACGGAGAGAGGTGCGGGATTTGCGTAATCGAAAAGGATCGTCTGCGAACGACGGGAGCCAGAAGACCAGGAGATCGACGAACTCACCATTGATTCGAAGGAGAGAGAAGAGAACCGAACGAGGTCGATGAATCCGACGAGCGACGAGCCAGAGCGAGAACGCCAATGCGTGAAACCATTCAAGAAGAGAACGAACGAGAGAGAGAGAGAGAGAGAGAGAGAGAGAGAGAGAGAATTAGAGTGTCGATGAAGCCATTGAAGAAGGGAAGAGGAGGATTCCGCAGCAAAGGAGAAGAAACCAAAGAAACGTTAAAAAAAATAAAAATAAAAATAAAAAATTTTAAAAAAACATTTTAATAATTCGGAGAATATTTTAATGTTTGGAAAAAAAAAGGAAAATATTAAGTAGGGGATAGCTCGGTAGAGGTAGGGGAACGCGGGGTGGGCCCCACGCGGGCAATACAATATTGTGTTAACCGTGATTACAAAAGTGTCCCCGGACTGCTTCGTTTATTTCGGCGGTGCCCTCCCAAATGACGATATTGACCCGCCCGGGGCAGCGGAGGCGGCGTTGCTGCTATCGGTTATTTGGGATCTAGTGCACGGCCTTAATCGTCAATCCGGTTACGGCACCCCCTTGTTTTGGGGAAATTTCAATTTGCCCCCCCCCCAACTGTGAGCCCATTTTCGCAAAACAACCCATCAACCTCAAATTCGTGCAATTAGCCCCCTCCCCTCCCTAAATACTGACCAAAATGTTCGACTTCGAGCCCCCGCGAGATCTAAACGTAGGCGGGAATTGCGGAGGGTGGAGACGCGCGCGCCCATCTCACGTGCCCGGCTCGTGCCGATTCGAGGGTATTTTTGAAAGGAGAAGTGAAAAGGTGGGGAAGATAGACAAAATCGGACAAGAAAGTGAAGGGGGGAGATTTAGCAAAGGCCTAGGGTTTCCACGCCGAAATCAGAGAGATTTAACGATGGAGGACTTTATGCTCTGGTGCTTAAGAAACCGATCGCCCCTTTTGTCTTGATCAATTTGACGTAAAATATTCGGATAAGGCTTTTGGTACTATTCTAAAGCATGAGTAATAGTGATTTCTTTTTCCCTTTTTTTTTTCTCCCTCAAAAATGGCTTTGATACTTTAGCACGAGGATCCGTAAAGCCGGTATAACCGATATAACCGGGTAGGTTCTAGATCTAAAATTTGAATATCGATTTGGAATCATATCCACCTTATATTCGCCCCGTACTCTCGACCTATGCAGAGTACACTGCAAAATAGGACATATTTTTATGGTTCATAGCAATATCTACTCGTCGGTAAGCGATTGGCACATGAGCTTGTTATTGGCTAGTTCGACACTGTTTCTCATTTCCAATGGTCCCAAATCTGATGGCAGTACCCTACACATGCATAAGAACATGAGAAATGCTGATGTGAATGTTTTTAATCTACCGTGAAAATAACATATTTTGGGTTATAAAAAAATAAATAACAAATAATCAAAATTGCTGTATGGTCCACTCCTTCAATAATTTATGACTTATAACATGATGTTATTTTATCAGTAGCCTAAAGATTGTTTTGCTAGTAAAGCCTCCAGAACATATAATGCGTACAAAAGAACAGCATAATACTTGGTCTCATGGCACTACAATTATCTTACCAGTGGCGCGACCGCTGAGAGACTTTGCCCAACCATCTTCAGCTTGGCTCAGCGGATGCGTCGAGTCGATGAAGGTCTTGAGCTTCCCTTCCTTAACCAACTTCACCAGAAGCTCCAGATCCTCACTTTTGAGTGTTGCCATCATCGGCACGAGCTGCTTCTTGGAGAAGGTGAGCTTCTTGAGAGCAAAAGTCATCATGCCCCCGACGCTCGGAGCGAGATCTATCACCTTGCCGCATTTGCTCAAGTTCGGCTCGAAAACTGACCAAGGGAATCCTTCCGCGCAGTGGACCACGAAGTCGTACTTCTTGCCGGATGGGCTCTCCAAGGCAGCTCCCTCCGGGGTCTTATAGTCGAGGACCTCGTCGGCGCCGAGGCTCTTGACGAGGTCAATGTTGCGGGCCCCGCAAGTTGCGGTCACGTGGGTGTTTCCCAGCTTCGCGAGCTGGACCGCGTAATGGCCGACGCCGCCCGAGGCAGCGGTGATCAGGACGTTCTTCAGCGGCCCGCTCCCGTCGAGCTTTAGCCCGGCAGCTTGGGTGAGGGCCTGGAGAGCGGTGATACCGGCCATGGGCAACCCTGCCGCTTCTGGGGCTGATACTTCAGGTGGCCTTGCCACTGTTAGGCTCTCCCTTGTAACGGCGAACTCAGCCAATCCACCTCCTGCCTGTCAGATGATCACATAAAAGCACAGAATGATATATAACATCAGCCGGCCTGAAGTAACGCGTAGGAGTTCACAAACTGACTAGGAGAGCAATTAGTGATTTCAGGAATTCCAGTTTGTGATCCACCATCATTGTCAAAATGAAGGCAAAACATGAAGGATGAGCATTACAAGGATGTTGAGCGTGGCTACGACTTTGTCACCGGGTTTAAATTTCTTGACCGCCGGTCCAACCTTAACAACCTCTCCTGCTACATCTGAGGCTGTAAAATGAAGGCAAAGAGACAAAAGATACGAAGTTACACTTGTATTCGCACGTATGCTTAAGAATATAACTGGCCCATTTATGATGCTCAGAGAGTGAGCACACTACATGGCAAAACAAACATGCCTATCTCCAAATAATTCACACCAAAACCAGCAAAGTGATGTCCTGCCCTCAAGACCAAACCAGATTATCTAGTACATGCTCACACACACACAAACACAAGCATTCCCGTGCGCGCGCACATTCGGGAAGCAACCAAACAGTATGGCGATTGCACATCATTTCAAATGGCTCATGCCCACAGGTTAGATAAGGGGAAAAACAATGACAGACACGAATACTTCAAGTAGCAAAATAGTCTGCATGAATCGGTTCTTCTTAACATACTGTAGGGCACAAAATGAGTGATAAAGCAGACAAAAGCAAAAGAAAAAAAAGATGAATGAGGACATAATGCAACTATATTGACTATATTGCCTGCCCAGGCAAAAATGAACAATCTTTAAGAAATAACTCTTCACCCAAAGATCGATACATTACAAACAAAACCATCACACTTCTTCTCAACAAGGTGTGAAAACGAGCAATTTCCAGTTTCAACACGATACCAGGTATCTGAGGGAACTTGCGCGGAAGAAATGGTCTCATCACTCCTTTCTGCATTTTCCAATCAAAAGGATTCACACTAATCGCTTCCAGTTTCAGCAAAACCTCATCCTTTTCAGGTGCAGGAACCGGGACATCCACATGCTGCAAGAAGCACGAGAACAGGTAAAATGGTATGTAATGCAAATCAAAAGCATAAATGAAACACAAATAATTTGGCAACCCAAATCACTCAGCACGTATCTACACAAAGAAGAACAGTGGAGACAATTGTAACATTCAATCAGATCCTCTGTTTAATACGCGTCAGCTCACACAAGAACAGAAAAAAAAGATCAATTAACTTGAAAAGGATCACTTTTTCACTGATTTATGCTAACCAAATTCCTGACTTTACGCAATCTAAGGAGCAACACTCCAGCCAACATGTATTGTGACAAAACACTAAAAGAGAAAGGGATCTAACATTTCTTCACAAAAGTATATCTAACATATGTAAGCATCAGTATACGTCTGTCCCCGAGTTCCACTGGTCTTCTTCTAGGGTAGCAGCAGATCGAATTCGGTAGACTTCAAATTATCAGATAGACATTCCTGTCAAAAACTTAATTCTGTTTGCTTCATCATCAATTTTTCTCCACGCCAACACCCAAAATCTTGATTGGGTCCGGTCAAACAGGACAAAGTAACGAGAAAAGAAAATGCTTGGCCGAAAAGGGACTGAAAGAGGATTCAAACGATACCATCGAACACTCAATAAGGGAATCAGATAAACGTGACAAGAGAACTATAAGCTTGGGGCCTAATTTGTGCCACTTCATTCACTCCTACACCAAAGTTATGATCATCGAGGGCGTGTTGATCAATGGAACCCTAACATATTCACTAAAAAATCAAAAACTGTAGCAGAACAAGCGGTTTACTCTGTCGCTCTAGCAAAACCTGACTGAGCTACGTCGCTGTGCTTGCGCAAAAGTCATAATCTTGATAGCATCATCACTCAATTTTTAATGTTCCGTATTCTCAACTGTTGACGAAATTGCTAAAAAGAACAAGTTGTTGGCTCAATAATAATATTGGAACAGAACAGGCTAGTAGAACAAGTCTTAAGTTGAATCCCAAGAAGTCCACCAAACAAACATTCCCACAACCAACATACGAGAACCCCCAACAGCTTCTTCCTCTGTTTACTTTGGAACAGCAGAATAAAAAAAGCAGGAAAGGCTGGCTTCGACATTTTCACTGAAGCGACAACGATCCATGGACATCATTAGTTGTCCCAGAACACATAAACACTGTACGCCCATGCAAACTTCGTTATGTCAACACGCGAACGTGCACATGAATAACGAGACGATCAAGAGCCGAAACATTCGCACCTTCAACCCGGCGGATCCTCCGCCGTAAGACTCGTAGCAGACCGCATGCATCGTCGGCTTGTTCTCCGCCATTTTCGTTCCCGAAGCTCACCGAATTGTGTGAAGATCTAAAGAGCGCGAGACGTGGAAGAAGCTTTGTCGCAAGAAGAAATTTCTTCGGGGATGAAGTGTGATCTGGTCAAAGGCGTGCATGTATAGATGGCCGCGGATTTCCATTTACGAATGACCGGAATGGCCTCGCTTCGATGGGACAGTTTCTTGCATATTTTTTGTCTGTGGAAGGTTCGGCCAGGGTAAACGGAACGACGGCATCATCGGAACTTGGTTCTTGTCTTGCGAGCCTGAGAAGAACGAGAGCAAAGGTGTGGATAGGGATGAGTATGGTCTCGACGGGGGGTTTTCATTTTAGAATCGGGAATCGTCTACTAAAGACCGATTTTGAAAAATTAGAATCGAAAATCACCCGTTGTTTCATGGATTTACTCGGCAATCGGACCGCTGATCTAGTCCGGTTCTGGTTCTTGGGTAGGTCCATGGAACCGGTCCTACCAGCCAAAGACGAAGACGGAGACGAAGACATTGAGGTGAGCATCGATCGAGAAGAGATAGAAAGTGAGAGTAAGCGTAAGACGAAAGCGAAAAAATGTGTTTCTCAACTCAATATGAGGCTCTGAGCGTTGAGCGAGTTAGGTTTAGTTTAGGAATTTAGAATTTTTCTTTTTTAATTAAAAATTGAATAAATATATTATATTATTATTGTATTACCTATCTGGTTTATGTGGATGGTTCCACGCTTGAAATTGTAAATCGGATCAATACCCATCAGTTTTCAAAAATTGAGACCGAGAGCTGTCCAGGATCGTCTAGAACCAGACTGGAACCGGACCGGAAAGCGGTGATAACTTGAATTGTTCAAAAGGTTTTGGGTTCTTTTGCACGCGAGATGGAAAACCGAAGGTGGACCTGCCTCGAGCACGCAAAAGTAGAACGGTTTTTTTTTTTCTTTTGGTCAGAAAAGTAGAACGTTGAAAAAGCGTCATTTGTACTTCTATCCTCGTGTTGCGCAGATCTTTCTAATCAGTCGAAAGAAGATGATGATCAGACAGCCCCCCAGACCACCGGCGACGGTTGTGCGTCATCGCAAGCACACGGATGCGAGAACAGAGAACTACATGCTCCATGTGACACGACATTCATGGAATAATGACTAAGAGGCTACCTGTTCTGCCAGTAGCTCGGGGGCAGGGCAATCGTCGAATTTGGAACAAGCTGAAAATGATTTGATCCATTTTATATGAAATACCAATTTAGTGAGCAATAACCAATTCATACTATAATATTTGCGAGATTTGATAAGACCGCAATCAACTGTTCTAAAAGTTTAATGAATGCGTTTAGTCTGATCCTTTTACCTAGCACTAAATTTGAACTTAGGATCTCTAACTTTAATTTTATGTGAGATTTAGTGTGACCACTGTCAATTGTTCTAAAAGTTTAAGCTGTTAGATAAAGGCGTGAGTTAATATTTAATTATTCTAGCAGTACTAAAACACATTCATGTTAATCCAACCTATGAAACCCTTATCTACCTATTTAACCCACTTTATACTCTTCATGTGTGCATATGTTACTTGAATTAAATTTTCATATCAAATTAAAAAAGTAAATTAGTACAATAAAAAAATGTTAGTAAATAAAGTAAAAATCGAAAAAAAAACCTTATAAATTGAAATACTTATAAATAACTATGAAAGTGCCGTGACGAAACACACTTTGAATGCATACTTTATTGATCTGAGTTCAGTTAATCCTTTTTCCATCGCCAAATCCATTAGAACCTATTTACGACGGAAAACTAATTATTTATTTTTTCCTACATTTTCTTTACTCTCTGTAAAGTTTGCAATTCCAGAACGATGTGCGATCATGAGCGTCGTGATTCGGTCGGAAAGTTACTCACAGAGTCAATAAGTTTGTTCTTTCGAAATCGAAATGCACACACTTACCATTAGAAATTAGAATTGCTTTGGAAAGGTTCATGACATAGCCCCACGCCACTCCCATGGCGAATTGCATTGCTTTTTTCCTTCTTGGCAATTTCCATTTTGCTGTAAATAATCAAACCACGATCAAAACGAGATTAAAAGGTCAAAAAAGAGAAAATATTAAAGCAAAGCAAAGAAAAGAAAAAGCTTGCCTTAAACCGACCAGAATCGCTGGAATAGTAGAATAGAAACATATGAAGCGTAAGAAGCCACCTCATCTCATAGACTCAGTTGAAAAAACGAGCGACCTCAGTTTAAGCCCACCTTCTCTTCCTAAGCTGTCTTAATCATGTTTATAGGATTTCTGCGTTCGACCTTTTTAGCTTGGGTGGGAAGGGTGTAAGCCCATCAAAACCATATTGGGCTTAGCTTTTTATTAACTCCTACCAATTCCTTTTTTTTCCAAATTTTACTTAACCTGTACAATAACTCGGTTCATTATATATGGATTAAAAAGTAGATCATAGACCCATTTTGACAGCTCCCCTGAGGGCACGGTTCTTGTTGCTCTTTTTATAATAGACCTAGGGTGCGCATGAATACCATTTTGTGCTCGGGAACTATTTTTAAACAGAAATGATTTTTTTTTATTCTGTGCCCGGAAACAATTTCTGAGTATTTGAAGGTATTTGATAAACTGTCCAAAATTTCTATTCCTAGAGTAGAAAAGAATAGAAATACATTTGGTAACTACACAAAATTTCTGTTCCCAAATATTATTTTAATAATATTTTGAATTTTTTATTTTTTTTTTCTTTCTACCCATTTTCTTCTTTGGCCATAGCCGGTTGCCGGCCACCGGCCACAGCCTAGGGCCGGCGAGGGCATCACGGCCCTTGCCCGCCGCCGGCGGAGGAGAGGGTTGCCCTCGCCGGCCAGGGCGAGGGCCGTGACGCCCTCGCCGACCCTGGGCTGTGGCCAGTCGCCGGTCGCCGGCGGCCGGCCTAGCCCAACGAAGAACAACACAAAAATAAGAAAAGAAAAATAAGAAAAAAAACTGATTTTCAAAATTATGCCGAGAAACAAGAAGCAATTTTTTTTTACTTCTTGTTTCTCTTCCAAAACTGTTTCTTGGCACAAATTTTTGCAAAAATGTGCCCGGGAACAAAAAGTTTACCTAACGCATTTCTGTTCCCAAACTATTTCTGGGAATAAAAAAACAGAAATTTTCACTGTTTGGCACGTTGCCAAACGGGCCCCTAGAGTTTTTATTTGGATCTTCTGCCATAGTATATGTCTCCCCAATAATACTCAAAAGCACAAGGTCTCGTGCATTCGAATCGGCGGCTCCCCCACTTTGGAAAGAAACTGTGTGCATTAGCTTCGTATCCACCACTTCCTATCGAGAAGCTCCTAGAAAAGGCATGATTCGCGGACAATCACGACTTCGGACGAAAGGGTATCATTATCTTGATTCTTGATTATGGTATTGGCAAGGTTTATATACTTTTTTCGACAGAGTATTTTTTATTTGCGGGAGAAAGTATCACATTTGTTGTCCATGGAAAATTAACAAAATCAAAGTATCAACGTCAATATGTAAGATGAGAAAAGGCAAAATAACTCTTCATTTTTATTTGTATATCCAATTTTTCAAAAGACAGTATAAATAGACTTTTTCATCAAGTAGGACAATTATCACCATCAAAGCTACAAGGCAAATTGGAATGACAATTAGGACAAATATCACTATCAAAGCTAGGAGGCAAATTAGAATTAGCATTAAATTTCAAAAACTCAACTTTAATTTCGATAATAGACCATAAATTCATTTCATAAAAGTAAAGTAAATCGAGCGACAAAAATACGGATAATTCTAAAGTTCGAGAGTAATATTGACTATACATCAAAATTCTGGCGTAAGCATGACATCAGCTCCTTTAGTCTAATCAACCAAATTGCAAGGTAATTGAGTTTGAAGTTCGAACATAATTGTTTTTTATGTGCTCTCAAGTTTATACAATTCTTTGCTAATATATCGCATATGACCATCTTATCGTTAGCTTTCAAATAGTAAAGAAGAGGTTCTCCTTAAATCGATGTGACAATGACACATGGCGCATTCGTAGCGTGTCATGTGTCCTCAATCATCGTCCCACTCCCTTTAATTTCAACACGATTATCAACATAGGCTCACATTTCTGTGATCTGGATTTTATTGTCTACTAAATTTTTCCTTAAATTAGTTTACAGATGACTATGATTGATACCTAATACGATAACAAAGGGTCCAAAAAATGTTTAAAAAAATACATCGAATACTATGGTAAGACACAATACGCTTAAATTAAGTATAATATGGCCACAATTAGAATAAAATGAATAATAATGGGTGAGTGGTCATGCAAGTTGGAAGTACGCTGGGTTTCATTTCACCAACCCTCTTTGCAATGTTATATTCATCATCAAGTCTTTTGAAAGTTTGCCCACATGAGACGGATCGAGCTATTACAAGTGGTGTGATGACACTCGACAATTAGTGAAGTACATGTATGGGTGCTCTTGTCATGGATATATGTGAAAATACGCCACTGAGATAATATGAATTATGTTACGTGTTTTGAACTTTTTAGGCAAATAGCGAAGAAGGTAAACACGTCATCATAATTACTTCCACGTTGAGGTAAGTTCACTAAGAGTTTACTCATGGTACGATGAAATGGCACGAGGGCCAGTTCACGGAAAAATTCTAATGGCGCTGATAATTAGTAGTTAAGTTTGGTAGTGAAGAGTAGACGTACAAGAATAAGGAGCAAAGATATAACAGAATTCAACTGTTTTCAAGCTATTGAGCCAAAAGTACAAGCGACAAAGAAGACAAAGATTCAAAGAGAAGATCACATTCATAAGCATTTCATTGTAATGTAAAATCGCTCCGTTCAAAGTGATATTACGCTTTCCAGAAATCTGTCTAAAGTGAAAGAAAATGAACACAATGTTCAATAACATTCCCAGCAAGAAGCAAATCACTATCATAGACAACACGCCCAGAAAGCACCAGCAATTAATCCCTATGGCTCTACAATAATCTTACCAGTGGCGTGACCGCTCATAGACTTCGCCCAAGCATCCTCAGCTTTGCTCAGCGGATACTTCGAGTCGATGGCGGTCTTGATCTTCCCTTCCTTAGCCAACTTCACCAGGAATTCCAGGTTCTCGCCCTTGGGTGTTAACAGCAATGGCTCGAGCTGCTTCTTGGAGAAGGTGAGTTTCTTGAGAGCGGAAGTTGTCATTGTGCTGATGCCTGGGGTGAGATCTATCACTTTGCTGTATTCGCTCAAGTTCGGTTTGAACACCGACCAAGGGAAAGCGTGCGCGCAGTGGACCACGAAGTCGTACTTCTTGCCAGATGGGCTCTTCAAGGCAGCTCCCTCTGGGGTCTTGTAGTCGAGGACCTCGTCAGCGCCGAGGCTCTTGACAAAGTCGATGTTGCGAGCTCCACAAGTTGCAGTCACGTGCGTGTTTCCTAGCTTCGCGAGTTGAACTGCAAAGTGGCCGACGCCGCCTGAGGCAGCAGTGATCAGGATATTCTTCAGTGGCCCGCTCCCGTCGAGCTTTACCCCAGCAGCTTGGGTGAGGGCCTGGAGAGCAGTGAGGCCGGCTACAGGTAACCCTGCCCCTTCTGGTGCGGATACTTCAGGTGGTCTTGCCACTGTTAGGCTCTCATTCGCAATGGCGAACTCGGCAAATCCACCACCGTTCTGTCGTGTTATCAAATTAAAGCATAACGAAAATATTATATCAACAGACAGGCAAAACAAATGTCTTCATGCTAGCTAGTTGAAAGAGATGACATGTGCAGAACATGAGGGATGACATAGAAAGCTGTCAGTTTTACCAAAAAACTCTCCCAACTGATCCTCCACGCGAGCAAAACTAGTTTAAAGAGATGACATGTGCAGAACATGAGGGATGAGCATTACACTAATACTGAGGTAGGCTACGACTTTGTCGCCAGCTTTAAAATTCTCGACTCCTGGACCAACCTCAACCACCTCTCCCGCGACATCGCAGGCTGTACAATACAAGTGAAGAATCTCTTCAGCTAAAGAGAAGTGAAAGAAATGCACGCCAAAGTTGCAATTTGGTAGTTGATTATGTTCATGTGCTTAACAAAACAACCGGCCATTTATGAAACTCAGAGTTGGAACAGCTGTTGTTAGCATACCATGGTTCACAAAATGAAGAGCCAGACCTTAAGCATCACAGAATTACCAAATCATCTGACAGTAAAGTGCACGAAAGTAACGCAGTCGAATGAGGACATTATCTTCCTCACACTTCGTTATTATGTCGAGTGTACTTTGTATTGCATCACCTAGCAAATATGATCAATCTTTAAGAAACATCTCTTCACCCAAAAAAGAGGCCCCATGCTTTACAAAACCATCGTATTCTTGTCGAGAAGGGAGCCAAAAACAGAACATTTCTTATTGCAAGGCAAACATGATCATTACCAGGTATGTAAGGGAACTTCGGAGGAAGAAAGGGTCTTAGCATTCCGCTCTGTATTTTCCAATCGACGGGATTTATAGTAACCGCTTCCAATTTCAGCAGAACCTTATCATTCTTTGGCTCAGGAACCGGTACTTTTACATGCTACAAGAAGCACAAGAACAGGTAATGAGGTACGAGAACTAGAGCCAACCTGAAGTGGAAAACAGCAGTACTCATCCTCATCTGTAAAACATGAAACAAGATCAAAGGAGACGTTCATGAAACTGATGATACTATAGGATTCATACCTTACAGCTAACGCAGACAAGAAGGAACAACAACAAAAACAGTAGTACCGATTCAGATTTGCAATCAGGTCCAGTCCCACTCCGACCAGAACGAACCGAAGATATATGCTCCACCAAAGAACAGGTCCGAGAAGGTGCATAACTTTCAATTTGAAGATCGCAGAGGGAACTAAATAAACACAGTGGATGGCACAGAAGGAAGAAATTTAAAAAAGGTATTGCACTTCCTAACTTGGGGGTGAGATATCTATTATTTACGAGTTCCGTCGATATTGGTATAAATTTACTGAAGCACCAAGCAATTGGGTGCAACCTGCGGCCCCTGCGATCCATCATTGGATAAGCACAACGCAAGAATAGAGAACTCCGTGCTCAATATGGCATGAAATTCATAAGATAATAACTAAAGGGTTGTACACTATTCCATGCTGCACCAGTAGTTTGCAGCTCGCTTAGCGTCACTCTCTCACTCTCGTGCCTTGAGAATGTTCTATGATGCGAAACCTGTTATCTTCTTCCTTCCCAAAGCAGGGTGTGATGAATCAATGGATCCTCATTCATGTACCCATCAACAATCAAAATCTGTTGCAGCATGAGCTCAACCAAAGAGACTCATTAAACGTTGAGTCAAGCAAAGTACGACACTGTAACTGATTATCTTCAAGCAGGTTACAAAGGACCCTTCCTTTGACTGCGGTTTCATGGCATTGGCGTGCAAATTTAGCATGCACGAGGATTAGAAATCACGGGGAGGCTCGGATCGAAGCACGGAGATCCAGAGTTCCCGCTTCAGATCATCGAGAAATGAACGTCTCCTCACCACACCAAGAATCAAGAGCAGACCCCGTTTCGCACCTTCAGGCCGGCGGCTCCTCCGCCGTAAGAATCGTACCGAACCGCGCGCATTAGCTTCTCCTCCGCCACTTGCAATAGCAGAACGCGTTGAAGAACCGTCATCGATTGCTTTCCTGAAAATCGCGCCGAATGTGATTCCACGAGTGAGAGCAGTTCCGACGAAAATCCTACAGCTTTACTTCATGGTACCGTTGAGAGTACTTGATGGAAACACGACGACTGATCCGGGTGATAGTCACTCACACAACACGTGGCACGATGTGAACCCTATAGAAATCATCGGATTTGACGCTGATCGGACGAGATTACCTGTCGTGCATTGAGATCAACACGAAATTGACCCGAACATGATCAGCTTAATTCATATAACCCATTTAACTTAACGAATTAATATCGACGCAACATGTGTTCGACTTGATTAGACATAATTCACAAGAAGATTATGTCGTCTGTATTGTTTATCATTAATAATTCATTGACTACAAAACTCCTAAAATTTGTATATTTGAGTGGAGCATCGGGATACCCAACTTAAAAATTGAATGATACTTGTTCAGATCTTACTAACTGCATGCAAAGTGCTTGTGTCATCACTTGCACTAGCCTAAAACCTGGAATTAACAAATTTATGAGATTTGCAAGGGATTTACGGACCTCTAGGGAGAGGGGTTCCACGTCCAGACCCTTGTATTTGTAAATAATAATTCATTAACGATGAATCAAATATTTTAATCCGATTTTATGATATTTTGTTTATGAAATATACTAACTTATAAACAAATTCGATGAAAAATTAAGTATATTTAGTATTATATTCAAGTTGTGTGTCGATTTCGCATCATGGCATGTCATGCAATCTCATTGATCCACGAACCTGTTATTTAATCACGTCGCGGACGGCCACTTTCTCTCGTTTATAAATTTTTCAATGTAGTATTTGCATGTTCGCCGAGTCGGAACCTTGATGAGGGAAAATGTATTAGATCTACGGTTAGATGGAAAATTAACAAAATCAAAGCATCAATGCCAATATGTAAGATAAGAACAGGGAAAGTGAATATAACGAGTGACAAAATTACATGTGGTTCTAAAAATTCAAAACAATATCGAATATCTATCAATATTATAGCGTGAGCATGACGTCAATTGTTTTCCCTAATTAACCGAATTGCAAGGTAATTGATTTTGAAAGTTGGATCAAATTTTGTACTGTCTTTTAATCAACTCTTCAGTTCATAGAACTTTTGCTAATAAATAGCACGTGACCATCTTAGTGTTAGCTCTCGAATAGTAAAAAAGAGGTTCTCTTCAAAATTGATGTGGCACTGACATATACCGAGTATCCACATAGGCGTACATTCTTATGGGCACCGCGTTTCCATGATCTGTATTTTATTGTATAATAAATTTTTCCTTGAAATATCTTACACATGACTATGACTGAAACCTAATACGAACATAAATAATCCCAAAAAATTCACATTGTACGAGAACTGTGCGCGTGATGCATTGAACTGTATAAAGCTGAGCTTAGGTAGGCTACAGCCACTAATAAAGCTGAGCCAAAAGTACAAGTGAAAAAGATTCAAAGATTCAAAGGAAGAACACAAGTATAAGCACATCAATATAATGAAAATCACTCTGTTCAAAGTGATATCATACATTCCAGAAACCTTTCTATAGGTGAAAATGAACAAAAACGTTCAACAACATTCACAGCAAGAAGGAAATCATTACCATAGACAACACCCACAAAAGCACCAGCAATCAGTATTTAGTCCCTATGGCTCTACAATAATCTTACCAGTGGCGTGACCACTTATAGACTTCTCCCAAGCATTTTTCACTTGGCTCAGCGGATATGTCGAATCGATGACAGTCTTGAGCTTCCCTTCTTTAACCAACTTAACCAGAAATTCCAGATTCTCGCCCTTGGCCGTTAACAATAACGGCACGAGCTGCTTCTTGGAGAAGGTGAGTTTCTTGAGAGCGAAAGTCATCAGCGCGCCAAAGCTCGGGGTGATATCTATCACCTTGCCACGCTCGCTCAAGTTCGGCTCGAAAACTGACCAAGGGAAAGCGTGCGCGCAGTGGACCACGAAGTCGTACTTCTTGTCGGATGGGCTCTTCAAGGCAGCTCCCTCTGGGGTCTTGTAGTCAAGGACCTCGTCAGCGCCGAGGCTCTTGACAAAATCAATGTTGCGAGCCCCACAAGTTGCAGTCACGTGCGTGTTTCCCAGCTTCGCGAGTTGAACCGCGTAGTGGCCAACGCCGCCTGAGGCAGCGGTGATCAGGATATTCTTCGGTGGCCCACTCCCGTCGAGCTTTACCCCAGCAGCTTGGGTGAGGGCCTGGAGAGCAGTGAGGCCGGCTACTGGTAACCCTGCCCCTTCTGGTGCTGATACTTCAGGTGGCCTTGCCACCATTAGGCTCTCCTTTGCAACGGCAAACTCGCCAAATCCTCCTCCTTTCTGACAGGTTATCATATAAAAGCACAAAATGGTATAACATCAGCTGGCCTCAACTGGCGTGTAGGAGTTCATAAACTGACTAAGAGAGCAATCAGTTGTTCCAAGAACTCTTGCAATTTGTGAAAAAGTTACTTTAATTCCAGTTTGTGATCCACCATCATTGCAAAATACAATCTTACCAACAGATAAAATGCAAAACATGAAGGGTGAGCATTACAAAGTGATCGAGGAGAGCTACGACTTTGTCGCCAGGTTTAAATTTCTCGACTGCTGGTCCAACCTCAACAACCTCTCCTCCTACATCAGTGGCTGTAAAATGAAGGCAAAGAGACAAACGATACAAAGTTACACTTATATTCAGCACATATGCTTAACAAAATAACCAGCCCATAGATGAAGCTCAAAGAGTGAGCATACTAGAAGGCAAAAGAAACATGCCTAACCCCAAATCATTGACACTAAACCACGGAAAACGATGTCCTGCCCTCAAGACAATCCCAGATAATCTAGTTATCAGCATTCCCAACATGGACCCAGCACATGCTCACACACACAAACACAAGCATTCCTATAGGCACGCGCATTCTGGAAGCAACCAAACAATAAATCATTCCAAATGGCTCACAGCCACAGTTTAGATAGGGAAAAACAACGACGCACACGAATGCTTTAAGTAGTAAAATTGTCAGCATGAATTGGTTCTTGTTTACATACTGTAATCCACAAAATGAAAATAAAATAGTCATCTCTCAAGCACAATAGATTCACCAAATCAGTGATAAAGCGGACAAAAGTAAATAGCATGAACGAATTGGCCCAAAGTTTATAAAAGAAAAAACAGATGACTGAGGCCATAATGCAACTATATTGACTATATTGCCTACCCAAGCAAATATGAACAATCTTTAAGAGATGACTCTTCCCCCAAGGATCCATACATTTGGGAAACCATCACACTTCTTCTCAACAAGGTAAGACAAATAACAAGTTCCAGTTTCAACACAATACCAGGTATGTGAGGGAACTTGGCAGGAAAAAGTGGCCTCAGCATTCCTTTCTGCGTTTTCCAATCAACAGGGTTTATACTAGTCGCTTCTAGTTTCAGCAAAACCTCACCCTTTTTAGGTGCAGGAACGGGTATCTCAACATGCTGCAAGAAGCACAAGAACAGGTAACATGATATGTAATGCAAATATAAAGCACAAATGACAGATATATCTTGACAAAGAAGAACAGAAGAAACATTTATAAAATCAATCAGATCGTGTTTAATATCTGTCAGCTCAAGAAAGAACAGTAAAAAAAAAGATCAATTAACTTGAAAAGGAGCACCTTTTTCACTGTTTTATGATACCCAAATTCCTGACTTTATGCGGTCAATGGAGAAACACTCCAGCCAACATGTATTGTGACAAAACACTTACAGAGCAAGGGATTTTACATTAGCTCACAATAGTGGATTTTTCATTATTCCCGGGTTCTACGGTCTTCTTCTGGCATAGGGGCAGATCAAATTCAGGATTAGGCTTCACATTATAAGATAGATATTCCTGCAAAAAACACGTTCTGTTTGCTTCATCATCGACTTTTCTCAACACCGACAGGCAAAAATCGCGATTGGGCCCAGTCACACAGGACAAAGAAGACCAAAAGAAGATGCAAACGTTATCATCAAAAGCTCAGCAAGGAAAACGGATAAACTGGACGAGAGGACAATAAGCTTGGGGGTTGATAGGTGCCACTTTATTCTCTCTTACATTAGGAGAATGTTCTCTAACAAAGATCTTCTCTGTTTCCGAAGCTCTGTCCCCGAGGGTTGCGTCGGTCAACGGAATCCTCACATATTATTCATTAAAAATCACAATCCGTACCAGTATAAGCGTTTTACTCCGTCGCGTGCGCGAAATCTGACCAAACTCCATCGCTGCGCTCGCGCAAAAGTCAATATTTTATCCACTTTCACCGTTGACCCCTCGATTTCTTACGTCCCGTGTACTCAACTGTAGAGTCAATTACTACCCAAAAGAACGAAAGTCGTCGGCTCTATTAAAAAAAAGGGAACAGAACAGGCCAGCAGAGTCTAGAAACCAGCACACAAGATCAATGAACAGCATCAGCAGCAGAATCTAAAAGGCAAAGAAAGGCCAGCTTCAACATTTTCACTAAAGTGACCACGACCCATTTGACGGCACAAGCCGTCCGAGCCGTCCGATGACACACGAACACAATTCGTCGGTGCGCGCTTCGCTACTTCCAACACACACAGGGTGTCCGGCGCTGGTTTCGCGTCGCATGTATAGAGACGAATCGCGAGGCGATCGAGAGCCGAGGACGTTCGCACCTTCAGGCCGTCGGGTCCTCCGCCGTAAGACTCGTACCACACCGCGCGCATCGTCGGCTTCGCCTCTGCCATTTTTCGATTCCCCGAAGCTCCCCTCGAATCGCGTGAAGATCTAGAGGAGCGAGAGGTGGGAGGAAGAAGCCCCCTTTTCTCGCGAAAGAGATGGTTTTTTTCGGGCCACGAAACGGAACCGGGACCGTCCGTTCGGAGGCGGACCCCGCGTATTGATAGCCGTCCATTCTCTTGTAGGAAATGACTGGAATAGCCTCGCCTCGGGTGGGACGGTTTCCGCAATAGGTCCGGGGAGAGGGGAAACGAGGCGAGGGCATAATCGGGATTGGGCCGCTCTTATCCTGCTACCGCCGAGCGTTGAGAAGGACGAGAGCGACAGGCGGGGATGAAACCAAGTGCGTCGAAACGATAGAAAAGAAGCCTGATTTGGGCACATCCGTCTGACGCTAGAAACAACGAGTTAACCTATTGGTCATAGAAAACGCAAGAATTGCTCGCAAATTTGCTAGTCTTTTGGCACCATCCGGGCCGAGTCGGTTTTCAATCAAGGAGCCGGATTTGTGTATGAATCGAGACGTACGACGGAAATTGGAGAAATCATTTAATCAAGTCCTATATACGGACGTCAATTCAGTCATAAATATTTCGATTTGGCCAAGTGAGTCATAAATCTCCGCGTGGAATTCCAATGTAATCTTACCGACCCATTTTCGCCCGGACATCGCTGGCGCCTAACACGGCGGTGTGTCACGCAAGGCCGGCGATTCCTGGACCTCCACGTTAGCGATTTCTAGCAAAAGTTGATCGGAATGACTATATTGAAATTTCACGTAGAGATTTATGATTAAATCTTGAAAAGTTTACGGCTGAATTGACATCCGTATAATGGGTTTTTGGCTGATTAAGTAATTTTCCTCAATAGAAATTCGATTCCTCAAGCTATCGAGTTAAGACAATTTCCTATTTGAGCTAATCATTCAAGTTTTAGCTCGTGTTTTGTTCGATCCAATTGAGATTAAAGATATACTCGACAAGTTGAGCACGATGAAAAACAGAGGAGTCATATATAACATCAATCGGATTTTAGGATTAATACATGCCGGCTCACGAAAGAGCAGAAAAATAAAGAGATCAATTAACTTGAAGAAAAGCAGTTTTTTCCACTGTTTCCCAATACCCAAATTCCAGACTATATGCAGTCCATAGAGAAACACTTAACGAGCGAGGGATCTTACGTTGACTCACAAAAGTCGATCTAACGTATATAAGCATGATTATAGGTCGATCCGTGGGTTCTACCGGTCTTCTTCTGGTGTAGGAGCAGATCGAATTCAGAATTTAGACTTCAAATTATTAGACAGATATTCCTGTCCAAAACCTCGTCCGTTATATATCTTATGATTCACCGTTGATTTTTCTCAACGCCAGCAACCAAAATTGAGATCGGGTCCAGTCATACCGGACAAAGAAACGCGAAAAAGAAAAAGCTTGGCCTAAAAAGGACCAAAGAAGGTGCATACGTTATCGTCAAAAGCACCAACCCATGAATAGCTTAGTTGGTTATGGCGTACTTGGGATTGTGTGGTTAGGCGCACTGGTCCCAGATTCGATTCCCCAGCCATGGTGGTGGGTTGCTGTACTAGTCTCCCCCGAAGAATAATCGAGGTGCGCGTAAGCTGGCCCGGACAACTTGGTTACCACAAAAAAAAAAAAAACGTTATCGTCAAAAGCTCAATAAGAAAACAGACAAACGTGACCGAGAGGGCTATAAGCTTTGGGGCTCACTTTGTGCCACCTTGTGCACTCTCACATTAGGAGAACGTTCTATAACAAAGATCTTCTCTGTTTCCACCAAACTCAGAGATTCGAGAACACTGAACATCTGCTTCTAAGAATCTAAAATGCACGAAAGGCTCCAATTGACAGCACAAGTTGTCCGAGAACAAGTTAA
Source organism: Syzygium jambos (assembly GCA_031216235.1). NCBI lineage: Eukaryota > Viridiplantae > Streptophyta > Magnoliopsida > Myrtales > Myrtaceae > Syzygium > Syzygium jambos. The sequence continues at coordinate 23,640,826 of CM062230.1, read as the reverse complement.
CAGAGTCCGTCAATGCAAACTCTGTTAATTCAACACATATGCGGGTCTGGTGCTAGTTTCGAAATGCATATACGCGCGTGCGCGTGTGCGAATCGCGAGATATGGTCGAGAGGCGGAAGACATTAGCGCACCTTCAAGCCGGCGGGTCCTCTGCCGTAAGACTCGTACCAAACCGCGTGCATCGTCGGCTTCTTCTCCGCCATTGCCTATGTCCTGAGAAGCTCCCCGGATTGGCGCGAAGGGCTTTAAAGATCGAGAGAACGAGAGGGCGGAAGCAGCTCTTTCGCAAGAAGATCTTGTCTCGGGCACGAAACGAAAACCGGGAACGTCCCTTCGGAGGCGAACGCTTATCGATAGCCGTTCATTTGATTGTCCTATTGCGTCGGTGGAACGGGGAACATTGCATACTGCACTTGAAGCTTCTTCGTTGTCGAGATAAAATCATCAGTGCATTATCTCCCAGCACACGAAACTTTCTCTTGTGGGGCATCTATGGAATGCGACTCTTGTCAGGCTAGGTTGGTCCACTGCACTTCGTCGAGTCTCTATCGTCCACAGCCTTGCTATCGCGATGCTGCATGCTCTAGTCGCTTTCAAGATATGATGGAGACAAGAAAATGTCTCTTTTGACGCTTGGAAAAACTTGCAGCTTCGGGTTGTCGAATCGCCGATGAAATGAATTCCCGCCGTTCCGCTAGGGCGTAGCCCGACATTGATCCTCATATGGATGCACTGTTGGAGCTAGGTTTGCGTCGCGCATGGCTCGACTCCAACGGAATAGCGGAATAGCCGATGAGAATGGTACACGTATGTATCCGGAAGTGACGACTTCAAAGGGTTCGAATGGCCGGTAGTTTACATTAGACTCGATCATCGAACTCCAACGATTTCCGCAGTTGTTAAACCCAAAGCCCTGGGATTTTCACTTTCAATCGATCACATCTTTGATGTAAACTGAATAGCATGAATCTTCGTGCCTTACATAGCTCTTAGCGGTCCCTGCCATTCTATCTACAATAATGAACCGAAATGAGCCGCATCCTATCACGGATCAATCAGGCCATTTAGGTGGCTATGCATGAACATAATTTTTTCGAGACCTAGATCCGAATAATGTTAGCGACAACAAGCAAACGAAATGGAAAAGGCAAGATAAAAGTCGGACAAAAAAAAACTGCGATACAAAGCAATCATAGTACAAAACACCCCCCCCCCAGGGTGGTGTTGACCGAATGGCTAAGCGCTTGATCTGGATTCAACAAATTACATGTTCAAATCACGACATCTGCCCACTTGTGTTAACCTTGAGGGGCCACACCTGCCATCTAGCGGGTGGAGCCTTACTCGACGCACGTGGACGGGACAGTTTGCGTGTATGCACGAGAATCGGTCGAGCCGTAAGATATGCGCATCCCATGTCGTAGAAAAACCTCGGTGTAATTTGTCAGGAGTATCTCTCCATTAGGAAAAGGGGTGTGAGGGACTTGGTGATGCGCATCTGTGGATGAAGTGGCTGGGCGGGAATGGAACACGAACCTTTCGAATATCGATCGGCGTGTCTCAAGACAGCCCTAAGTTGCTTGTCCACTTGATTGGGTCTTTTGAGCTCCTCAAAGCCCATCTAAACACAACTTTACCCAGAACGAGATTTGCAGCAAGGAGTGGACCCGTGCCCATATACTTCTACAGCATGCAAGTCATGGACCAAGTAAGATGCGAGCTAAAGCCCCGAGTCGACGATCGCGAAATCACTTGCATTTGGCGGCGTAGAAAACAGGACCTGTGCCGAGGCTGCTCCGTAACCGCTAAACCAATCCATGGGCTAATTTTGCACAAGTGTGAAGCATCTCATAGGAAATGGACTCATAAATGGGACACAAAGGCCTCTCAAATTCTAGCGTTCGTGGGATGAACGAAAGGCCCTGAAAACATTTCATGGGATGAACCCGATTTTGAAAAGGATTAGTACCACGAAAAATCTCAAATTGGTACACCCATGATAAATTTACCATCAACTAATTTTTTTGACTACAGAAAACTTCAAACTGGTACACGTGTGATAAATTTACCCTACGCTAGTTTCCGTTAAGTTTTACAGCCAAATTGATGAGTTGAATGATATGTGGCAGTTGATAAGTGTACCAGTTTGAGATTTTACCCTTCCATTTGTCACAGTTTTATCGATTTGTGATTTTTCGTGGTATTAATCCAATTTAACGGAAGGTAAATTTATCACAAATGTACTAGTTTAGAGGGTTTTTGATAAATTAGTTTGAGGTAAAATTATCGCAGGTATATCAATTTGGGATTTTTCGTGGTATTAACCCTTTTGAAAGAAAATTCTCAATCATGTCCTTGTCTCCAAAAATAACATAAGTGTATTTGAACTGAGCAATTAATTAGCCTCATTGACTAATAGATTGTAGCATACATTGGATTTTTGTTACTTTGGTGCCTATGATTATGACTAAGATGTACCTCTGCTTTTTTTTCTTCACGAGAAACTACTGAATAATGAGCTCGAGTTCACTCTGAATACTTTTCCCTACATATAATCTCAAGGACACAATAAGAAGCTTAAATTTCAGACTCGGTTTTTCGCATCCGCGATTTCCATTTAAAAAACATCTGATCGGATTTGTAACCGTGGTATGATGAAAAACTTATCAGCAGTAGCATCACTCTAAGCATGAATCAGCAAGACAACAGAAGGAAAGAAAAGAGAGTGTCGGTATCTATCGTCATCCAGTTTAAACCATGTGCTTTGTGTTTGTTAAAAGTTGCTGTCTGGGCGCTGACAAAGTGATGGTCCCCTGGAGATTTTTCGTGGCTTGCATCGTTGCTCTTCGTCGTGTGCCTTTTGAGTCCTCTCAAAAGACTACACATCCAGGTAGTGCTGCCTGAATCAATGCGAGCTATTCAACGAGATGGTGTGAGTGTTGTGGGAGGTGTATAAAGAGTGCTAAGTGTTTGATTTGTTAGGATTAGGCGCATAAACATAATGGAATAGAGGATAAAGGTAAGAAAGAGGAATCGAAACGCAATATTTTATCATGGTCCACCGTCAAACTATGGTTACATCTAGCAGATAATTTCACTATAATTAGCATCTCTCACCTTTCTATTACAACCTTTGTTTATAAGAGAAAAATATTATATATAAATAGCAGCTATTCATTAGTATAAACTGCACCCCAACATGATTAATACTTTCATTGGTATGGGATTATGTTCTAGGAATGCCGTAGAAAACTTCTGGCCGTTGAAGCCCCCAAGCTTTGGACGGATGGAAGAAACGATATTGTCGGATCCCTTTTTGATTAGTAAATAACGATGTAGAAATGAATGTGTGACACTTATTTTTAGTTTCTATTACATTAATTCTAACGTGTATGTTGTTAATTCTTTGGTGTACGAGCAATTGGGTTTCGTAAAATAGTCTAAGCAATGACCTCTCGAAAGATGAGAGAATTGACGAAGCAAGGATTGGTTCCGGCTAAATTCAATGGAAGATAAAATGTAGATACGAGCGAATCGCACGTCAATAGTTCCACGCCGGCGACGAGATGATAAATGTTAATCTTATCCGACGGTTGGGAGAAGTGTTGAAAAAGTTCTAAACCTTTTACATTGATACCAGTTTAGTCCTAAATCTTTTTTTTTTGTGCCAATTCAGTCCTAAACATTTTGTTTTTGTGCCAATTTAGTCCTTCCAATTAATTTTGATAGGATTTTACTGACGTGGATGTTGACCGGCTTACGTGGCCCGCCGGCTTACGTGGCCCGCCGGCGATGATGTGGATAATTTTTAATAATATTTTAATATTTTTCGAATTTTTTAAATATTTTTTTCCTTTTTTCTTTTCTTTTTTTTTCTTTTCCTTTCTTCTTCCTCTAGCCCGTCACTAGTTCGGTGATTGGCTGGAGGCCAAGGCCGGCGAGCCCCCCTGGCCGCTAGAGAGGCTTGCCCTCGCCAGCGACGGCGACGGCAAGCCTTGCCCAGCCGCTGGCAACGGCTCGAGCCCTCGCCAGCCTAGGGTGAGGCCGGCTTCGCGCTGGGCTGGCGAGGGTCGAGCCCCGCCATCCATGGGCAAGGTCCGACCTCGCTAGATCTAGCAAGGTCGTGCCACACCTAGCCGCTGGCAGAGGCTGCGACGTCGAAGGCCTCGACCTCGTGGCCACTGGCAAGGGCGAGGCTTGCCGGCCCTGGCCTCTTGCCGATCATTGGACCGACGATCGGCTAGAGAAAGAAGAAAGGAAAAGAAAAAAGAAAAGAAAAGAATAAAAAAATATTCAAAAAATATTAAAATATCATTAAAAGTTATCCACGTTATCGCCGGCGGTGCCACGTAAGCCGACCGGCATCCACGTCAGTAAAATTTGATCAAAATTTGCTGGAAGGACTAAATTGGTACAAAGGCAAAATGTTTATGACTGAATTTGTATCAAAAAAAGATTTAGCACTAAATTGGTACAATATAATAGGTTTATGACTTTTCTTATACTTTTCCTTCCGACGTTCATATGTGTCATCGCTTGATTCTTTCTAAGATATACATGGAAAACGTGATGACAAACAACAAACATCAATGTCCCCTTCACACAAGACAACGAAGCACAGCTCCAGGTTGCGTCGCACTCACATGCCCTTGTATCCACCTTCGTTTGCATGCATGCAATGGCAAGGCAAATTGATTGGCCATGCAAGGCCGCCCAAGTCCTTAATGTGTTGAAGTCGACCCTTTACTTACCGAGCTGGAAACCAACAAAAATAAAACACTATCTTTAGAAGGATAAATTGAAAATTTACATACATATATATATATATATATATATATATATATATAATTAGTAAATGAGTAGTCGAAATTATACATTAGATGTTCAAGCAAGTGGGACTATATATTCGCTCAAGATAATTGGGTTATTACATCCGATCCATTTTAAGTTCACTTAATATACAAAATTCAGTAAAATATTTTCAGAACATGTAGCATTTCCCTAAAGAAGAAGATGCTGGCATTCCTAATGACTCTCGTGTGGGCCTAGAAGACCTCCACCATTTTGCAGGTGTTAAAAGCAAATCTAAAGCACCATCTTACCGTTGTGTCGGTAGAAAGGCACGATAGAAACTTTAATCACAGAATAAGGGCAAGCCGTGACAGCATTTTTTCTTGGCAAGATTTGCATTCCCCAGATTAGTTCAAGATTCTTTTCTGATAATGTTGACGAAAAACTACCAGCAGCGATGCGAGCGAGCCAAACTCCAGACGACAGAGAAGCGATCAAGATCGTTCATTGGTTTGGGGAGAGAACGGGGACTGTTAGGTTCGGGGTTGATCTGGCGTTAGTAAAGCTTAGATGTCTATGCAACTGAACTCCGTGCTGAGCGTGGGGGAAAAGGCAAGAACAGGAAAGTATTGAAGATGAAGATCTTGTTCTAAAAGGTGTGACAGCTTGGAGGGAAATGTGCGCCTTTCGTGGATAATCACTCCCTTTATTGATGATTGGGACCTCTGAAGATTCCGCGACTGATTCCTTCTCTTTTGTCTTGCCTCTTGCTTAAAAGTAACTAATCTTTCGCAAGCATCATTGACAGTACCTCTAAGTAATTATGTGTATGATGGTGCCGATTTCTTTGAAGAGATCAATGAATGAATGAATAAACTTCATCATGCAACGCACAAAAATCGTATAAAAGAGACACAAACAGTACCTCAACTTGCACGTCTAGCACAAGAGTGTCAAAGTAAAATCTAGTTGGTAATGTTGAATGATAATTCTGAATCTCTGATAACTACAACTAGTAAGTTAGACAAGAGAAATGCTAAATCTACTGCATGTTTCTATTGCCTGTCTATAAATGAACTGGCATTAACGCTTTAATTTAAGAGGGAAGAGTTAAGGAATTTGAAAAAGGAAAAATCGTTCATGCATCGATCATGTACGCACTCATTCACAAGCGGATGCACTTAACCACACTTTCTGGCATGTTTTTATTAATCATAATTATTTTCAGCATATTAAATTACAATTTTCCTTTAAAGCTAATTGTTTCTAACAAAAAAAGGTGGACCTTCGGTGATTGTTATAATTTCAGTGCCCAAAAATCATTCGGATATCGTCTTCTTGGTGACATGAATCAACTATTTAATTATAATTAACTAGATCTTTTTATGAACTTGAAAACATGTTATTTAAAAAAAATCGCAAAATAGATAATTTATTTCTATTGCATTTTAATGTGTATCTCGTTAATCTTTGGTGCGTAAATGATCGGGATTTTACAAAATGAGCGTATGAAACGATTTCTCAAAAAGACCCACCCATCGGTGGCCGCGTTGGTTTGCGCTCAGTTCCTTTCACGAGAGGTCCTGGGTTCAAACTCGCCCATCGATGATTTAAGTAGGGGGTCGTGGCGGTGAGATGCTGCGCTAGCCCCCCTCGAGGACTAGTCATGCATCACCACCGGTTTATAGCTGAGTCATCGCTTGCCGGTCGCGCGGACACCTCGATTATAAAAAAAAAAACGATTTCTCAAAAAGATGAATTGAATGGGAAATAAACGTGGAATCGCAGGTATCGCGTGCAATGCTACAAGCTGGATACGAAATGATAAATCTTAATCGATTGGATGGTCATACGTGTCTTCGCTCGATTCTTTTAAGACATACATGGAAAACGTGATGACAAACGAAGCTTATGTTCAAAAACAAACATCAATGCCCCCCTTGATACGAGACTACGAGGTACGGCTCGAGGTTGCGTCGCATTCACATGCCCTCCTATCCATCTTCGTTTGCATGCATGCAAAGCAAAGCAAATTGATTGGCCATGTATAGCCGTCCAAGTCCTTTGTGGTGCAGTCGAGCTCCCTCGAAACCAACAAAAGTAAAACACTAAACATCTTTAGAAGGATAAATTGAAACTATATATGTATATATATATATATATACATATATTCTCGAGATAATTGGGTTTTTTAAACATTAAATCCATGTTAAATTCGCTTAATATACAAAAGGTAGTAAAATATTTTAAAACATTTAGCATTTCTCTGATGATAATATGATGGCAATTCTAACGACTCTCTTGTGGGACTACAAGGGCAAGCTGTGAAACCCTTTTTTTTCTATTGATAAATTGGAAAAATTACCGAAAAAGTCTTAAATTTATTACACTTGTGTCAATTCAGTCCAAAACTTTTTGAATTTAGCTAATTTAGTCCTAAATCTTTTGACGATTTGCCAATTCATTCACAAGCCTTTCAATTGTATTAATTTAGTTCTAAACTTTTTGATGATTTATCAATTTAGTCCTTCAGGATAAGTCGAAAATCACTGACATGGTGATCTAGTCAGTGTCAACCGTCTTACATGACATGGCCGGAGCTGATGTGGACAGTTTTTTAAAATTTAAAATTTTTTGAATTTTTTGAATTCTTACTTTTCTCTTCTTTTCTTTTTTTCTCTTCTGTTCTTTTTTCTTTCCCTTTTCTTTTCTAACCCTTGCTAGGTCTAGGAGGTCGACGAGGATCGGACGACGACCTCACCAGCCTAGGGTTAGGAAAAAAAGAAAAGAAAAATAGAAAAAATGATTAAAAAAATTGTCCACGTCAGCGTCAATTGTGCCATATAGGACGGCTAACGCTGACTAGAACACCACGTCAATCATTTTCGGCCAAAATTTGCAAATCGTCAAAATGTTTATAATTAAATTGGCCAAATTGAAATGTTTAAAATTGAATTGGCACAATAACAATAGGTTTCAAACTTATTTTGTAATTTTCCGATTCTTGTTGGTTGCAACCGATCCCCACCCTAAGTGAGGGAAAAAAATAAAGTAGAAAAGGAAAAATTATAAGATGAAGAACATGTTCCTCAAAGATGTGACAGCTTAGAAGCAAATGCACGGTCTTTCGTGCATAATCAATCCCTTAATTGATGATTAGGGCCCAAAAATGATTCCGTGACTGATTCCATCTATCGCTTGTGTTTCTGTACTTCGCTTGAAAGCAATCGATTCTATCTTTCGAAAGCATCACTGACAGTTATATCCCTGATGGTGCCGATTCCTTTGAAGGGATTAATGAATGGATAAAAGTAAATCATTCACTCCATTATTAAAGCTTCGGGACCCCGAACGCTGAAAAAACCCCTTAAAAGAGACACGAAAGGTACCGCAGCTTGCACGTTTAGCACATCGGATGTCAAATTATATCTAGTTGAATGATGATTCTGATAACTGCAACACACCAGTCCGACAAGAGAATTGCACAGTGTGCAAAAGACAGAAATATTTGTGTTGGTATCATGGCAACCGATTAGGAGTTCTAAACAACGAGGAAATCAGCCTCCAAACACTGGACCAGATGATCGAGTGGTCGTCTTCTTCGCCGACACCACCCTGCGCAGGGCATCCAAGCTCGTCGACCTCGATTAATGGAGGCAATCGAGCGACCTCAGTGCAAGAGTTGGATTAGCACGTTCATTGGTATGGGATTATATACTACGAATGCCATGGAAAACTATCGGCTGCGGAAGCCCACGAGCTTTCCATGGTAAAAGAAATGATATCGCCAGACCTTTTTTTCAATTTGTAAATAATAAGTGAAAATTATCTTTAAGTGATTCCGTTCTATAAAATGAGTCTTAAGCAACGACCTCTCGAAAGTTGAGAGAATTGATGAAGCAAAAATTATGGGTCTGGCTAAGTTGAATGGGAGCGAGGGAATCGTGTCCACTATCTCCCTGCCGGCGACGAGATGAAATCGTAATTGATTCGATAGTCATATGTGTCTTCGGTCGATCTTTTTATTGCATACAAGCTCGTAATGAGAGACTTGTTACCGTGAGATATATTGGCAGCCGCGGATCGGGTAAGAAGGAGTAGAGAAAATGCCTGAGCTAACATTTTACACGGGTAATGAATGGGAAGTTCGCAAAATTGGGATATAGATAAGAACGCGTGATGACAAACAAAGCTTACGTCCAATACACAAACATCAATGCCAACTTGATCTGTGACTACGAGGCACAGCTCGTGGTTGCATCGCATTCACATTCCGTTGTAGCTTGTCTTTGATAGGCCATGTAAGGTCGTCCAAGACGTTAATGTTAGGTTTGTCTTGGGGAGAGAAGGGGACTGTTAGGTTTGCTGTCAATGAGCTCAAAATGAAAGTTCTCACATGTCATAATCTCGTGTTCGGCGACTAACAAGAGACGGCGGATTGGACTCTGACAAGAGACGGCGGATCCACATCGTTTGCTCGAGCGAAGAGATTACTCTTCTCCAGGATTATACGTGGTGTCTTCCAGGCATGCTCGATAGATTTGTCGATCGGAAAAAACTCCACCCTAGGTGAGGGGGAACAAAGCAAGTAGAACAAGAAAACTTGGAAGACGAAGGATCACGGTTCTTAAAGATGTGACCGCTTAGAAGGAAATGGGCTTCTTTCTCGTGTATGATCAACCCCTCCTTAATTGATGCTTAGGGCCGAAAAACATTCAGTTGATTCTATCTTTCTCTTTCGTTTCTGTCTTTTGCATAAAGAAGTAATTGCTTCTATCTTTTGAAAACATCATTGACAGTACCTCTGAATAATTATATCTATGATGGTACCAATTACTTTGAAGAGACTAAAAAATATAAAGAGAAATGCTTATGTGACTATCTTGAATCTACTGTGAGAATAACAACTTGTTTTGGATTACAAAAAATAAAAAACAAATAATTAGAAATTATTGTGAGCTCTACTCCTTCAAGAATTTATGGCTCACAATATGCTATTATTTTAACGGTAGCCCAAAGGCTGTTATGCTAGCAAAGCCCAAAAAATAGATAAACTTAATCATGCGTTTCGTTAATAAAGCTTCGGGACCCCAACGCACAAAAATCGAATAAAAGAGACAAGAACGGTATGACAACTTGCACCTTTAGCACATGAGTATCAAACTATTCCCAAGAATAGATAAACTTAATCATGCGTTTCGTCAATAAAGCTTTGGGACCGTCAACACACAAAAATCGCATAAAAGAGACAAGAACAGTATGACAACTTGCACCTTTAGCACATGAGTATCAAAATATACCTATTTCAGGATGTTTAGTGAAAATTCTGAGAACTGCAACAAACCAATCAAACAAGAGAAATACTAAGGGCTCGTTTGTTTCGTAGAAAATAAACAGTTTGGAAAATATTTTCCTAAAAATGATCGATCTTATCACTTACAAAAATGATCAAAAGGAAAATATTTACACCGTTCACAAAAGGGTTTGAGACACAAATTATTGTTGATAATAAAAATATTTTCGATTGACTAGTTATTTCAAACGATATAAGTAATCATTTTTAAGAAATTAAAATATTTTCCAACTCATTCATTTTTCGCGAAATAAACAGAGCTTAAACGTGCAAAAATCAGAGATATTGGCGTCGGCACCATGTCAATGCTAGTTAGGCAACAGCTCCAAGATAGAGACATATTTGGGTGCGTGTGTATATATGGTATGCTTGGCCCTTGGAGCAAAACACAGGCAAACCACCCAAAAGCCACTCGAGTTTGTCATTCTTATCCTTTTTCTTCATCTTCTTCAGAAGCAAGAACAATGGTGGTGGAGTGCCATCCTCTGTTGAGAGGAGGAAGGAGGGAGAGGAGATACAGCCATGGATTCTCTGCAGCTCAGATTCAAGCTCTTGCCGCCATCTGCGAAACGCTAATCCCTTCCGTGCCGCTTGACTCCATCAACCCAAGAATCCCCCATGATGATCAGGCTCTGCATGACTTCTACAGCGCTTCAGGGTCGCAGCATCATGTTCCCGACGAGGTGAAATTATTTTTCTCAGCTTTTCAATCTTTATTCAAAAAAGGAAATAAAGTAATTAGCCATATATATGTATACATATATTTCTTTTTTAGATTTCATGCAACATATAACCTTAATTTATAACATTTTTGGTGGCAAATTATAGCCGCCCCCAGCTTTTTAGTTTCGACAGGTATTATTTGTCTCTTTTTTTGCCCAATTTTTGGGTTTCGTCTAAGCTGGGTCCGATATATTTGATCAAACAACGTTAGGGACAAAATGCATTAATTTCGCATATGGTAAAAAAAAGAAAAAACTTGAGGTATCATTGGCTTTATCTCTAGAATCATGTCGCTTGAACCACATGCTGGCAGTCTACTTTGGTTACGTTCTTTATGTAGTTTGTCTAGGATTAGATATTTTGACATGACATTATTAAATTCAATTTCTTCATGGCCCCTCGTTATAGCATGTGTTGCCGGTTTAGCGATGAATTTTGACAAGCGATTGTCTCCGCCGTTTATTCAATGTTTAGTAAGAGCGTGAGCAGTTAAATTACTTACACCAAAGGTGGATGAAATCGCTTGTATAGAAAATTCTTTATACCAACGGAACATGTTCTCAACTTTTCATCTTATTATATCGGGGCACAAAGATTTGGTCACAAAACAAATGCATAACAATCAAGAGGGAGCATCAAATGTTGCCAAAAAAAGAGATGTAGGCATACAAGTTACAAAGTACACTTAATAACCGAGTAAAGCATTAAAATGGCGGGTAAGGCCTTTTCCTTCGTATCGGTTTTGTGTGTTCTTATTTTGAGTTAGAAGGAAATCCGTCGGACCTCGCGTGGCTAGTATTGAGGGCTTGCTCGCCCTTGCTCATATTTTGGTGAAGTGCGCGCGACGCCATCGTTCACAATTTCTAAGTGAAGGTCAACTATCCCTGGCGTGGCAAACATTACTAGAATGACGTTAGATTTTTTATTTTATTTTGTAAGTGAAAAAAAGGCTTTTTATATGAATCAGTTATTTCAATATAAAAAAATAGAATTTTTTTTCTAAATAAAATAGAAAAGTGATTTTGTCTATCTTTTTTAGATTAATGGAGGGAAATTTTGGCGTGGAAAGAGTGCAATTCTCTTCTATTTGAGAACGTATTTTGGCTTCTTCTTCACAAGAAAATTAATCGAGATTTCGTAAAGTTATCTTCAAGGTCACTCTTAAGAAAATGTTGTCTTGACATTGGTTTTTGTTTATTGATTGAAAGCTCGTTTTAGAAGAGATCTATCAGAACCTATGGCATATGTTCGTTTCTGATTGCTTCCATGACCATGAAAATGGAGAGCAGGTTGCTGAGCTTTTGACGAAGAGGGCTCAACGCCAAGTTGTTGCGATGGTGAGCATAGTGCTGAAGATGCTGTCCTTCAGGCTGGGCACCCTCGTGCTGTGTTGGGGCTCTTGCTTGGCTTCGACATGGCCTTTCATCCTCAACTTCTCCGAAATGCCTGTGGAGAGCAGAGAGAGAGTTCTCATGAACTGGTCGAGACAGAAGTTCCTGGTTCCGCTGAGGGTTGTCTTCGTGATGATCAAACTCTACTGCCTTTTCATCTTCTACACTAGGGTGAGGTTACGTTGTTGTCGTGTCCTTTACTTCTTTATTTTATTTTCTGATGTCCGTACCAAATTATTTAAATGCTTAACAACATTCGCGTTGCATCATTTTGTGAATCGAAGTAATTGTAAGTGTAAAGAAAATCGATGATTCATTTCTTCATTCTTCTTCTTTAATCTTCCTCCTTTATTTCTAGTACAGACAGATGAAAACTCAAGCAACCCAGCATGGGAAGCAATAGGATACCAAGTGGACACCAGAGAGAAACCCAACGAGTCCCATAACAAGCAAGAGAGGCCTCTTGAGAGCGGCCTCGTGGAAACCGTGCATGAAACCGACTCATCCCTCATTCAATCCCTCGCCCAGAAGGGACTCGAAGTCGCTCAACTTCCGCAGCACAACGCCTTCAGGGTTAAGTGCGATGTAGTCATCATAGGCTCTGGCTGCGGAGGAGGCGTCGCGGCCGCAGTCCTCGCACGCTCGGGCCAAAAAGTGGTGGTTCTCGAGAAGGGCAATTACTTTGTCCCGCAGGACTACTCATCCCTAGAAGGGCCGTCACTGGATCAGATGTATGAATCTGGCGCACTGCTCTCCACTGTTGACGGGAAGATCGTGGTCCTTGCAGGCTCCACCGTGGGAGGTGGGTCTGCCGTAAACTGGTCGGCTTGCATCAGGACCCCAAGCCATGTCCTGAAGGAATGGTCGGCGGATCACAAGATAAGGCTTTTCGGAACACCTGACTATGTGTCTGCTATGGATGCTGTGTGCAAGAAGATTGGTGTCACTCAGAAATGTGAACAGGAAGGGTTTCAGAATCAAATTCTGAGGAAAGGTTGTGAGAGTCTGGGCTTGAAAGTCGAAGCTGTCGCTAGGAATTCATCAGAGGGTCATTTCTGTGGATCTTGCTGTTATGGGTGTAGGACAGGGGAAAAGAAGGGGACCGATTCAACATGGTTGGTTGATGCAGTCGAAAATGGAGCGGTCATCTTGACGGGTTGCAAGGCCAAGAAGCTCATTCTGGAAAATACCCAACATGGAGAAAAAACCAAAAAATGCTCAGGAGTGATTGCATCGTCTGTCCTTAACAAGGAGATTACAAAGGAGCTCCACATTGAGGCTAAAGTGACGATCGCTGCATGCGGTGCCGTCTCAACGCCGCCGTTGCTGATTTCAAGCGGCCTGAAGAACCCGAACATCGGGAGGAACCTGCATTTGCACCCGTGCGTTTTCGCCTGGGGCTATTTCCCAGAGAATCTGACTGGGATCAAAGGCAAAGTGTACGAAGGAGGAATCATCACTTCACTCAACAAGGTTGTCTCGGAAACCGGTGCCCCTGTCCCGGCGATTATAGAAACTCCTTCTCTCGGGCCCGGCCTATTTTCTGCCTTATGTCCTTGGACTTCAGGCGCTGACATGAAGGAAAGGATGAGAAAATATTCGAGGACTGCCCATCTCTTCACACTGGTCCGAGACAAGGGTTCAGGGGAAATTAGAGAGGAGGGGAAAATCGTCTACAACCTAGGCGAATTCGACAAGGAGAACATGAAAATCGGGCTGAGGCAAGCTCTGAGGATACTGATTGCTTCAGGCGCCGAGGAAGTGGGTACACACAGGAGCGATGGGCAGAGGATGAAATGCAAAGGGACCAAGGAAGAAGACATCGAAGAGTTCTTGAACGGCATTGTGGTCAGTGGAGGGCCCGCATCGAGGGAAGAACTGTGGAACTTGTACTGCTGTGCACATCCCATGGGAAGTTGCAGGATCGGGGCTAGTGAGAGAGATGGCGCTGTGGATGAGAGCGGTGAGAGCTGGGAAGCCAAGGGCTTGTTCGTCTGTGACGGGAGCTTGATGCCTACTGCAATTGGGGTTAACCCCATGATCACCATCGAGTCCACTGCATATTGCATTTCCATGAAGATTGCGGAGTCCTTGAGCAGAAAAGCATAAGACCTTGGAACTATGACTGAGCTAAATGATTCATATGCTGCATCTACTTCTTCCTTTTGAGTACTAGAATCTGTCGCTTCCTAGATCCAAATGAATAATGATGTAAGATAATATAATGTCCGGTGAAAGCTATGTCCACTTCATGTTTCTAGTTTCTGCATTATGCTTTTTAGCAGTACATGTATTCCTTCATGTGTCTGCCCAAGGCTTCACTGTCTTGGTCACTATATCCTGAACCTTTCCTAAAGGCAATTGTGATTCAGTCGGTTTGATGTTTCGGCATCACAGCCAATTAGGCGGGAATCGGGTAGTAGTTTAGTTAACGGTCAAGTGCAGGATCGAGCGGCCTAGATAAAGTCCTCAGCTTGTGAAATGAGTCAGGATAAGAAGACTCAGCAAAACTAGGAAGACCAGAGAAAGAACTTCGCATATTGAATCTTCAAACTAATTTCACTGTACAAGTTCGCCATCTTCGAATATCACAGGGGCTGGACCTGGGGGTGATCTAATTGGATCGACAACTGAACTAGCGAGAATCAAATGTCATCACTTGCCCATCTAGTTGACTGCCAAACCCGGTGCCAACTGTTGCGATCTCGAATTGGAAATTTTCGGGGCAAAAGGAATCGACTCAATGACCTCCTTCAAGATATGAATAAAAAAAAAAAGAGCCGAAGCAGCTGAACGACGATAAATGAGGGAAGCGAATCAAGCGAGCGGGTGGCTGGGAAGTGCAGAGAACGCCTTAAGAGAAGCGGACCGAGTTCTTATAAGAGGTGATCAGGAAAATCAGTAATATGTGTAGGAAGATGCTATCCTCAGGCAAACTAACCAAGCGGACCGAGCACTTTATCATGCTGCTTCCTTGTTTGGACTTTAACTGGTTGTGA